>CM060952.1:175974402-176016902 GCA_030765055.1 Mantis religiosa
AACAACTTTGTGGAGTCAAATGAGGTTTCACCATTGTGTGCGTGCGTGTGCGTGTGTGTGTGAGCTATATTAGAATGTCCACGAAGGTGACATGGGATGAAAACCTTTATTTCCAGTACTTTATTATGAAGTCTCTGTGGGAGGGTGTCCCCACTTATTTCCGTGGCATAAAGGAATTAATCATGAGGGAATAGGAAGGGAAGATAAAAGGATCTGAGTAGGGAGCAGGAAATCATCTTCTTTCCAAAGCTTCCGATGTACATCTGCTCCAAGCCACCAATAATTTAAGACCTCACTTTTCTTCTTAATTGAGACATTTTTAGTTAATTTCCTCACAAGTCAACTAAGGTACAGGAAAATCAATTCTCGCTCCCCTTGCAGGATCATTTAGCAATCACCAAAGCAGATATTTTAATTTTTTAACCTCGTTCTTTTATTGTTCTCTCATTAGGCATCAAAATTCTTTGCGTGTCCCAGGCAGGGTTTCTAGTTACCAGTGTTAAGGGAATATTTTATTATTTGATGGAACTACTGTAGAAAGTGACCTATTTTACAGAACATCAGAAGACCGCTGATCAATTAAACATAGAGAGGTTACAGCGAGGTTACAAATGCCAGGGTTTAAGCTGCTTGACCAAGGAGATTTCAACACCTCAGATGTAGAACTCACGACTTATTTAGTACAGATACCGCAGGAGTTCAAAAGTAGTACACTGCTGACACGATTTTTATCTGTGTCAAAACCCACACAAAACTGCTTGTTGGTACTCTCATAGCTCATCTCTACTGGCCTTAGCACGACGCGTTTTGCTTGATAACTTCATACTACTGTGACTATAAATTTTTCATCTCATTATTTCCCCGCTGGATAAGAGTCTTGCACGACTCTTTATAGGTTGATGTGTGTTGTTTTGAATGCCAGGTGCCAGATGAGGGGTGTTGGTCCGTCTCCTTAAAAAGCTGTTGCCTTGTTGGTAATGCACGAAATTTATCCGCCCCCCTTTAACTTTCCAAATATCGCACCGGCTACTACCGATGTAGCCGTAATAAATAAACGAAGAATAGTTATGGCCTGGCGGCTAGGTGCTGCTTGTTTGCTTACTACGGTTTTGATTTATGTGTTTCGGACTCGTGATATGTTGCCATAACAGCTCACTTTGTATGATTTGTTCCTTTGCCTCCTTTGTCTGGACGACGGTTTTTCTATCCCTTCATGCCACCTGTGCTCTTACGGAATGTGATCGTGAACAATGGGGATTACTTTACTCTTGGAAAACACGATGCTCGTTTATTATTTTCTCTAACACTAAGGAAAGTAATATATACAAATTATATCACAGCATCCAAGACTTACATACCGAAATTCATTTGAAATACATTTGAGATCCCTTAATCGGTTAAAAAAGGAAAAGCTCTGCGATGTCTCATGTCATACAACAATTACACTTTTAACATTTATACCAACATTTTTATTTTTCTCTCTATATTCTGTTCACCATGATCAGGTATAGGATTATAAAGCAATTGGTTTCAGGTTACCCGTGTTTGAAGCCTTTCCTTACAACAATTTAAAAAATAGGAATTAGTTCTCACTCTCCATTAGTTATTGTCAGACAGGAGAAACCGATCCTAGTGTTGCCTGAAAATAAGGAAATAATTAACGGAGGATGAGGCGAGGTTGATTACATTCTCTTGTCTGTAGTCAAGTGGGAATTCAAGCTAGTTCACAGAATAATATTCACAAACTAATGGCAAACTAGTGTTAAAGGGCAACGGTTTAATAAAGAATGGAACCCTCGGGCACTGCGCCCTACACAGGATTTACTGTAGTTAACATTTCCAAGATTAAAGAGAACCATAGGAGTCCACAGGATAACAAGCACAGAGACCACAGATACGCGCTGAAGTCCTGCCCCCGACGTGAAGACAAGTGACCACACAACACCACTCAGTGCTGAGAATAGAATTTCCAATGTGCACGTATGCGCCTTACACCAGGAAACTTCAGCTTCCACCTAAAATATGACAAGGAAATGGAAAGGAAGGAAATGATGAAAAGGAAATCGTGACATGAAAGAAGCCACTCCGGCATTGGCCTAAGTATGGCTAAGTATCCAGTTTGACTGGAAAATTCAATGCCCTAGCCGGGATTTGAACCACGAATCTTCTGGTTCCTATCCAGCCGCTCTAAACCTTGATCTACTATAGCCAACGTGCCGACATGACATTAAATTCTCCAACTGACTCGTGTTTTTCCCGGTAAACCACTTAGGAGTTCTCATAAACACATGAGACAACTGCCTTAATGGCGACTTACAACGTGCAAGTACTTTAAGGCCCGGGGTTTATAGTTAACCACAATTAGGTCAATTAATGGGCCTTAAAGTACTTACACGTTGTAAGTCGCCATTAAGGCAGTTGTCTCATGTGTTTATGAGAACTCCTAAGTGGTTTACCGTTAAAAAAACACGAGTCAGTTCGAGAACTTAATGTCACGTCGGTACGTTGGCTATAGTAGCTCAAGGGTTAGAGTGGATGGACGGGAACCAGAAGATCCGTGGTTCATATCCCGGCTATGGCATTGAATTTTTCAGTCTGATTCTATGTTTCCATACTTAAGCCTACACACGGCCAGTGTGAAGGAACAATTAATTTCCATTGGCTTAAGTGACAAAAGTAAACCACAAAAACACCCAAGTGAAAGCCAAACGAATCCGCGACCTTCAGAAACGAGTCAAAAAGGTCAGCCCTAGTGTTACTGTTAAGGATGTAGCACCCTTTTCAGGTTTCAACTTCAGCAATCGACAATTAGTGTTCTGGGATTAGCAAAACTTTCATTTGACTAGTTGTAGCTTAACATTCCTTACTAATTAAATTTTTTAGTGGAGGGGAGATCTCAACTAAGAGCACACTGTATATTGACATATTAGGAGAAAAAAGAGAAAATTAATGTGGATTAGGTTAATCAGCATAGGATAAATGAACTCAGAACAGAAGTTAAATTTGGCTTCAAGAGTGTTCTAAGAGTGAGTGAAGTGACTTCGGCTTTGTTTTGTTATACAAAAGGACCATACATTTGGTACCAGATATTTCAGCACGTTTAAAGCTTGGAGTGTATCTGTGTTTCATAGTCACACAAATTTAAATTAGCCTAACGTACTCATAGATTGAGTAACGTTATTTAACTACCTCAAAAAAAGGCCGATGGAACAGTTTTGGGCTGAACAACTGCAACATCTTCAATCAAGATGCTAAGTCAGTTAAGTTTTTTCAACTGCTTTACCAATGAGTTCAACATGTTAATATTCACTGGATGTATTCATGTTCTTCATGTCAAACATTGAATAGTGTGGACCACACTTAGTGGAAGCTTTTATGCTGTTTTTATCTGAGAAAACAATAAGAAATCCCGACATACTTGGAAACTGTGTATAAGTACTTGTTCTGAAATTACAGAAAAGCACTATTAACCACGTCGGCACACTTTAAACCAGCACTTTAGCCATAGTCCAATTTGTGAACGATGAAAAACAGATTCAAAACATTTAGAGATAAAAATGTGCCTCGACAGTACTGAAATGATTTCTGTTTTCTACAAGACAATCAGAGAAAATGAATAATTGAGGACCCTGATCCACTATTTACTAGCATTAAAAGCACATATTACATCCCAATGTAGTAGTTCAATATTTGTACTGTAGTTATTAAAGTGCTGCTCAAATGGTTACCCTCGCTTTATCTTTGTTAACAGGAACCTCACAGATAACTCACTGGTTACTCCACATGGACATAACATCTATCTATTATTTGTGATTCCTGCGCATTCCATTGGCTAAAGTGACGCGTTCATTGACTCTTAGCGTATGACCGAGGGGCGCGCCAGCACACTTCCCACTCTTACGAGAATAATCAGTTGTGTTATCTGAGATGCTTGTATTAATAAAGATAAAACCAGTGTATCTTCTTGAGCATCACAGTAATATTCAGCCTCCAATTTTGATAAAACAGTCAACCTTTAAAAAAAGTTGGAATCGTAACAGAGGAGAACAATACAATAATGGGAGGAAACCCTGGAAGTGGACATTTGAGTGTAGGCTGCATTCCGTCGCGATGAGTTGTAAACTTCAAGCGATCCATCATCGCATTCTTCTTATACCGTGTGAAGTGTATAGCATAAATAAATAACAGGAATTCAATCGTTAACACTGAGATTAATATGTATTATTATTGCCGCGGCGGTAGTGAATGCTTACCGCAAAAGGATTAAGTGTAATTCGCCCCATCCCACTGCCTTTTGTTGTTTCCCCAAATTCATGGACAACCATGTCACCAAGCCGGAAGTACGAGCCTCATTGCTACCGCGCGGGATGTTTTCCTAACCGTTCGATTTCGGTGGAGCTAGAAGATACATTTAGTCAATGTTCCATTCCTTCGACTCGAAAAATTGGAGTTGCAACAGAGACATAAAGGAGTATTAGAGCAACGTATTTTTTCTGTGTATCTGTAAAAGATGAAGGTGATTGTAAGTTAGCATTGGACTACGAAATTTACTGACAAATAAAGTGAGTTTGGTGCAACTTAATCTTGTCTTTTTGTCAGGATATATAAAGGTTGACCGATTTAATCGCAGTTGACCACTAATATTTGTATGCATTCAATCATCCATGTTATCATTGTGTGGTGTAAATTTTCAGTTCAACAGTAGTTTCCATTTTAGTATCGCAAAACGAATGCCTTAAGCACAGTATTTGCTTTTTAAATATCGACCCTAGTCCTCTTCTAAATAGTAGTGGGACTTTGTGGTTTCGTAAAATTAAAAGTCCAATTGCAAAATCTCAAAATGTTCTTTATTTCCACCGAATTACAGTTGGAACACTTGCCGATTACATAGAATTACGTAGCGCACACAATTAGAATACACCAGTTCGTCTGTCACAGGTCCACTCCACACTCACAATTACGTACAACTCCTCTGATACACAGTCTTCCAGTCCATACTCCAGCACGGCGCTCTTCATGGCTGCTCGCCAAGAACTGCGCTCTCCTCCAGCCCGGCGCGTCGCTTATATAAGACCAACTGACCAATCTAGAAGGTTCCGGGTTAGATGAAATATACCTACTGTTCCAGACGTCAGGTGGAGGGTAAAGAGGCGGCCAGCGACCAGTGATATTTTCCTAACCATCCCCTCAGTTAGTGACACGAGGTAAATGGGTATGCGTGGCCTGAATGCCTCCTGCCCCCCACTCAGCTGTCAGTTGGTCGTGCCTTCCGATAATTGGGTGACAATATAAACAATATGTACTAAATATGCTATTTCCATAAATAGTCTAAATCTTTCCTTGTACGTCTATTTTTGTACTTTCTTCATTTTAATAACTTTTCATTTTCGCGTGTTCTCTTTGCATTTTATATTGTACTGTTTGTCATTTCCGTTTTCTTAATTTTAATATTTTCTAGAGCTTTGTGTATTTATGTCTCTATTCTGTGGTATTTTATTGCTTGGTAAGGTGAAACGGGAGACCTCCTGAACCTAAACAAATGCATGCCTGAATAAATAACCCGATGCCAAAAGGAACAATATTACACTGTTGTATTTCAATATGTGTTGATGAAGATAAACTCAAAGTTCACTTTCAACTCCTTCACTTGATTGTTGGTCCGAAAAAGCTATATTTCCATTTTGATTAATTTTCTCTTGGGATTAAATATACATAAACTATTCGTCCGAAAATTTGATATACACCCAGCTGCTAAAGGTTTTGGCGATACAGGCAGAATTCCCCACCGCTTGGGTTCGCAATACCCTTTAAATAGTCAATCATTAATGCGACAGCTATTTTAATCATGCAAATTTGCTCAGAAGCCTTGTAATCATTACTACTGCCGCTATTCCTACAAGATTTTTAATCAAAAGGGAAGCAGAGGGGATTGGTCACAACTACCCGCCCCTTTGCCACTTGTCTCCCCTAAAGCTTTCAATTGAAAAAGGGTGCTCTATGTAGAATGATGCAGCTGCTTCTTGTGTGGTCCTTTCAAGGATTTAAGTTCAGTTAAGCAGAAAGCATGCACTCAGAAAACTTAAAAATCATATCGGCTAAAATTTCAAAGCAACATGCTTTATTCTGATAATAGTTAATAATCTACTTCTGGACACTTGAACGTGTAAAATTATAAAATATTCTAAAAGGAAATATGTTATTTTAGTTTAAATTCGTATCTCTGTACCAAAATTGTTGTAATTTTAACCAAAGTTAAGTAACTTAATAAAAAGTAGGCACACTAAAATAAAACGTGAAATGCATGACTAACACTAAAAATTTTGATAAGAAATTTTAATTTTTAAGATAATTATTAAGTCCGTGGTAGCTAGTTTAGTCTAATATTACTTCACTTTGAAAGGTGAAACTTTGTAAAATTGTTGTGGGTAAACTAAGTTCAATTTCTACTTTAAAGATTAATAAAAATAAAAGAATTAAAGCTGTCTTGGTAACTCTTTCTAATAAACTGAAAATCAGCTTATTCATTCGAAAATTAAATTTACACGTTAATCCTATAATATGGATTCTATTATGTGTTGCAGTCCACTTATTCCTTACCTAATTATTCTTAAAAGACTGATTATTTTGTGTACTGCATATACATAACTTAGGCTTTTGCAGAAAAGGTTATAATGCATATTTCCTTCTAGTTAAAACAGATTAAGGTTAACACAGATGGCTAAAGAAATAGTCAGGCCCTTTCAGAGCGTGTTGTTATACCTACCATAGCTTGAAGGCCAAAAAGAAAGTTGTATTGAATCAAGAAGAATTAATGATAAGTAGTATGATCATAAGTAAGAAGTAGTATCCATGTATCTGGTATCGCGGAAAATATCGTGTATCGGTATTGAAAATTAAGTATCGAAAAAGTTAAGGAATTAATGCACATAATTTAAATGGATTGGCAGTAAAATAGAGCCATCAAGAAGCATTCTAAACATTTGTCTGCCTTTACATTGTTCTTGATCATAAAAATGTTTTAAATATTTAACTGATGGGGATTGAATTTAACGAATAATATTAATTCATATTAATAATTTCAGGTATAAGTAATTTTAAATAACCAATGTTTATTAACGTATCAAATTTCTAAATCCTGTATTTAAAGAATTGGACAACTTTTGTAGCTTGGTTCCCTAAATTATTACGTTTTGATATTTATCGGACTCTTAATTTTTTAGTTACTCATTCACACACAGATATATTTTTCTCTAAAAATGTCATTTTTATTTCAGGTAGCCTAAAGACATAAATACCCTGTGAAATCTTGTGATCAATTAATGCATGGAATACAATTCTTCCTTTACTATGAATTTTTAAAACAACTTCCACAAAAGGCTTTAAATCATCTTTTTGCAATCTTCAACTGTATATTGAGTGCAATAACGTTTCCTGATCAGTGGCATTGTGCTATTGTAATTCCTATTCCCAAGCCAGGAAAAGATTCCTCTTATCCAGATAATTATCGTCCCATCGCCCTGACAAATATAGTATGTAAATTAATGGAGAAAATTGCTTATAGACAATTACGTTGGTATCTTGAGCATATAAACTTATTTTAGCACTACACAAAGTGGTTTTCGTAGAGCAGGTTCAACTGGACAATCTTGTTAGCTTAGAAACTGAAATTTGGGAGGCTTTCCTCAACAACCAACATCTGGTAGGACGAGTGCTGTTCAATAAAGCACTATCACAATTTTTTTTTTCTTTGACAACGTACCTTTACTCATCCTCATAATTTTGATGGACCTTCTCAAAATAGTTTCCTCTGAATGCGATGCACTTGTCCCTTAAATCCAGACTTTAGGGAGGGTGACGGATCCACTTCACGTTGATTTTTGCAAGATATTCAGCAACAACATTGGCAATATGACGCCGCGCATTATTGTGGTGGAGCAGCCAACGTGGTTGGCACCCATTGGAATGTTCAGTATTTCAGAAAGTGATATTAAGGTAATTCGTCGATCCTTCCTCACAATGGCAGTAGCAGTGTTAATGTTTTCTTCCGTAAGAGCAGTAACTAGAGCAGCGGGACAACCTTCCTTTGAAATTTACTGTCGCCCCTCTTTAAACATTTTAAACCACCTTCGATCTGTGCTTTAGGGAAGAACAGACTCTCCATAAGCCTTCTGTAACATTGTATAGGCCTCAAATGAAGATTGTTTTTTTTAGACGAAATCAGAATTTCGAAGCCGCATATTGTTCCTCGCGTGTTACCTCCATTGCAGCGGTAGGCGATACTGAACATGTCTGAACTTGCCTGGTTGTCACAGCCGGGAACCAGTATTACCAACAATGAAACTACTACGGCGTGTTTGTTTCACATTAAGCTAACAGAATATAATAAGATTGAAGTTTAGTGTGAAAAATTATGGCCATAAAACTTATGATCATTCTTTATTGAACAGCCCTCGTAGTTAGTTTGGATGTCGAGAAGGCATATGCCATGGTGTGTAAGTACCATGTAATCAAAACATTGATGGAATACAACAGTTCAGGAAACATGCTTCGTTTTATCTACAATTGTCTCAAAGAATGCAAAATTAAGGTAAAAGTAAATGACAACTTGACTCGGGGAGTTACCATTGAGAATGGAGTTCCTCAAGGATCAGTCATCAGCGTTACTTTATTCCTTGTTGCAATACATGTAACTGTCTCCAACATTCATTTATCATTTGCCAAAGATTTGTCTATTTTCGGTGCAGGTAGAAATAGTTAAACTACTCTACAATTACTTCAAGAAGCAATTGATGGCATCCAGGAATGAGCAAAGAGTGCTGGATTCAAGTTCTCAAAAACATAAGCCAATTGCGTTGTGTTCTCTAAAAGTAAATGTAATGTGTTAGCTCCTAAGCTGACCATAGATAATCATATACTTGAGAGAATATCAAGTATTAAAATTTTGGGCATTTTATTTGATATTAGACTAAGTTGGATTTCTCATCTGAAAACCCTCAAAGATGATTTGCTGAAGCATGGCCCGCTGAAGATGACCACGACCGTGGTAGTAAACATGTTCCGGAGGACAATTTGAAGATCTAAAGTCTGAGTGAGTACTCTTATACAAATTAAAGCATGCCAGCTACTCGTAATTAATTAAAAAGATGTCTCACTTTAAATACTTTGGCAATTCTTTATAATCAAATATGAATGTCTACGCAGGATTAATATAATGAAGACCACTGCAGCAAAAATTTGGAGATCAGACTACAAAGTTTTAATAAATACATACGTAGCATTTATTAGGACTAAATTGGATTATGACAACTTAATATACACTTCTGCAAGACCATCTGACCTCAAGATTATTGACTCCACCCAGTCAACTACTCTTCGACTTGCTCTCGGAAGTTTCCGCCTCAATCCAGTAGTCAATTTGCAAAGAGAAGCAAATGAACCATCACTTGCAATCAGACTTAAACAGCTAAGTTTAACATATGCACCTAAAGTATCAATTATGACTGAATCAGTTATCAAGTCTTTTTGCCGAACTACTGGGCCGTTACCCTAACTATTTTCCGGTCTTTACAGACGGTTCTCAGTTAGGTAGCACTACGGGTTGCGCATTCTTCATTAACGGTGAGGCTCATAAATTTCGCCTTCTGGACTCCACTTCGGTCTTCTCAGCAGAGCTGTATGCCATCCTCTATCTGCTCCTTTTTATTTGCAAGTTAGCTCCTGGTTCTTTTATTGTCTGCACTGACTCTCTGAGTGCGCTTCAGGCCTTGCAACAGCACACTGCCGCTCAGACCCTCGTTTTAAAAATACAGGCCCAGATCTCGAAAATGCTCAGGCGCGGGTACAATTTTGTTTTTACTTGGACCCCAGGCCATGTGGCGATTTCCGGAAACGAGGAGGCGGACGCGGCTGCAAAGCTCGCTTGCCGTTTGCCCCGGAGTTTAACAACTACTGTGCCATACCAGGATGTGCAACGTTTTTTCCGTCGCCACCTACTATCTGCTTGGCAGCTATCCTGGACAGCTTTACAAGGCACACAACTCCGGGCAATAAAGGAGAGCGTACGACCCTGGCCAACTTCTTGCAGGGATAACCGGCGAGCCGAGGTGATACTCACCCGGCTCAGAATTGGGCACACACGTGCAACGCATGGCCATCTATTAAGAGGGGAACCGGCCCCTGTGTGTGCTCCGTGTGCAGTACCTCTCACCGTGCGGCATGTATTGCTGGATTGCCCGCAATACACCCGCGTTCGCCAGTCTTTGGGCCTAGGAGCTAACTTGCACGGTATTTTAGGGAACGACCCAGTGGCCGTGGATAAGGTTCTGCGGTTCGTTTTTAAAATCGGTTTTAGCAAACAAGTATAACTTGTATTTTATATTTATTAATTTTAGAGATTTTAAATTATAAATTTTAGATGGTTTTTATGTCCTTTTAACAGTTGAGTGGTTTTATTACATTTTACCTTTAAACTAATTTTATTTTATAGCTTTTAGTGTTTACTTGGGGCCCAAATGACCTTGTTGTCGACGGGCCCTTAAACACCACTCACTCACTCACCCTACTAATAGACGCAATGGAACAAATGTTGAATTAAAACGACAACCTGTATCTTTCAACATCAGAATATCAAAGTTACTTGAAGAATTAAACCTAAATATTCCTCACATACTGACCTCAAATCCCTCTTATGGTGCTCCTTCTTGGTGTTCATACCTTTCCAACAGTCAACTTTGAAATGAATAAAACTGTCAGAAGCCAAGTTGAAAGATCACAGCATAGTCAATTGTTTGTTGAAGTTGCCAATAGATACCAAACCCACAATGCAATTTATACTGAAGGTTCAGCATTTGAGGAAAGAAACTGTTACGGAATAATACATCCTGATCATATTATGCTAATTTAACTTCCTGACTTTTACACTGTTTTTTCTGATGAGCTTTTTGCACTTAAGCAAAGATGATGGTATATAACTTGAATACTGACTCCTGCAGAAACTCGTTTATTATTTTCTCTGATTCACAAAGTACTCTAAAGGCAATTGAGAGGCCATCTTTGACCAACATTCTTGTACCAGAAATTAAGTTGCGCTTTAATAAAATAATAGGAAAAGGTAAACAAGCAATACTTGTGTGGATACCCTCACATAGTGGCATTCATGGCAGTGAATCTGCTCCTCAAGCAGCTAAAGAAGCTACAGGTCTCCCTTTGTGGGATCCTACAATAGCTACACCGCATACTGACATCATTAAATTCATCAAAAATAAATATATCAACAGTGGAAGATAAATAGGCTTAAATCTTCCAAGAGTAAACTGCATGAAATAACATCAGAAGCCATAGTACATCATCACCTCCATACACTGTCTTGGCATGAACAGTTTTGATGTCAGGATTAAGAATAGGTCATAGTATCATAACTCACAACTATCTTCTTGAGAAAAAAAAACCTCCCAGATGCACAACTTGTAACAGTAGCCTAACGTCAAGCATATAATTTTCGCCGGCAGGATGGCATACCCAACAAGACAAGTGAGGCCTTCTCTTCCCTATCTCAGTGCAAACTCGTCAGGTTATCCAGAGACATTGGTTTATATTTCAAAATTTGATCTTCAACTTATAACTGATCTGTACTTGTTTGTATCCATTCCTAAGGTTTTATAGTGCACTTAGTTTAATGTAATGAAACCTCTCTAGTTTAATGTTCACTCTTTTTCATGGATTTATTTTGTATTAATGCAATGTAATCTCTATTGTTAAAGTCGTGATAAGACTAAGTTAAAGCGACTATAAACTGTCTTAATAAAATAAATTCTTTCTCTAGTTATTTTAACTAGAAAATAGAGAAATTAAAGGCTGTAGCAAAACCAGTACTAGAAGTTCATCTACGAAATTCAATATGAATCAAAATATGATAAAGATGAAATGTATTCCGACGGAGCAAAATAAGCAACCTAAAATAATAAATATTACAATGTCTGAAAAGTCAGTATTCTTTGGAAAATCGGTTTCAAGGATTTCAAATTTCAGCGTATTCCCTTAAGACGAAATGCTGAGGGTAAATTCTTGTTTATCTTGTGCAATATCTTCGATGTGTTCAAGACCAACCTTTGGCATAAGTTGAGTAGCACACACGCAGTTCAATACGTGCGCGCATGCCTTTCCGGTGCTAATTACATCTATGGATTTTTTTTTTCCTCGAAATAATACCTACCAACTGTAGCCCCCACCACCTTTTGTTGCTTCAAATTCCCTCCTCCCGAACCATCGCCCTCCATTTCTACCCTACTCTTCGGCACATTGTTGGTATGATTCAGCCTCTGTTATGCTAGGGGTTGAAAATTACATGAATATTCATGTTGTGTTTGGTTTTTAAAAGGGAGAACACGAAGGAAAAAGAATATCCACATGGGATTCCGGTGAAAGGAGAAAACCGCGTATTGTAACACTGGCCTTTGCTTAATGAGAGCAAGTTTAAGGGGCGTGTTAACCACTGCCCAACATCCACGTAACTAAAGACATGTACTTCAAATTTAGACAAGGAAGGCAGCTTGTTTGAGTATCCCATAGTAAACAATTTGGAATAGCAATTTAATATTTTAAATACTCCCGGCATCAATTCGAGGAGCTTTGGCAATTTAAAGTGTTTATAATTAATAGACATTACGATCACCAATATAAATATTGTGACTTTGTGGTTTCGTAAAATTAAAAGTTCAAGTTGCTCTTTATTTCCGTAGAAACACTTATTTAGACACCCTTGGCAGCAAGATGACGTAAAATAAACCAACACAATCCCTCGTCACTTCTGCAAACGTAAATAAACAAATAATATAAGGATACCAACATTAATATACATTTTAGTTAAGCGTGAGAATGACAAAAGTTTAAATCGTATACTGATAAAGCGTAAAACCTTTATATTGCAAACAAAAGTATGTCAATTTGACGGTACCTGTACACTTATGACAACAATACGCTCTGAGGGACTTGTCTGAACGCTGGATAGCGTTACATAAACTCCTCTATGCAGCGGTTGAAATTATTCTTATATGTCGCACCAATTTTAATGCCGGTACGATAGTAGCATTCAACCATTATGACACGGAGCTCTGTGTTCATATCCAGGGGAAGCTGTTTGTATTAGTTACCAGCGCAATCACAATTGGAGCGCTGTAATTTGTTTACTGTTCCACAAAAATTACCGCTTCTTATCCATAGAGAGCACTGCGATTTAAATATAGACTCATCAGTCAACTATGACGTCATTCTTGCTCAATTGGAGGGTGCGAAATAACGAATAAATATGAACAACGCGTGTACTCTACCTTAGACGATTGAAGATACAAGGCAACAAGGTAACTCTGGCAACAATGCCAATGTTATCCTCCCCCTTGCTTGTAGAATTTCTTTTGGTTCTGCCCTTCTAGTACTTCGACTTTAGAAGATCAGTTCTACATGGCAAAACGTTGAAACGTATTGGCCTTCATGGAAGGCGTGCAGCCTCGCCAAGTTCTGAACCCACAGCACACAAGCTGTTTCTATTTTTCATGCGACCAAAATTACTACTGGAAATTCGTCATTATAATATACCCTGGTATATGCGACAAGAACTTCTGAGGCAGTCTGTGCAAAGGTTTTTCAGGTTATCGCTCCTGGAATAAAATCTACGAGTAACTCCCGTGTTTATGCTTATGGTATGCTTCAACTGCCAATCTAGCTCTGTCTTATTTCTTTTCATTACGCAGTACTGAATAAGATATTACGTTAGAAACTGCCTATATTTAGTTCATAAATTAACAGATCCTCGGATCACTGCAGTCCAGGAGCGCGCGCGCACGTCTTAGAAGTTCGGTTGAAGAGCGGTCCGTAACGCAAATTTGAGTGCAAGGGGCTTTGTATAGCTGTGACAATAAGCAGAATTTTCACTTTAACATTAAGTTTCATGAACTGTTAACAATGTCACTTCCAAAGCCTGGTACCAGCTCACTTTCAAATCACAGCTTCGCGCGTACAATTATCAGTTCCATTTCGACTGACTCCAATAAACTAGCCACGACTTCTTTCATATCTCTACTCAATGTTCCATAAATTAGTCGAATATTCTGTAGACAGCACCATACGAAACACGAACCTTCCAGGCTTCTATTTTTATCTGTTTTGGCAAGCCTTTTATCTCCGCGTTGCACTGTCACTCGCAGTATTGAAATCATGAAGCAAATATTGCCTGCCTGGAAGATAATCTCGTTACAGTAATTTTATGCACTTATTCGTGAAAGTAGTTCTTACTAAAGATTGATTATTCTGGAATGCTTTCATTTGTCTTTTTGGCAAGTAATTTTACTTTTGTAATATTACCTGTTTATCAACCTTAATATTTCAGCACTTCATTACTTTGAGGGTCTCTCTTAATTAGTAGAGTAAATAGAGTAATGAAGAGAGGAGAAAACTGAATAGCTTTTGAATGTAGCCCTTGGCTGTTTCTATCCGTTATTTGCATGCCCCATCAACAATCTCTGAAGTGTCATTTACGTGAGATCGAGACGTGACCGAGTGGTTATTTACGCAGCGAAATGATCGATCGACACAGCGCAAATTCCAAACTGCAAGTAGAACTCATTTGAGAAGGAAAGTATTTGCTTATTGGTTTTCGGTCCAGCAGGTTCAATGGCAAAACTTTTGGAATGGAGTCCTACAGTTACAAAAGGACCGAGCTTTAGACTGCATGTTAATTTTAAAATACCCCAAACCCCAATCTCAAAATGGAAGGGATTACAACTTACTGAAGAATAACGAGGAAATAAGAGCAAGGGTAGAGTAAAAGCAATTTTCTGTGGTTTTTTGAAATAGCTTCTGCTCTATTGCCAGAATACAAAGACCATTAATGAATTTTGGGAAATTTTGGAGGTCACTATGATTGGTCGGTAAAGGTTTAACATGCTACTATGAAGACGCAACTGAAAATGATATACACGAGGGCTGTTCAATAAAGAATGATCATAACTTTTTACGGTCATAATTTGTTGCACTAAAATTCAAACTTATTATATTCTGTTAGCTTAATGTGAAACAAACACGCTGTAGTATTTCAATTGTTGGTACTCCTGATTTCCAGCTGTGAGAACCAGGCAAATTTCGATATGTTCAGTATCGCCTACTGCTGCAATAGAGTAACAATATGCGGCTCTGAAATTCTGCTTTCATCTCAACAAATCTTCAGTTGAGGCTAATACAATGTTACAGGAGAACTATGGAGGGTCTCTTCTTCCCTATAGCATAGCTCGAAGGTGGTTTAAAGTGTTTAAAGAGGGGAGACAATCAATTTCAAACGAAGGTGGACCCGGTGCTCTAGTTACTGCTCTTACGGAGGAAAACATCAACACTGCTGCTGCCATTGTGAGAGAGGATCGACGAATTACTTTAAGATCACTTTCTGAAATACTGAATATTTCCGTGAATCAGGCTGGATGCTGCACCACGATAATGCGCGGCCGCATATTGCCAATGTTGCAAAGATTAACGTGAAGTGCATCACTCAGCCTCCCTATAGTCCGGATTTAGCCACATGTGACTTTTTTTCTATTCCCTAACTTGAAGAAACATATTCGTGGTAGGCATTATCCAGCAACAGAAGCAGTTGTGAAGGTTGCGGAGGCGATTTTGAAGCATCTCTCAAAAAATGGTTTCCAGCATGTCTTTGAAGACTGGAAGAAAGGCTGGGACAAGTGCAACGCATTCAGGGGAGACTATTTTGAGAAGGACCATCAAAGCAGTGATTACGTTTGAAACAAACTCCGGATCTTCCTCTAACATCAACTTTAACTGCATGCTACCTCCATTTCAACTTGCGAGTCCCTCTGTGCTTATTTTAGAAGTATAATATGTACCTTCTAAAAGAAAAGTTGAGAGTGCCTCGCCAACCGTATTTATTGCTCCTAATGAGTTTATATAATTATGCATTTCATTCTTCCAAATTAAGAGGAACCTACACCTAATTAATTCGATTCATGACCAGTTATGACCATACTTTTGTACTTGTTTTCTAATATGCTTCGCTGCAACAAACTCATTCCGCCAGCGTAATTATGAAGTTTACAACAAAAATGGTTCAGCAACGGTCCAGGCAACTCACCCTCAGCAAACTTTCTAGTTTAATCGTCGTTTATGCCTCTATGGACTTTGAAAGTTTTAATCCGTGTCGTTCGATAAGTGGGACCCTATGCAAGGTTTAATGAGTGAAGTCTCCGTGGGGCAAACTGCAAATCACTTTTCCTGTATTCCCATTTGGAACAAATAACGCTCGCAGCACAAAAATAATCAGCTATTAATTTACATAGCTTTGTGGGTGGAAACCTTACTGATGCTCAAGGTTTCGGTGTTCATTAACGCTTGGCATGGCCTTTAACGCATATGGAATGTGTTTTAAGGTACTTATGACCACTAAAGCTTCAGATTAAGCTGAAGATGGTCGTTTCTGTTAACGTTCTAGAGCAGGGAAAGCTGTTTGGGGTGATGGTATACGAAACGGAGAGTAATGGCTTCTTTAGCTTCATTGCTCTTGGAAATTTCTACTTGAACACTCACTCTTCATCCAAGACTCAATTCTCAGGCATAACAACTTATGATATGAAAACAAACATACCAATGTTATTTTATTCCATAATATAAAAGTAACACGATTTTCAACTTTTAAGTTTATATTTGATTATGAAAAGAAACTCGTTTTGGACAACAGAAGGAAGAAGTAATGAATTAATACGAATAAAAATACGACAGAGAATCCGGTATATATAAATGTATTTTTGAAAGAAGGAATGCAAACTGGAAACAATGTTGTTAATTTTGATGTTGGAGCTTACATCCAAAACTGATGTAAACAAGCAAATTACACTGGGAAAATTACACATGAAAAATTTTCGGGCTTAAAAGTAGTGAATTTATGTGTATTTTCATCTGCTGAATTCAAAAAACACCATAAAATGATAGATTAGTTAATGTTTTGAATATAAAGTACATTTAATTTTCAGAGTGATTATTTTAAATTTGGGGGAACTCTTATGGAAGTTGGCACACCTTTCAAATAACAAAACACAATCTGAGAGAAATTTTGGAAATTAAGTGATGCAAAAGTTAAGGAGGGCATTTTTTAAGACCACAAATTAGAGAACTTGTAAAGGATCCTGCATTTGAACAAATTTTGGAGGGGAAAGAAAAGGAAGCTTGGGAAACCTTCAACAAAAGTGATGACAGCTACAAGCATTTGGTGACAGTGCTCCTGCAAAAATACCGTAACCTTGGATGCAACATGTCCCTTAAGACCCATTTTCTTCACTCCCACCTAGACTTTTTCCCTCCTAGTTGTGGAGCTGTTATTGATGAACATGGGGAGAGATTCCATCACGACATTTCTGTTATTGAACAAAGATATCAGAGCCATTGGAATGAAGTAATGCTTGCGGATTACTGTGGTCTTTGTACAGGGATTCTGCGAAACTCCATCACAAGAGGCAAGCTAAAAGACGACGAAGTCAATAGGCCACCATATGATTCTCTTTAGACACGACAATCTGCGAAGTATTTTTCCAACAATTTAGAACTCTTGGAATATAATTAATAATAACCCATGGCGCGACAGCCTTTAGAGGGCCAAGGCCTACCAACCCGACTGCCGGCCTCACGCCCACTTACGCACGGCAGAGGTGGACGATCATCCAACCGATACGGGGAGGAGATGTGGTCAGCATCTCGGCATCCCCCAACCGGAATTTTGGTTTCCGTGACCAGGGCGGCTTACCTAGCTTAAGCTCCTCACTTTCCGGTCCTATACCCGGGACCTAAAATTCTCACCACATGGATGGGATCGAACCCGGGCCACTTTCCGTGGCCAGGGACCAAGGCATGCTGCCTTAGCCCGCTACGCCACGGCGCAGGACTAGAATGTAATTACTAGTTTAAAAAAATCAAATGCACTTTCATTATTGTTAGCAAGTACGTAATTAAAATGTATCATTTTCTCTCAGTCCGTTTATATGTAATACTTCCACCTTGTGTATATCATAGAAACTGGCGCTTATAAAATATTTTTCATTGTCATTTGTTTTTCTCAACCCAAAATTAGTAGGAATTGCTTCATGAAGGGCTCGAAATATTCAAAAATTATTTTTGTTTGTTGCCCAATGTTGTGTTACAACCTCCAAGAACTGAAAATATCAAAAGCTAAGGAACGTTTCACTCCAATGAGAAATCTAGGAAAATATTGTACTTAAATTATAAATATTTGTATACGTTGATTTTATTGCAAATAGGAGTTGTTATCCCATTCTATGATTCCTGTTTTACCCAAAGATATATTAGGGATATAATTTTTTTCAAATTATGAATGCATATAATAAAATTACAAGACCAAACCAAATACAATACAATATCATCGAGATGATAAACAGTAAACATAGAAATTAATAATCTATTTTAAGAAATACTTTGTTCAAGAAAGCCATGTAATATTGATAAGTTCTGTAATTCATCAAAATACGTGTAATTGGTTTTGAAAAAGTGTAACCTAAGGATTGAAGCAATAATTAAAGTTCATTTGTTTCAAAACAGAAAGCGCAGCAATCAAATAAAATGAGTCACATCTTGTAGGTGATTTCCACAAATACAATCAGAGGTGCATTTACAAATAAGTATGAATACAAGCATTTCTACAAATATTTATATCGATTAAGATGAAGTAGAAAGAAGCGTAAACTTTTTAAACAATATTTTATTATAAAAGTGTAAGGGAAATCAGGTGAATGAAACAACAGAATTTTGTTTTTATTATTTCCGGAGTTAAAAATTCTTGAAGGGCTTACTTCGAGTTATATGGCTGCTTTGGCTTTTAGCTGTTTGTTATTAATTTATTGTTTTCTTGCAGTTCAGCTCGCTTCTCCCCTATACAGTAGCGCAACAAAGAAGTTTTTGTTACCAGAGAATGGCAGGCAGTAATCACTTTTGATATTTTCCCAGAGGTAATTACATCACCCGTGTCAGAAGTCACCCCGGATGCAGGAGGGGTAGCTCTGACTCTTGTTAAGAGGATCAATTCACGCTACATACGGGTACCCTCTTCCTCACGTGCTTACAGCCAAAACAAGTTTTGTTCTGTGCCAGCCGGACCGAAACGATACCCTAACCCGCAGCATTCTTTTTTCCTATCCGCAAATTGGAGGAAAACTGCAAACCATTATGTTACTTTGATAATCGACAGTCATGGTTCAGTAATGGAGTTTGAAAGCATGAAATTGATCTTAAAGAGAGAATAATAGAAACTCCATTCTATCTCGAGACCAAGGGAGTGCAGGAGAATACGTTTTTGTTCCAAATTAAACTCTTTTTGATGTGTTCTTTGTAGAGCCTGCATAATTTATGTTGATAGCTCCAGTTCTCATATCCTCCAAGTTTAGCTTCTCAGCTTCCAGCGTAAAATTTCTTTGGGATTACCTTTATCTTACACTCTCGAGACGGTAGTTTTTATGTTCGACGATAATGGAAATTTGAAAGAGAGAAGAACCCATTACTGACACCCGCTAATATGGAAGGAGCTGAGAAATGTGCTATAGGTATACCATGATGTGCAAAGGTTACTTTTTCGTTTGTTTACGCCCTAGTTCGAGAATAATTATTTATCGAAATTAGCACTGCGCCATTTACAAAATACAGTCCACACTTTAAGCTAACACCTGTGTTAAGTGATTATCTGAGGGAAAGAATTCATCCAAAAGAAGTAGCAAATATAACTTGTAAATTGACACATTTAATGAATTTATTTACGAATTATGATCAGTAAAATCTACACATAAATTTAAATAATAGGGCTTAAAGGTATTAACAATCCAAATTATCGCCCGCCTCGGTAGCGTAGATGGTGGCATGCATGCCGCACGTTCAAGAGGGTCCCGAGTTCGACTCTCGGTCAGATTGGGTTACCTGGTTAAAGTATTTTCATGGTTTTACCTTATCCTGAACTCTAAGCTCTATGGTGCCTGGACCCACTTGAACATCATTCTACCCGTTCATTCACCATCCGATATGACAAAGTTGGAGGACGTAGATTAAAAAAAATCCAAATTATCAGTTTCTGGCCTTTGAATTTCTGATGGAATGTTTACCATTCAGCCCAAAACACTGTTAAAAGGGCTAGAATTATGAAACGTCTCAGAAATCCATCATTACATATTTGCAGTTAAGGTAGTAATTGTTAATTACATTGTAATTATGAAGCCATAAATAGATCTAAATATAAAACGCCGTTGAATAGTGAATGCGTAGGTAAGTATAGATTTACCGAAATATGAAAAAGACAGATTCATCAAAATGAGCACCACGCAAATCCACAGCTATATTTTTAGGAATAACACGACCAGATACCGGCAGCGACGGTGTCTTAACCGTCAATCGCGAGGCACACCATCACTGACGTCAAATGTCAATCGGCAAACTATAAGTGAATTTACACCACTGAACTTTACACGGAAGAAAATACATTTGACAGATTAAGTAAATCCGACACAGCTGCCATTACGCTAGTGCACAATCTACATCTCATATCACAATCGAGTATTACTAGCAAATTCTACACATGTAAATTATTAAATGATATATTTTTATCATTAGGTGAGGAGTTACTATATTGGTAGATCATGATTTTCCGGGCTTGTAGGCTATGGTCTATTGGAAAATAGTCTTCCAGACGTTTCGTTCGAAGCTGTGTCGAACATCTTCAGTGGCGTGGCGTAACAGTTTTGTAATTTCGGCTGCGACTGTACTTTTATCAAATGACTCCGGCCGTGAAAGCCTACGCACTACAATGATTTACTATATTGCTTATCAAAATATGCTTTTCAAAATATCCAAGAACTGAAGTAACATTTAAGCATCAACATTTGCTAGCTAAATAACCTTTTTCTTAAAATTAATAACAAAGTTTATCATAATTTGCATGCGTAATTTCATGAAAATAAACAAATAAATGTGTTTGTCCACAAATGATTTAAATTAAATGTCTGTAACGGTAAGACAATTTGAACAGGTATTCAATAAAAAGGATTTAATCATTGTGAATGGGTAGAGTCATACTGAAAAATCCAATGCCACAGCCGGGACTCAAACCACGGATCCTCCGGTCTCCGTCCAGCCGCTCTAAACCACCGATCCACCATGGCCAAGGCGCCAGCATGACATTAAATTCGCCAACTGACTCGTGTTTTTCCCGGTAAACCACTAGGAGTTCTCATAAACACACGAAACAACTGCCTTAATGGGGACTTACTGTGCTGTAAGTAATTTAAGACCCGGGCTCTATAATTCGGACCATTATTAGGTACAATTAATGGAAAAATTAATTGTTCTTTCACATTAGCCGTGTGTAGGACGTACTATGAAAGAGTAGAGTTAGACTGAAAAACCCAATGTCACAGCCGGTACTCGAACCACGGATCCTCCGGTCTCGGTCCAGCCGCTCCAAACCACCGAGCCACCATGGCCAAGGCGCCAACATGACTTTAAATTGTCCAACTGACTCGTGTTCTTAATTTAATTCTCGTGATTCTTGTGATTTAATCAATTCACAAAGTTTTAAGGGATGTTCCGTAGGCTTCATGCGTTAAAGCCAGAAGAAGGAAAGACATTTTTTAAAGGAACAGGTAGAAATTTAGCAAGTAACAAACAAATCTTTTACATCTTTTTGGCATCTAGGCGTGCGTGCACATCGCTAAATTGGTTTTTATCTGCCCATGAGTGATACTTAGCCTTTGTTGTTTACATATGAATAATACGAAGGACTACAGATTAAGAATTTATGGTGAATTTTAGTAATTAAATTGATTTTATATGTTTAACTTTCAAAGATCTGCACATAGAAACAGATGTCGCATCTACCGATTGCTTAGCTCTGAAGTTTGCAGCAATTGAGGAATTTACTTAACAGTTAAGCTCCACAAACTGGGTGGAAAGAACCTTTACTGAAATTATGTCATGCTTTGATAAAAATTTCTGCTATAACCCAAAGTGCATGTATTTAAAGACAATATGTATGTGAGGTTATCAATCATAAGAGTTTTAGTTTTGTTCCGTCGTTCTGTGGATTCTTAGGCCCTTGTTACTTTTTCTTCGTCGTGCTTTCTTTGTTTTTTCTATAATATGTATGGCTTTGACTATTATAGCCCCACCTAATAGGCTCTTTGAAAGAGGAACCTAGAGACTATCAACATATGGTTGACATTTTTTGGTTCTGCTCCAGTAGTCGGCTTTATAGAAGAAGAAAATAGGTTCTATGATACCTTTTTTTTTAATTTTGCGTCCTATAACGTTAGGTGATATCGAACGGTGAATGAAGTGGGTGAAATGATGCTCAAATGTGTCTACGGCAATGGAGCCTACAGCTACCCGACATTCGTCTTTAAGGATGAGGGAAAACCCCGGATAAACCTTATCCAGGTGACCCACCCTGACCGAGATTGGAACTCGGGACCTCTTGAACGTGTGGCAGACATGCTACGATCTACTCTCCAATTAACTTGAAGTGGCATCTGAATAAAGATGCGTACTAAAAGAATTAATTTGTTAAAATCCTGAAAGGGGATTGAGGATGATTTTTTCTGTCATCTTTCAGATTTAGTATTAGAGTAATTCTTTTAATGCGCATCTTTGCTCAGCTGCCACCTTAAGTTAATTGAACTGTACGCTACTGAGGTGGGCATGATACCCTGGTGATCAAGTAATTATTCATGAAAGTTATAAAGACATTCATTGTTTAAATCAAATATGTAAACTATGGCATTTGAGATGAAAATAAAATAAAGTCACCAAGCGGAATGGCTCAGGCGGTTTAGTCTGTGGTATACATTCGGGAGGTCTGGTTCCATTCTACTTGACCCATAGGTCTCCGCGGTTTCCCAGGAGAATGCAGGGTAGGCTAATTACATCCCCCGATTACCATGTCTCTCCCTGTCATCTCAATTATCATTTCATTTCACATCATCTCTCATCTGGTGGTCTGATTCAGGGTAGAAGTGTCGGCAGGTGTCTCGGCGGTGTCATGGCTCCTTTGGTCTGCCACCCTCTGTCTCCTATCTCCTGATCCTTCCTCCCGGGATGTCCCACTTGGGGCTTAGATACAATAAACCAAACGTTTCGCTGCCGAATCCCTCCGTAGTGATCCTGATCCTAAACTCAAGTCAAAACTAATGTTTAACATCATTTCTCTGCAAAAAGTGTGCCATTTTGAGTATATGGGTTGTCAAATAGGCTTCCACAGAGAAAGAGTTATACCTAGTTATTAAATTATTGAAACGAAAATTCAGAAAATGGTCAAAAATAAAAGAAACAGATTTTGCCGCGCCATGGTCTCACCAAGGCGACCTGGTTCGATCGAAGGAGACCGCAAAGTGAGATTTGTGTTGGTCAACACGACACTGGGGCACGTTTTCCCCGTCATAATTCCAACAATTGCTCCGTTGTCAGCTTTCCTTTCATCCACTTCGTCCTCATTCCGTTTATTTGCTTCCCTCACTCTCACTTCCAGGACCGGGCTCATCACCCACCCCCGGTTTTCTCCATCTGATACATTGTTGAGGCTTCCTCACCCCACGCCTAAAATGACACAAGGTGTCGAGGAGTATAAATAAACAGGACTGTGTCCTATATCAAGACAAAGAATTATAGATCTGGAAAATGGATGCACACTAAAATGTTATGCATACAAGCAGCGGAGATGATGTTTTTGATAAAAACAAAGGCGTATTTATGTATTAGATCATAAAAATAAATAAATGGAAGATCAATTAAAAGCAAATGAAATAAATGTAAACACGATTCAACACAAGTCTAAATAGTAAACAAAATGGGTACTGCAAGGCCTCCAAAATAAACGTACTATTACAGAATCTCTGGTAAAGGATATGTAGGCAGGCTATAAACATGATTTATGGATTATTGTGAAGACAAAGCACACAAACCCCTCTAAATCATAGAGTGAAGAAGATGCTGCTGTTGAAGAATTTTGGGAAATTAAGGGCATTACAACATTATGAGATGCAACACACAGACAGAAAACTACGCTTGTAAAACTTAAGGTAAACGAATTATTGACAGCAATGACTAATTATCGTCTGCTAATGTTGTGGACAGCAGTTTTACCTCGTTATCATGGGGCTCTGTTTAACAAGTGGACGTCATTTGGTTATGGCAGATTGATGTCACTTAATGGCCCCAGCAATCGTTGAGCGATGTATTAACTTAAATTGATTATTAGTGGGCGAGAATAATTTGATTTAGGTCTCATTAGATTCTCGTTGCTACTATTGCAATTGTCCTAGATATGGATGGCGAAATAATGAAGCACTAATCCATTTCAGGAGGAAAATTATTATTTTCCATGTAAATTTTCTGCTAATTGTGCAAAACAGTTTGCTGTAACCATTTCCCTACTAGCTATCCTCCATTTTTAACAGCATATACTTGATACACAGCTACCAGAAGTGGTTAAAGTAATGAGCATCATTTGAGTACTCAAACGAGTTTGAGATTCAGAAAGGTGAAGTTTTCTGGTTGTTTCTCTCTTTTAGGTAAATAGTCACAGAGAATATCATAGTGTGACTTCGTGGGTTCCAAGCATTAAAAATCAAGTTTGCAAGAATTTCAAAACGTTCTTTATTCCCGCAGAAATACTCTTGGTGCACTTGCAGATCACAGCAGAATTACGTACCACACACAATTACAATCGACCAGTTCGTCTGTAGGAGATCCACACTGCACTCACTACTCAGTACCTTGCCGTAAACTCAAAACTCTGCATGCACGCACACACTCCTATTTATACGCGAGCAAGCACTCTCGAGAATTCTCCACAATGGGGAAGTCCTACGAAAGGCTTCGCGGTCTTTCGAGGCATAAGGAGAGAGGGGAACGAAGATCCAGCCACCTCCGTGGCTTCCCCTCTCGCCACCTTGGGCACTAGCTCATTGGCGTAAGCGTGGCTTTAACGCAATTCGTCTCCTTCCCTTCCTGCCATGTAGATTCGGCTATTCGTAACTGATATCTCGCGACAATAGCAACTCACTATAACGCAGAATACAATATGTGTATTCCGGATAGCTTAGGTATCATGGCTGTAGTAGTTATTTTAGATATTTCATGTTTTGTTAAGGATAGTTAAAGAGATTAGTATTTGTAATAAAATAAAGAAGTAATGTAAAGTAGGTAATGGTGTAACCATTTTGTTAAGGATAGTTAAAGAGATTAGTATTTGTAATAAAATAAAGAAGTAATGTAAAGTAGGTAATGGTGTAACCATGACAACGTGATATGACAGGTTGTTAAATGCTTTAAAAGATTTTGTTCTTCTGCTTATGAAAGACTTAGAGGTAAGATGTGTATTTGTCTATTCGAGTGTGAGCAGAAATAATTTTGTGTGCGTATCAAAGATGCATAATTAGCGCGTGCGAAAGAAAAGAAATAGTTCATCGTGGCATCAACTGCTGGTTATAAAAAGACTACCTTAATAATATTTGTAATTGTATCAAGGAATTTAAAAATGTTTATGTGGAATTACGAGGGCTGTTCAATAAAGAATGATCATAATTTTTTGACAACGTACCTTTACTTATTCTCATAATTTTGATGCTCCTTCTCAAAATAGTCCCCCCTGAATGCGATGCACTTGTCCCAGCGTTTGTGTCAGTCTTTACAGATATGTTGGAAACCATTTTTTGAGAGATCCTTCAAAATCGCCTCCGCAACCTCCAGCACTGCTTCTGATGATGGATAATGCCTCCCACGAAGGCGTTTCTTCAAGTTGGGGAATAGAAAAAAGTCACATGGGGCTAAATCCGGACTATAGGGAGGGTGAGGGATGCACTTCACGTTGCTTTTTGCAAGATAATCAGCAACAACACTGGCAATATGCGGCCGCGCATTATCGTGGTGCAGCATCCAGCCTGCTTCACGGAAACGTGGTCTTTTGCGCCTGATATGGACCTGTAATGTTTTCAGGACATCCCTGTAGTATTGTCCAGCTACTGATGTGTGTGCAGGTACAACATACTGATAAACCATTCCATGAATGTCAAAGAATGGGATGACCATAACTTTTCAAGCAGAAGCAACCACTTTTGCTTTTTGGGGGTTGGTAATGAAGGATATTTCCACACTTAGCTTTGCTGTTTGCTCTCAGGATCAAAATAATGTAGCCAAGTTTCATCACCAGTGATTACGTTTCAAAGAAACTCCGGATCTTCCTCTCACATCAACTTTAACTGCATGTTACCTCCATTGCCGTGGTAGGCGATACTGAACATGTCTGAACTTGCCTGGTTCTCAGAAGCGGAAACCTGGAGTACCAATAATGAAACTACTACGGGGTGTATCTTTTACATTAAGTTAACAGAATATAATAAGATTGAATTTTAGTGCGAAAAATTAGGACCGTAAAACGATTATGATCTTTGTTTATTGAATAGCCCTCGTAAACTTTCATCTGTAAACAAGAAAGGTATTGTTCATTCTTCAAAAATAGTAAAACTAATTTTACCAGCCCCGTTACCGCGATCCTGGGAAACAAAAATTATCTCATTGCTCAACAATTACAGATACACCTAATGATCCAGAATTGCAGGAGAAACTTCTAGATTTCTTCAAAATCGTCACTAAAGGTTAATAAATTAATCTGCATCCGCCTTCATCCCAAATAATCCTGCTTCAAGTGGTGCCACAACGTGGTGCATCATCGTGCCACCACGTGGTACATCATCATAGCATCTCCAAACAACATCATTCCGCATAAAACTTAGCTTCAAGATGGCTTCCCAGCCTGGGGCTTCAAGATAATCCAGTCGGAGGTCATCACCTCATAATCCTTCCAAAAAAACTGCTTCATGGCTTATCACAGCAGTGGGAAATTTTTAATATCTCATTAAAACCAGTCTAACGCTTTAAGGCATGGTAGTTCTTTGAAACAACACTAGGCCCTATTCACCTGAATAATACTCTAGTGCGGTTCTTTTGCTAATATAATATTGCACTGGCCTTTTTAAATTATACAGGCAACATTTTGAGACTTTTAAATTGAAATATTACATTATTTTTACAATTAACGTTTGGTGTTTTATACTATAAAATGGCAAATTCCAAGCAACTGCAGTCAAATGATACCCCTTCAATATCCAACCTTGCCATCACACCGATTATTTTACCTGCACCCTCCCCGTTTTTAACTACAGGAACATGTGACTAAAGCTGTCGAGGTTCGATGTTTAGCTCTGAATGGATGGCCAGTCAACTGTTATCGCTGTAATGATCATGGTTATTCGAGACGATTGCTTTGAGGCACCGTAGAAAGTGGTATGAGAAACGGATAATTCGTGCAGTAAAGGGTTAATGTGTTACTTTCACGTGAATTCTACTCATTCTTCTAAAAAGAATTCTTATACAAGATTACTATAACTACTTGTTTTTTAAACCAGGTATCATTTAAGTTTGTACTTGTAATCTTCTTGTATGTAATGTAATAGGTTTTAGTAATCGAAGGAAATAAATCATTTCTTCACACTAGCCGTATATACGCTGAGGTTGGTGATAGCGTCAACGTGAAAAATTATATGCCATGACCGGGATTTGAACCACGGATCTCCTGGTTTCCGCCCAGTAGCTCTAACTCATTGGACTACCATGACCAACTTTCCGTCATGACATTAAATTCTCCATTTGACTCTTACATTTTCGCGGTAGACCACTAGGGGCTCTCGCATTCGAGGTACGCCGTTTGTGGCAACTTACCATCGTGAGTACTTGAGTTCCAGGCTTCATTATTTAACTCTTATTATTTTAGTTAATTGATGGAAATTAATAATTTCTTCACACTAGCCGTATATAGGCTAAGGTTTTTGATGGATAGAGGCACTATGAAATTTCAATCACATGGCCACGATTTGAACCACGGATCTCCTGGTTTCCATCCAGTCGCTCTAACCCATTGAGTTACCATGGACAACTTGCTGTCATAACATTAAATTCTCCATTTGATACTTATTGAACTTTTCATGTTGACTCTGTCTATCAAAATTAATAGATTTATGAAGAGTATGTCAGTTGTAATGACTTTCATGCCTTGAACCCTCCTCTAGAATGTTGTCTTCCTATTCGTGGGAAAAATACACACTCACAAAATGTATTGATAAGATCTGCACACTCTAAAGTGAAACGTCAATGTGAACTCCATCGTTAAAACTAAAAATATTAATACAGAAGGCCTATTTCTTAGAAAACAAAGTCGTGCTTCGAGCCTTGAAGTTTCGGACAGTGGGCCTTGCACTTACCACGTTTATCTACTCACCCTAACGAAAAACTCCACTCTTCTATTCTAGGTTCTGTCGAAAGCATTGCTCTGTTATTTCACTGTTTGTTGTTAATGTATTCTTATTAGAGCTAATTTCGTTACACAGTGGCGTTATTGCAGTTTTCAAACCTTTCGTTCATTATTTAAAATAATTGAGAATTAAGCACGTAATATTTATCAATACCTACCATCAATCAGCTCTTAATGAGGCAACGAACTGGAGGTTTCCAGTCAGGTCACAATTGTGTTTCTATTGACAACAATAACATCGCTGTAGAGCCGTGTGTCGCGTGTTTATTAATTAAAATGCCAGACCCACGGTTGATTTTGTGGTTAACGAAACAAGCAATGTAAAGGCTTTTGTTACGGTGGCCAGTTCGGTATTTAACGATGTGCATACGGTAGGGGTAGGTGGTTGCAGAGTGAATTGCATGCAATTTTTATCGTGATACACTAAATTTGAAGTTTGGTGTTAATGGATTCCCTGTAGAATTTATATTTTAACATTCTACATCACCAGATGCGATTAAGTTTTCCATAGCTCCTGCAATGAAACAATCTTGAAACGCGTGATTATTTATTGTTTCTGGAAATATATTTCATATAGAAGGCATAACTGCAGATGACAAAAACTACTATCATCTTGTTAGACACAGTTTTCTAAAATATTTGTTTACGTTGAACTTTACAGGTATTATTAAGGTGGCTGGGAAATAGTATTTACAGAAACCTACATTAAGATTTAATTAATCTACCGTTTTTCTAATGGTACAGCGAGTACTGCATTCCGATAAAAACGTCATAGTGAAATTTCAATGAGGTATATCTTTTGAGCTATCTTGTTATCTTGAAATCAGCAAAAAGAAAAAACAGCGAATTTTTTAACAATATCTGTTTCGCGTTGCCTATGTGCATGGTAATGTACGGGATGGAATGGAAGATGGGCCGGAGGGACAGGCTGACGGACGGAGGGATGAATGGACGAATCAAGTCAAAACAAGAGAAGGTAAAACAAGATTAGGGCAGGTAGGTAAGAATTTACGTAGAGAAGGTAGATGGGGAAAGCAGTTGCTAGGATAGGGAAGAGTAATGTAGATTAGAGGGGGTAGAAGTGAGTCAAGTAGATAGTAGGTAGCTAGGCTGGGTAGTATAGGCTGATTTTTAAAAGAAGATACGTGAAGGCCATCTGTTTCACCACGTAGGTAGCGCAATATTGCCCACCAGATACCTTTACAAATATTAAATGTGACACTAACATTCATCAATTATATACAAACAGTATGTAGTTTAACGAGAAACACAAGAAAATCCCGATCGTAAGAAACTCACACAAAAGCAAAAATATAAACATTAATATTTGCTTTCAATGTTTGTAGCCAGTGTTTTGTTTCCATGGTGCCACATATTGTAAGAAATGACCATCATACCAACACACAAAATTCCACCAGAAACTTTGCCCGCTAATTTTAAATGTATTAAATTAGTACATTCAATCGAACTCAAGTGACATTATTCCGTGCATCCAAGGGCCGGCATGCACGTGCGCACGGGCATTTAAATTGTCATGTGAGGGTATTTAAATTCCTGAAACTCAAATTTATGGAGAATTTAAAGTCATATCGGCACATTGGCCATAGTAGCTCAATGGTAGAGCGGCTGGACGGAAAACGGAGGATCTGTGGTTCAAATCCCGGCTATGGCATTGGATTTTTCAGTCTGACTCTACGTTTCCACAATCTGATTTACACAAAGCCAGTGTGAAAGAACAATTAATTTTCATTAATTGACCTAAAGCGGTTAACTCTAAAGCTCGGGCCTAAAAGTACTTACATGTTGTAAGTCGCCATTCAGGTAGTTGTCTTATGTATTTATGAGAACTCTTAAGTGGTTTACCGGGGAAAACACAATTCAGTTGAGGAATTTAATGCCATGTCGGCACGTTGGTCATAGTAGCTCAATGGTAGAGTGGCTAGACGGAAACCGGAGGATATGTGGTTCAAATCCCGTCTATGGCATTGGATTTTTCAGTCTGACTGTACGTTTCCACAATTTGGCCTACACACGGGCACTGAAAGAACAATTAATTTCTCATAAATTTAGTTGGATTATGGTTACTATAAGATTCAAAGTATTTTATTAGTTTAAAAACAAAAATATTATTTTGGTGCTGCATTCCCTTAAGCAAACTGTGGAAACTTTATAGAGAGAACTGAATGTTTTGGTTTAAACAAATGGGCAAATAAAAATTTTCGATCAGAATGAAAATTAAAATGTCCTTCCTCCCATATTGGCACACATCTGAGAGCGAATCTTTTTTTCAGGAAGAAATACACTTTTTAAGGGAAACGCTGAAGTCCATATGACGATGCTCCTTTGTAAGTCAAGCACATAAAAACCTCATAGATTGGAATCTGAGATATTAGGATATCACTACATAATACATGAATCCTTGCACTTTTGTACAGTAGAACCAGTTCCTTTGAAAACGTAGTCTCAAATGGTATTTAAAATTAAAACGTTTAGTATCAGGTCTTAACGTTACAAGAGGGAAGCCATTTATTCCACAAAGGGGATGACAAAGCTTTACTACTTGCAATGTTTTCCGAGCCACAAAGTTTTGAAAAAGCCTCAAAGCCATGAATGGTTTCAGGAGTTCGTAAAAAAGGCAGCCATGAGCACAATAAAAAGAGAAGGCGCCCTCATCGTAATTGCTTTGTAAAATGGAGCAGTAAAAGTATTCCTGATGGAACGGCAATCCATTATTCCCAATTCCACGAAACACTCTGTAGAGATGTTGGTTTTGCTTGTTTTTACAGCCAAAGGCCACTGGGCTGAGGAATGCTCAATACGTTAAGACTCTGATATTGCATGCTTGCTATTACACAGCTCACAAACAACAAAGAAGTTGTTTAGTGTCGAGGACGTTAAATTCAAGACATTGCTTAATGATTTTGTTCCACTTCCACGAATTACACCTACTTTTTAATCCTGTAGGTAAGAAAATGAACTTAGTATAGCGAATCATATTATACATCAGGAACAAAAAGATTAAGTACTGCTCTTTAGGAGTGTTCGCTCCTAAATTTCACGAAGTATCTAACATCTCTGAACCTTCAAAATTTCCTCCAAGGGAAGAGCTTTAGCTCGAATAGAGACACTTACACATCTTAGAAGCTTCCCAACGAATTTGTATATGTAATGTGAGGAGATTGGGGATTGGGATTTCATTACGGAGGGGATTCGGTATCTAGGCTACCATGCTGAGCCCATTGTTCCAATGTCCCCAAGTCAGGGCACCCCCGGAAGGAAGGATGAGGCGAAGGAGTCAGAGGGCGCCGACCCAAGGAGCTACGACAGTACAGAGGACGGATAGAGATTTCCCCCGACAGGCTCCACAGCGGGACGGCAACGAGCCCAGCAGCCCAGCGCTATTGGTAAAGTCTGTTTAGTTAACGCATGTGCAGTTCCGAGTCAAAGGAACGTGACCCCACCGCCCACTAATGACCTTCATAAATCTATCTCCACACTTCAGAAATGGAACACTGTCGTTGAGGACCAATAGCAACCCTGATTTTCTCGAACTGACAGTTGCATGTCTACTCCACGTGGAGTCTCAGTTGCCAAAGTTCCAATTTCCAGTTGATCTCTTTCATTACGTGCAGAAATTCGTTGTGCGTCACAATGTGGAGACCGTGGGAGGGAAATGCAGTGGTAAATGCAAATGAAGTAGTAGATAACTTTCAGTCACGTGAAAATAATCAAAGTGAAGACAGAGTGAATAACTGGGCCGAGTTATATAACTGGAAAAGCCGTAAAAAAGGTATAACGGGAACTGTTTCTAAGCAAATTCAAGCGTTTGTTTTGAACACATATAAATATGTGCTGAAAAATTATCTTGGTAAGGGGTCGTGCAATGAACCTGATGATAAATTCTGGGTATTCACAGAAATACAGTAAGAAATATTGTGACGAAAGGAATACCAAAGACGCCAATCAAGTGTGAAAACAAAAGGAAATATTTCTCTAAAGTAGATGATTTCACACGCGATTTAATTCGTTGAGAAATTTATAGATTCTATGCAAAAGGGAGAGCGCCCACCTTAGACGAATTTGTTGCACATTTGCAAGAAATTTTTTATTTTGGGCGCTTCACTTTGCGCGGTCTCCTAAAGGAGCTGGGTTCCAAATACCGCACTTCGAATAAGTTAAGAGTTGTTATGGAATCCAGTAGAATGGTAGCTGGGCGATGTGTGTGTATGTGTGTGTGTGTGTGTGTGTGTGTGTGTGTGTGTGTGTGTGTGTGTGTGAGTGTGTGTGATAACTAAGAAAGTTTCGCAGTAATGGGCATAAGATAATTTATTTAGATGAAACCTCGTACGACAGCCATGACGTATCGAGAAAGGTGGCAACCTTGCAGAAACATCTGGGAGAAGAAGGTTCGGGGGTTGTAAAACAATTATAAGGGTTCGTCAAAGGCAGAAGTCGAAGTGCACACGCGTTAACTAAACAGACTTTACCAAGGCAGGCGATCCGAGCTCCAAAGATCCCTCGCTGGTGGTCAGGAAATGGTCCAAGCAGAGGAGTGGAGACCGGCAACCGATCTACCGAATGAGGAAGTACTTTTCCTCAGAGCATATCATCCTGCCATGCACCGCCGAGACTCCCGCCGACACTTCTGCCCTGTAAGAGACCACCAGATGAGAGATGATATGAAATGATAATGGAGATGAAATGGAGGGACAGGTAATTCGGGAGATGTAATTAACCTACCCAGCATTCGCATAGTGGCCCTTGAAAACCCCCGAAAAAATCCATGGGTCAGGTAGGTCGGCCAAGGGAATCGAACCCGGGCCTCCCGAATGCGGGCCAATGACGAATCCGCCGAGACATCCCGCTCGGTATGTAATGTGAGATATCTCTTTAGAAGATGCACGGATCTGGATGTAATGTTGGCATAATGCATTTGAAATGGCAACCAGACTGCCTCGTTAATGAAATAATGCCATGACGTACACTGTTCAAAAAATAAGAACAATAATTGCTGTCATTTCATTGACATACAACGGAAAAACAGATAACTTCGAGGAACATGCGGAGAAACGAAGACCTTATAATTGCAAAAACTCTTAATCATGACCAGCTATGTTAAACAGAATGTCATTCTTGTGGCAATTACTTTGAACATTTTTTATTTTTACCTCTAATATCACGGGAACATTAAATGCGAGCTCATCGGAATTTGAGTCTCAAGTTTGTTTTGTTTTGTACTACCTGTTCTACCGATATTAACTGGCTGGGTCATTGGTTTGTTTTTCTCTTTGAATGGCAATGAGAATATCCCCTGCACAAAATTTGGTTATTTGGCTTCCAAATTTAACTCTTTTGCCTGTTACGAACAATAATTAATAAATAGGTTTATTCTGATAGCTATATTTTATCTTTTGTCCTAGATGTTTTAATATTCTGTTTATGGGTATGAGTGGAGAATTAAATTTTAAAAGCTTATTTTAACTTTATATTTCCAGTTATTGGAAGGGAGATACATTTATGATGATGATGATGATGATGATGATGATGATGATGATGATGATGATGATGATGATGATGATGATGATGATGATGATGATGATGATGATGATGATGATGATGATGATGATGATGATGATGATGATGATGATGATGATGATGATGATGATGATGATGATGATGATGATGATGATGATGATGATGATGATGATGATGATGATGATGATGATGATGATGATGATGATGATGATGATGATGATGATGATGATGATGATGATGATGATTCAGTTGGCACTACAGGCCAAGTAGGTCCTTGACCTCCCTAACCACCCTCTTCCATTCTACTCGGTCCTCTATTTTTCTTCTCCAGCCTTTAATCCCCAACTTTCCTAAGTATTCTTATACATCATATACGCATTTTTACCTGGGTCTTCCTCTTCTTCTGCCATCAAGCTTTACTATTAATATCTTCTTAACTACACTAGGTTCCGGCATTCTCTGCATATGGCCAATCCACCTTATTCTTTTTTGTTTAATTTTCACTACTATATTTGATTGTCCAAATAGGCACTCTAACCTCAAGTTAGTCCGCATTCTGCATTCGTCCAAGTACCTTATCGCTCCAAATATATTTCTCAAAATCTTCCTTTCCCACCGTAATAACCACTGTTCTTCTCTGATTGTTAACACCCAACTTCCTGAACTATACATTATTATTGGTCTCAGTACTGTGGTATATATTTTAATTTTAGTATTCCTACTGACGTTCCTTGATTTAAACATATTCTGCAAAGTATAGAAGTATCTGTTACCACTTGCTATTCTTTCCTGAATTTCCACTGATGTTTTATTATCTACTGTTACAATAGGTCCCAGGTATTTAAATGTTTCCAATCTTAGATACCCCTTCCAATGTAATTTATCTGTAGGTTCTCTTCTTCTTGCATCCCAATCATCTCCCATCTTCATATATTTGGTTTTACTAACGTTCACTACCAATCCTAGATCCTGTGCTTTCTCTTCCAACACTACGTACCTTCCTTCAGGAGTAGTTCATTCCTTGCGAGAGTTGCCACATCGTCAGCATATGCCACTATTTGTTCTGATCTGGAAAGTACGGTTCCTCCATGGTGCATGGGTAATTATTGGATTACTTTTTCAAGGGCTAAATTAAACAGCTGCGTGGTTAGCACATCTCCTTGTGTCAAACCCCTGCCCACGACAGACATACCTGATAAATCTTGTTCCATCCTAACCCTGCATCTTCTCAATTCCATATTAATTCTTGTTACTCTCACCAGTTTCACTTGTATTCTGAACTCTTTATTATCTAATAGATTTTATCTGCGCCCAGGCTATCACACGCCTGTTTAAAATCTACATATAGATATACATTTACACATATGTTAAAATCACCTTATCCTTTGCTCTACTAATACACGTGCACTTAATCATATTTGAAAAAATTGAAATTATAATGAAATTTCAAGATTCACGTAAAACAAGATACCGCATGAATTATGAACTTTGAAAATAATATTTACAATTACTATACAAGCTATTCTGGATATAAGTGCTTATATTTGTAGTAAAAATTAAAGACAGTGTAATGAACAATGTTGCACCCATATTTGCTTAAATTGCGGACTTACAACTTGAATTACTAACAGTAGTATATCTTTAGGTCTGTCAGCACCTCACACTCACACATACACACACACACACACACACACACACACACACACACACACACTCACACACACACACTCACACACACACCATACGTGTATATTTCCCCCTGAGAATTATAAAGTCGAGTGGGCAGGCCTGGCGGCAACCAATGGTATATCGAAACTGATACTGTCCAGCAACGCAAAGGTCATTGAAAGGTATGTGCTGCCTTACACAGTGGGACAAGGACAACAAATGTGTGTGTGGCAGAGAATGCCTGCTAGACAAGGAGCAGGTCGTTAAAAATAACATGCGCCCTATTCACTTTGTACACTAAAACCGAGAAGATACATTCACAAAAGTAGAGGACATCAGAATGTTTTTGAATGGTCTGCAACTGTACTGACATAGGGTGTCTTAAACCTGTCCTGGGAGGGTGTGGGGACCTTCACCAACCCCCATGCGTCTCAGGCCTCGGAAACTATCTCTCCTGTGGAGTGCAGTACAACTGATCGAAGGTTTGTCTAAGGTTTCTCACAACGTGGGCCAGCAGCTGTCACATCGAAGTGTGAACAAATGGAAGTGAAACGGATGGCTTAGGAACTGTATTCAATAAAATAATATACAAAAATGTTTTCCAATTGTTGGCATCTAAGTCTCTGTATACACTTTTAATAAGGTTGGACTAGACCCAAATCCCCCAACAAAAATATTTATTAGTGACCCTAGCCTACCTCTCAGGTAATGGGACAAAGGACAGTTGCTAGTGAAAAGGATGATTAATAAGCGGAGAGTTGCAAGGTTGCTCTTCCATGTAAACTACACATTCCGTCCTAACAGGGAGGATTTTACACAATATGGAGCGCTATACGAACGCGAAATGACGGTTATGGTTTTGATAGATGGAACAGTTCAACAAACGCAAGATTAAAATAGTTTCATTAAAAATTTGAATTGTAAAAGTAGTTACATCAATGATAATGCGTCCTTGTTTAACTTCAGAGCATTTTGTTATGATCTTAATTGTATAATACTTTCAACCATTTACTAAAATTATTAAGAGCTCCCTTTTCAGTTACAAATGCTTTATTTAGTGTTATCAAACACATGAAGTAAAACGCTCGACTCACTGCATAAGGAATAGAGTTTTGGTTAACTTATCTACAATTCTTTGATGTTGATTCTGTTGTGTTTATCATTTAATGCTTCCATCCTGGACCTCACTATCATTAGCTTTACTCTAAAAGGTATAAGTTGTATATATCCACCAGCTATTTGCCATCATGGACTACTATAATGTAATTTTGGAACACGTTAAACACTCATAAGCAATAATAAAGCAATAGCTTCTTTATTGCAGTTTATCCGCAAGCTGCTGCGGAGTATGCCGGTATGTTTACAAACAGTTAGAGCACGAGGATGATATATAATAACTAGTCATGGCAAAAGTCAGATATAAAGCTTTCCAAAAACCATACAAGTGTAACAAAACCTAACAAAAATACAGGTACATAAAAGACATCAATCAAAACCTAATAAAAATTTCGTTCACTAAATCCCAAACCCCAAACTAGAAAATAATCTAAAATCCTTCTCCACGGGTCTCCACGCACGGCCTACACGTGGGTGGGCCTGTTGACCGTCTCCCTCAACCACGAAGAGGAACCCACACGAGGGAGACTGTTTGCTCGGGACCCCGGGTGCGCCAAACCCGTACCTACCGAAGTAGGCCCCTGGGGGGAACAGCACGCGGCACGGCATACGACCCATACCTGCGAAATCCGACAGCGTGAGGCACGCGTCGTTGCTCCTGTCACTGCCTAATCCACACTCATTCTGGAGCATTTTTATGCGGCTCTATAGGTGGTAAAATCTATCTATATATGTCACATAGGAAATGAGCAAATACTTCTATATGTTCATTCGGAGTCATTTTGAAACACCCTATATATATATATATTCCCGTAGGATAGGGGATTCGTCCCCTTCAGCTGCCGTGGTGCGGGCGGTGCAGACCCCTAGCACTCGTGGTACCTCAGAAGTTACTAGAGGAACCTGGGGCCGAATATTCGAGCCCCTCCCTAATTTGGGAGTTATTCGGATTGGATTGGAATCGAGGGGGCAGTGTTCTCTATGCCCATGGGAGATCGGGAACGTCTTCGGACGGGGTTGAGGAAAGCCATTAATGTTCCCGCGTACTAGCCAGCATAGCTAGTAGAAGGGGTGCTAGATCACCAGGCGGCCCTACCGAGGTAATATCGGTAGCCTTCCCACTTTGGATTTGGCGCGCGTAAGTGGCGTATCCACTTCCATCCCGTCTTGAGTCCACAGGACCAGATGGGGGACTTGTTAATCTGTAGGTCTTGCCCTATGGAAAGCCCCACGGAGGCGCTGGGCGCCCTTCTGGGATAGCTCGGTAACTCCCGGGTTGAAGGAGGCCCAGGTCCTTGGTCCTAGGGGTCCAGGACTAATGGGAGTAGAACCTCTGGCGCATATATATATATATATATATATATATATAGAGAGAGAGAGAGAGAGAGAGAGAGAGAGAGAGAGAGAGAGAGAGAGAGAGAGAGAGAGAGAGAGAGCCTAGGAAGATTTGTTTTAAGGGGGGACGTATGCAAATATTCAGGGTCTTACATAAATAGCCATAACATCCAAAGTTTTCAAGTTAGAGAAGTGAAACGTAGTATACTCATTTAAGATAATACAGTTAATATGCAGAACTTTTTGCATAATTCTTCATTGTTATAACTAATGCTACATATTTTTTCTATATGCAGAAATATATACAAGCTTAAGCACATTAGTTTTTTTTTTTTTTTTTTTTTTTTTCAAAATTCACATATGCTATCTTTCTAAAATTTGGAATGTTATTTTAAAACACATTAGAAATGAATTTGTTGGATATAGATTTCGTATTGATGATTTATAAAATAAAAAAAGTTAATCATATGCATTCTTAAAAAATTAAAATAATTTCATATATTTTGTATCGTCACATTCCATCTGTAGTTTAATATTAAATTCTAGAATCAACAAAATGTTCATTGTGGCATAAGAAAGCTCTGTGCTAAATTGCATCACTGTAGATGAAGTAGTTTGAGAGAAAAGTGGGTTGAAGTTGTAGAAAATGCAAGTTACGGGGAAAGGCAATTAATAATACAATAAGTATTATTTAGTTTACCTTTTAATTTTAAGTCTTAACTTCCCATATCCATAGTCTGTATCCTCATTCTGGTCATCTTCAGCCCTTCTTTTTAAATTCCTCTTTTGTCTTGCTTCTTTCTGCATTAATTTCATAGCTCTTTCTGCACCAGGAATGCAAATGTTGTCGATACTCTGCAAAATTGTTTCCATAAACACACCAGGTTGATACCCTAACTGGTGCATAACTTTCTTTCTGCCAACATTCCCATCATTAAACACTACTGCAGCATCAAATGTAGGAATTTTTACCACTTTGGAAGACAAATGATGTTTTGGGACACCTTTTCCATATCAAACTGTTGAGGCTTTCATTTGGGTTTTGTGTCTCTCCATAGCGACATTTTATTTTAACAAGTCCGGGTGTGCTAAGAATTGGTAGGTGGGCTTTATAGATTCCAAGACAGCTGATGGAAAACTATGTGTTGCTACTATGATACTATGCAACACTAGGGCATTTAATTTTTTAAAAGTACATAGAGACCACGTACAGTCATAATATTTTGGTGTTTGTTAGCTAACACTATATACTATTTTACAAAACAAAAGAAATTAGAATTTTTGAACATTTTCTCGTACGTCTCCCCTTAAAATATAATTCTCCTTACAAAATTCTGTTGTCTAGAAACTAGTTGCTGTTCTCTTCAATTCTATTTCATCTGTTCGGTTCAATGCATCAAAATAACACATAAGCATGTATTCGTTGGGAAATAACTACTAGCAAGTGTGTCAGAAATTTGTTTCCGCATGCGTTTGCGAATTAACGGATTATAACATAATCCTAAATTACGTCAGATTCTAAGTAAGATAAAAGCTAGGTGCCACTTGATATACCTGTGTGAACTGATTGTTTAAAAGCTTTTCAATATTATACCAGAAAGTTTCGCAGAATTAAACCTTTGACCACAGTACTAAGAAGGGCACAATCCTCAATTATCCCGTGTAGCTATTTCAGGATCACAGCTGAAATAACCGCTCATTACTAGCTGAAAAAGGTATCATAAGTAATTTAGGGCACTTTTCCTCTCAATCATTGTATAATACCGTTATTGTGTGGAATGTCCTTAATTTGCAGCTAGTATACCTCCGCTGGTTTACAAAAATTCATTGATATAATTAGGGAATAGTTTGGATGATTTACCGAGAATGGCCACGTGCAGAGTCTCCTGAACATGGTGTGAGGGCCATGAACCAAAGGTTTGCCGCCGCCGTCTCCGCTTGAAGGGAAACTCCATTCAGGTCTATATTTACACGACCAGCAAATTACACAGCAAAATTTGAGCGATTTTGCTCAGTTCGCCTCCTCTATATCGCCAGGTAGTGGATACCGTACTATTATGGCATTTTGTAAGCAATAATTTCCTTAAGTGGTTGATACGCATTTCCTAAATGATTCTCAGGTAAAAACAATAATTACGCCCTGCTTCCGCCGCAATTTAGGGTTCTCTAAACGTTAGAGGACAAGAACAGCTTTGCACACACGGAATTTCCGTTTCAAGGGAAACATCCACAGCAAACATGACTGATTACACATAGTTATACTTTGAAATTAGAGTGGCAAAGCTGATATACCATCTGCTAATGAAAAACACATAAATATTTACAGTCCATGTAGTAACATTAGGTTAGGAATACGATAAACGGTTTATTTTAAATACCACAGGCAGAATGCTCATATCCCACAAATGCTAAAACTGCTTATTCATAATAATCTATTTCACACCAAATTTAAAACACAAAAAGTGAACTTTTACCGAATATATACTGCATGCCCCCTAAGTTCACTGATATAGTTTTATTTCATTTACGTCCTCCAACATTATGTCTATCGCACGATGTCTTAAATAAGTACAACGATGCATAAGCCAAGGGACTTTAGAGTTTAAAGTAACCTGACATTCATCTTACAGAATAGAGGAAAACTCAGGAAGAAACCTTATTGGGATAACACATCCTGACCGAGATTCTAACAGGGGATCTCTTGAACGTGAGGCAGACATGCCATCACTTACGTAACAGAGGCGAGCGTGTATTTCATATAATTGTCTATCCCTGAAGATAGGTGTATTGTCTAATTTATGTATTCCCTAAAGAACTAAAAAACAAAACATTAACTACAGAGTAAGAGACCATTTCCATCTAACAAATATAATTTAGCTATTTTCAATAATTTCCAAGAATTACGTAGAAAATGAAGCTAGCCAGTAAAGCAATAAATATTACACAAATAAAAATATTTGCTACTAAGGCTTCACATATCTTAAGAAATTGGTGTTGATACTTCTTTTCAAATGGAAATCGATTTCGCAAACAAATCGCTTGCATCCTCAGTCCACAGATAAACTCCGTTGTCAAGGATACCGGTTACCGTACTTTTCTTATGTGTCTTTAGTATTACCAACATCTGAAAACGAAACAAACCTAAAAATAGAATCAACTGCCGGTACGTCAAAATTCATTCTGGGATGTTTACTTTTAAAGTAAATACCTTTTCCCAAACTATTAAATCTATCGGAATATTTAATTGTTTTAATAATTTTAGTTCAGGATTTATTTCATGGTTAAGTGACCAAAATTGATCTGCTACGGCCAATTTATCAGTTTGTTTATACTTAATATTACGAAAATGCTCTTCCGTTCTGGTTTACAAATTACATTTGGAAATTAATTTGTATTTATTCCTAATTTAATTTAAATGTCTAATTTCATTCCTAAAATTTAATTAAATTCTTAATTTTAATTCATAATTTAATTACAAATTTCCAAATTAATAACTAATAGTTAGTAACTCATCGTGCTTACTTCATATAAGTAAGATATACTGAAGCTAACAGGAAGCTGCTGGATTCAAGTTTTCTATGGCGTATGTTCGTGATTTTGTCTAGCCTCTAGGTATATGTTGGTATTCTTCATACAGCAATTTTCTCAGCCATTCGTTTCCTTTCATTTTAGTTATTTCTTCATCTTTTCCATTTGTAAGTTTGGTGGCAGTAAACTGCAATGCACAGGTTATGGCGGTTCCTCCATGAACTGTAGCATAAAACACTTTACCCTAATCTTTGTACAACAATATAGAATGGAGGCTGGCCCAGTAGCTCGGTCGATAGAGCACCTGCTTGGCGTGCTAGGGGTCTCAGTTTCGATTCCCGGCAGTGGTGATTTTTCTCCGATCAAGGTAATTCCCCATCTTCCCCAGAGTCAGGAAGTATGCATGAGATTGCGAATGTGTGCGTGATCTAATGATTAAAACCCAAAGAATATGAATTAACACCTTCGACATGTTCCAAAAGGAGAACGGCTGCCGATATGAGAATATGGAAACATTAACATGTATATGCGGAAAGGTTGGGTCAATTAAGAATGCCGGTGTGCCGCATCTGGAAATATTAGGGACGCCACCTTCTCCTATCACTGAATTCCTCGCTAAAATCCATCCTATCGGAAGCTTCAAAGACGATTATTATGAAAGAAAAGAACATAAGAAGTGTTGCATGCAACACTCACTGACAGACACCTCATTACGAGACTTCAGTTTTTCATTTTAATTATGAAACTTGTGTAAGTTCAGTAACTGTTCCGATACGGATTCTAAGAAGAACAATAGCCATCCTAATCATTTCAAAGAAATTCCGCAAATAACTGAAATTTAATGACAGATCGTTCATTTACTTTTAAATTCTGCGTAGATCTCGTCAAGTAAGTGCTATTTCCAGCAGAGCTGTTTGCG
>CM060952.1:176021902-176391902 GCA_030765055.1 Mantis religiosa
AAATTATCTACTTTAGAGAAACGTTTCCTTTTGTTTTCACACTTGATCGGCGTCTTTGGTATTCCTTTCGTCACAATATTTCTTACTGTATTTCTGTGAATACCCAGAATTTATCATCTGGTTCATTGCACGACCCCTTACCAAGATTATTTTTCAGCACATATTTATATATGTTCAAAACAAGCGCTTGAATTTGCTTAGAAACAGTTCCCATTATAACTTTGTTTTTTGAGGCTTTTCCGGTAATATAACTCGGCCCAGTTATTCACACATTTTCTTCACTTTGATTATTTTCACTTGACTGAAAGTTATCTACTACTTCATTTGCATTTACCACTGCATTTCCCTCCCACGGTCTCCATATTGCGACACACAACGAATTTCTGCACATAATGAAACAGATCAACTGGAAGGTGGAACTTTGGCAACTGAGACTCCACGTGGTGTAGACATGCAACTGTCACTTCGAGAAAAATCAGGGTTGCGATTGGTCCTCAACGACAGGTTCCATTTCTGAAGTGTGGAGATAGATTTATGACGGTCATTATTGGGCGGGAGGCTCAAGTTCCTTTGTGTATGGTTTGTACTGAGAGGACATCCCTAAATTCATTCTGCAAAGGCTAAATTTTCCGCATATATAAGTGTGTATACTTTATTACGGCTATTTGGCTGCAATTATCATCATCATCATCATCATCATCATCATCATCATCATCATTAGTATTAACAATCTCTCTCTGTCACATATCCACACAGCATATGAAACTGTCCCCAAAATTTCGCAAATAAAATAAATCCGTAATTAAATTTCACATTTGGAAAATTATTTAAAATGTGCAATCACTTGCTAATGCAAAGAGTCAGGGTACTGTGAGTATTTTGATGTTGTGCGTAGGAACGAAATCGCTCACCTCCATAATGTTGGCTGATCACACCAATTACACATCTTCGGCCATATTTACCTTCCCATACACCTCCTGCAACAGGCGAATCCCAAGTCGGAATACAAGTCTTGGGGCAGAAAAAAAAAGGAAAGCAAGAAAACATAAAACTCGGGATAATTAATGTTTTGAGAGACGTGGAGCGAAATGGTTGTTCCATACCCCAGAAAATAATGACGAGCCTAAGGCAAGGTTTTGGCTCCATGGCATTGCCAAGCCCTTCTCAGCAAAAGAATTCTTCAGCCGTGATTTAGGGAGAGGGGGAAAAAAGAAAATCTCTGTGAAGAGCTTTCCTTTCATGCATAAGGACGGTGGACAGCCTGCGGGATGACCCATAGTCGCCACTAACAAGGCCGCCTGGTAGAACATGCGTTTGGACTTGTTCAAGAGGTTCAGAATCGGCCCACTGCCCCGGGTTACACACAATGCTCTTTACAGAAATAAAAGACTGCACAGTCCTTATTACAACAAACTCATTTTTATGATTTTCTGTTTTACTTCACACGTTCAGCTTCAGAAGAGAACATGGTGAAACAGACATAACTTTTCCCAAACGCTGTTGATAATTGGCTAGGAATATTTGTGCAGTAACTTAAGGCGACGCATGTATAATTCATCTTAATAGCGCTGATGACTTCTTAGGAAATTTTAAGCACATAGATAAACTCTAGGGTTCTGTGTAATTCAACTTAATTGAAATTTCTTTAGAAGAAGCTAATATGTCATACTGTGGTTCATTTAATACAGCATTCATAAAATTATCTAGCTTTGCATACGAGACGTAAAAGACGAGAAATATTCATCAGCAAACTGCGAATCACTTGAAATTCAGCTGACAACCTATGCAGCTTTGCAATTTTGTGACGTTTTAGGACTTTTCGAAATGAATGCTAGATGACCAATGTCTAACCAAAAGTAGCAGGGTTGTTCAGTAAAGAATGATCACATTTTCTTTTTGAAAACGTACCTATACTCATCCTCATAATTGGGTTGGTCCTTCTCGAAACCACTTTTTGATAAATCCTTCAAAATCGCCTCTGCAGCCTTCACCACTGCTTCTGATGATAGATAATGCCTCCCACGAAGGCGTTTCTTCAAGTTAGGGAATAGAAAATAGTCACATGAGGCTAAATCCAGACTACAAGGAGGGTGAGAGAAGCACTTCACGTTGACTTTTGCAATATATTCAGCAACAACATTGGCAATATGCGGCCATGAATTATTATGGTGCAGCATCCAGCCATCTTCATGGAAATGTGATCTTTTGTGCCTAACATCCCTGTAGTATTGTCCAGTTCCTGACCTGTGTGCAGGTACAACCTGCTGATAAACCATTCCATGAATATCAAAGAATGAGTTGACCATAACTTTCCCAGCAGAAGCAACCACTTTTTGGGGGGTTGGAGATCAAGGAGATTTCCACACTGAGCTTTGCTGTTTGCTCTCATGATCAAAACGATGTAGCTAAGTTTCATCAGCAGTGATTACGTTTGAAAGAAACTCCGGATCTTCCTCTAACATAAACTTTAACTGCATGCACACCGTCATGCGAATGTCCTTTTGTTCGGGAGTCAGCAGTCTTGAAACCCATCGCGCACAAACACGTCTCATGTGTAATGTTTCTGTCACAACGTGTGGGTGGCCCCAATGAAATGTTCAGATTTCAGAAAGTGATCTTAAGGTAATCCGACGATCCTCTCTCATAATGGCAGCAGCAGTGTGGATGTTTTCTTCCATAAGAGCAGTAACTGGAGCACTGGGTCCACCCTCCTTTGAAATTGATTCTCTCTCCTCTTTTACACATTTTAAACCACCTTCTAGCTGTGCTGTAGGGAAGAAGAGACTCTCCACAGGCCTCCTGTAACATTGTCTAGACTTCAATTGAAGGTTTGTTGAGACGAAAATGCATATTGTTTCTCGCGTGTTACCTCCATTGCACCGGTAGGCGATACTGAACATGTCTGAACTTGCCTGGGTCTCATAGGCGGGAACCAGGAGTACCAGCAATGAAACCACAATGTCATATTTGTTTCACATTAAGCTAACAGAATATAATAAGATTGAATTTTGGTGCGAAAAATTATAACCGTAAAAAAATTATAATCATTCTTTATTGAACACCTTAGTATTTGGCTACAATTACTGATGAGGATTTCAATTCCTCATTAAATATCAATTGGTAGTTCCAAGGAAAAAAAGAGAAGCAAGGGATAACTCATTGTTATTATATTATGTCTTATCACACTGAATGACGTCATTCGTAGTTTAGCACTTTAGTGATTCACGGCAAAGTATCCTTATCGATATTAGGGAAACAAATACAGATTGTATTAAAATGCACAGTTCTCTACATAGAAAGCCACAAAGGGATATCAGTAAGTTGTGCAGAATTCCACTAAAACTTTTACTTCAGCATGTAGTAATGCGATAGATAATTGTCACAGAGTTACAAAGTTCACACGCACAGCTGTGACTTTAAACAGTTTTTGACGGTATCTATGCACTGCTAACGGGTTCACAAGATGTCAGTCTTGATTGGTATCTCTCCAGGATATATCCATCATGACCACTTTTATAAAAAATTGTGCCATACTTCCTTCTACTTTCCTTCCCTTTTTGGAGAAGTCTTTTCCAGCTGCCCGTAGATGAACTGACATGGCTCCTTTGTGAGTCATGGACTAGTCTAGTTTTCGTGTGTTTTAGAACATCTAGCACAGCCTTCAGACGCGTGATTTTGCGGCTTTCAAATTGATATATATCTTAAACTTAGTTTTTCACACCGCACTCTATTCCACGTGGGGTGATACAGACTTATTTTGATCTAAATTAAATATTACTTTTGAAAATTAAATTGGATTAAGCATTTAGGTCATAATGGAAAGAATGAAATGGATTAAATGATTTTTTTATTTGTAATTTACGTTCTCCAACGTTAAGTCATACCGGACGATGCATGAAATGGAGTAAGTGATGCTCAAATGAGTCCGAGATCCATGGAGCTTATATTTACCCAACATTCGTCTATCAGCATTAGGGAAAACCCCGAAAAAAACCTATCCAGGTATCTCACCGTAACCGAGATTCGAAGTCGGGGCTTTTCGAACGTGAGTCAGATGCGCTACCATTTACGCTACCGAGGTGGGCATGAAATGGTGCTCAAATATGCCTGGGTCCATAAAGCTTAGAGTTATCCGACGTTTATCTATCAAAATAAGGAAAAACTACGACAAAAACCTTATCCAGATAACCCTAGGTTCTGTATGCCGCTACCTCTTGAACATCATCCGTAGGCCGGTGTTTGCAACGGTATTACAGGTTTGTTATATTTTGCCCATATTTCTGATTGGCTTTTTCTTTTCAGGAACTCTCATTGCAGTGAGGTTTTGTTTGTTTGTTTGTTTGTTTGTTTGTAATTTACGTCCTCCAACATTTAGTCATGTCGGACGATGAATGAAATGGGTGAAATGATACTCAATGCATCCGGGGTCCATGGAGCTTAGAGTTACCCAACATTCATCTTTCAGGATAAGGGAAACCCCCGGAAAAAACAACAGTGAGTTTCGATGAACTTGTCAGTATTCATGTAGATCTTTGCATCCTCAGCATTTTGTCTAATTGTGTGTACAACGTTATATGTGTCAACGTTGAACAAGAGAAGGTTCAGGTGCCCTGCCTTCTAAATCTACAAGTACTGCCTGCAACTATCCTCGGTGGAACCTTAACGCATTCTCAATATCAATCATGACTCATATAATTCATTATGGACTGAATCCGAACTGTTGTTCCGGGATCCTGTGTTGGACTTCATCAGATATTCGTCTGGTGATAAGCCTTGTACTTTCAAAATGCAGTTTATTCCAGGAAGATCCCTTGTAGGAGCTCGGATACGATTGGTTTCCTTTTCTCTCGAAGAGCCTTTTAATATCGAGGTTTTTCAGATTACTGGTGTCTTTTTGTAAGCACAAACTTATTCATACTTCAGAAGTTAGGAGATGTAACACCTCAAAAGTTTCTAATGCAACATTTGAAAACAGTTTAATTTTCAATCAGTCGCCGAATCCTTCGTATACCTTTGTTAGCCAACTATAAATTTGTATGTGATGTAGTCTGTTCTTACACCCAGTTACACATATACTTAGAGAAAATGTAATACTGCAGCAGATTTATCAACGTCACTCTTGCTGAAGACGGCATCAAAGTGCTCCACGACGTTTTTAACTACTCGTAGCCTTATTTTGCGATGTGATATTTTAATATGACAAATAAAATGTTTATTTTTAATCCAAGATGAAATATGTACTGCTTTTTCTATATAGCAAATACACCATAATTTATAGGAGACGTAAAGTCTCCTATACGGAGCCTCTATTTATAAAGAAATGCAGAGGTCTTAAAACACACAAATTATGTCCGAAAGATTTTGTGGTATTAGCCATTTCTGATGTACTGGTTTGAATTTTGTAATACTTTATGTACATTTGCAGGAAATAACATTTTAACACCAAATGACTAATGGAATATAAAATATATCGTTATTTATAGTATCTGTAGGTAAAATTGAACATTTAAATAATCCTTTTACTTTAGTAGAAATCGAATTCTGTAAATAAAGAGAATAAATTACAAAATATATCAGAAATGACAACATGTGAAGACAATTTTTGTCATTAAATCTAGGAAAAAGGAAGTCTGGTTCAAGTGTTGCTAGAATTTTTACACCTGTGCCATAGATAGCAGATCACCGCATATCGCATGCAGCTTATTAGTGTAGACTGTGTATTCTCCAGACCACGTTTTACACCCCAAAGAGTCACCAGAGTACAGAGGGCGGGGTCACTACACTGTACTGTATAGAAACTCCGCGGTGGTCCAGGACAGTCGTCATTCCGCCTTACGTAGCTCTGAAACAGTCACTGGTTCGGAGACCGGAGGCTGCCCCTCCCCCCAAAGCAAGCTGGACTCCAGGCAGACTTGCACAACTGGCATCCCACCAGCCACGTTCCAGAATCAGCCCACTAGGGCAGCCCGGAGTCCGTCCCGCCGGAGGGGAGAATGTTCATTCACAGTACTGCCCAGCAATGCAAAGAAGGTCCCTGAAAGGAATGAGCACCCTTACACAGTGGGACCAGCGCAGCGAATGTGTGTGATAGGAAAAGCATGCTACCCAAGGAACAGAACCGTTAAAAAACATGCGCCTTAGTTAACCTGTACAGTAACACCGAGAAGATTCATTCACAAAAGTAGAAGCCGTCAGAATGTTTTTGAATTGTCTGTAACTGTACTGATATGGGGTGTCAAACCTGTCCCGGGAGGATGTGGGAACCATCTGCAATCCCCCTGCGTCTCAGGCTCCGCAGAATTTCTCTCCTGTGGTATACTATACATCAGCTCGCCATGCACCGCCGATGTTCTCGCCAACACTTCTACCTGAAAGAGACCACCAGATGAAAGAAGATATGAAATGATAATGAATGTGAAATTGTGGGACAGAAAATTCGCGGGATGTAATTAACATACCCAGCATTCGTCTAGGGACCCCGGATAACCACTTGAAAGAATCTATGGTCAAATGGAATCGAACCATGGTCCTGCCATCTGCGGGCTACAGACGAAACTGCCTGGGCCATCCCGCTCGGTCACTCTTGTGTAATTTCAACCGAACAGCGTAGGAATCTCTATGCCTGATAGTGACAGCGCGACAACAGAGTACTTCACCGTCCCTGTAGAGTCCTGGTAAGCCATTCTGACGTGGCTTTCTCCGAAAGCCCCAATGTAAGGCAGTTTCGTGTTTATTAATCACGAAATTATGTCATTGTTTTCAGGATCTCGTTCCGTCAGCAGGATGATGGCAGCTTATGAATTAGCACCAGAGGAGTTCACGCTATTGAAATAAATTCTCGTCAGTTAAATGTCATTTTCAGTCGTTTTTACGAAGAAATGGGAAAATGATGTAAAACAAATTAATAAACTGCGTAGGCATGCATTCTGAAACGTATAGCTGGAAGTTTCCATTCTGTGTTTGTGCTTCCTCACTTTTGTGTTTCATTCTGTGGGCTTTATGTTTGTCAACTTTCTCATTTTCCTCTCTTATTACCTTCTTTCATGGCATATTCATTCAAGCCTCCGTTCTCTTTTTGTTTTTAGAAAAATATGAGGTTCATCAGTATATAAAAGGTCGATTATGTCAAGAACTAAAGTAAATATCACTCCACTTTACATTCATACTTACGGGTTGTAACTGAAATAAGGTTCTCCTTTCAACTGGTGAACGTGTTTTGTTAAAGCTTTCTATCCTGAGTTGTGAATGTTAGAATCTGCAGCTACGTCGATTTAGTAAACTGTTTTACATTTTTTAAACGCTTGGCTGAAGTGCGTATGTATTATATGCAATCCAAAATTTGAAAGTCCAGATTTAATTGGAAACACAGTTTTCAAGACCACATGAATAACAAAAATCAATTTCGAAAAAATTTACTCTCTCTGAGTGTATATGTGTGTGTTTGTGTGTGTAAGAGAGCATAAAATTTCGTCAAATAGTTAAATAGCATTCTTCATTATCATGACTTACTCATAGTTCATTCAGAATAAAAGATATTTCATTATCTGTTACCACACCAGGTGGCTCTACCTACTATTCTCTATCCTCTCCAAGCTATTTACCGATAAGTCCCACCTACTCTCCAACAAGTCCACAATACTCGCCATCAAGTTCCAAATATTCTCCTACCATACCTACATGCAAAGTTAAGTGAGGTCTACCCAAAGTCCGAAGACCGTGGCCTCTGTTACCCGGGAGCGATGGAAAACTCCGGGGTCTTTCCTTGGGACAATACTGGAATCTAAAACGCACCCCTCCCCCATCGACAACTACGTCAAGACGGGTGGAAGTGAAACACCACTTACGCGAGTCAACCCCGCAGGAAAGACTACCGAAAAACCTCGGTGCGGCCGCCTGGTGATCTACCAAACCCACTAGCTCTGCAGGCTAGTACCGGGACTCTTTAGGCAATCCTCTGGCCCCTCCGGGCGGCCGGAACCTGGCCGGAGGTACCCGATTTCCCGCGGGTAATGGGAACACACTACCCCTCGAGTCCAACCCAATCCGAATAACTCCCATTCTGGGAGGGTCTAGAATTTTCGCCCCGAGGTTCCTCTGGTAACGTCAGAGGGTCAGCAGCGCTCGCACTAAAGCAGCTGAAGGGGACGGATCCCCTCCCCTACGGGGGATCCTATATACATGTAAACTCAAGGGTATCTACCAGGGCATATCCTCATAGAGTGAAGAGTGACCCCACGCCCTTTAACGACCAGGTAGTTACTGAGCTGTCCCGATAGGGCCCCCGGCGCCTTCGTGGGGCTGTCCATAAGGCAAGACCAAGAGACTAACAAGTCTCCCTCCCCTATCTGGTCCTGTGGATTCAAGACGGGATGGAAGGGATACGCCACTTACGCGCGCCAACTCCAAAATGGGAGGGCTACCGATATGACCTCGTTGGGACCACCTGGTGATCTAGCACACCTTCAACTAGCTATACAGGCTAGTACGCGGGAATATTATGGCTTCCCTCATCCCCATCGGTAGGCGTACCCGATTTCCCACGGCTATCGGGAACAACTGCCCCCTCGAGTCCAACCCAATGCGAACAACTCCCAATCAGGGAGGGGCTTGAATGTTCAGCCCGAAGTACCTCTAGTAACGTCAGAGTTACCACGAGTGCTAGGGGTCCGCAGCGCAAGCACCACGGTATCTGAAGGGGAGGATCCCCGGGTCCTACATACACAACTACACACTTCTTTCAACTAGAGCCCATCATCACCATCGTACTCGCCAGCAGTGCTAGGATATTCACCAACGTCACCAACATACTCGCCAGCTTCTCCTGCTTATGAGAGCAGTGATTAAGCACTTAAAAAGAATATTACTGCACATATATTACCTTGTTTTATTTTATGTTATTTCTAAGACTGAGTTGAAAAGGGTTACCAGCTGCATAGAGGAAAGCAGTGAATAAATTCAAGTATTGAAGATTTTACTAAGAATTTTAAATATCCACAAAGTGTATTTTTATAGAGTGTATTAGTGGTAGAAACCTACACATATTCTAGTTTAAGTTCAGTGTAAATATATTTGTTATAATTGTTAGTGACAAAGGAAAATATGTTAATTTGAATGTCCAGTCATATATTGTGAATTTCACTGTGGCATTCATTACATTAAGTTGTTTTAAATACATTGTAAATATTTTTCTATACGAAGGGGGACCCAAAAGAAACCGGACTGTTGTCATAAAAATTTTATTGATGAACCTTTTCACAAAATTATATCAGACACCTTCAAAATACTCTCCATTATATGCGATGCACTTGTCAAGTCTCTTTCCCCACTTTTGGAAGGAAGTTTGGTGTTATTCAAGTTTTATATTGTCCAGTGCCCTTTGCGAAGCTGTTTTTACCGCCTCCACATCGTCACAGCGCTCCCCTTTTTGCGTTTTTTTTCCATTCGTGGAAATAAGAAAAACTCGCACGGGGCTAGTTCCGGCAAATACGGAGCGTGGGGAACGACAGACCACCTCTGAGATGCCAAATAGTGGGTCACTGTAAAGCTGTGTGTGCTGGAGCGTTGTCGTGATGCAGAAACCAATCACCTTATCGCCAAAGTTCCGGAAGTTTCCTCCTCACATCCTCTCGCAGACGCCTTAAAACATCCAAGTAAAAGTGCTGGTTAAGAGTTTGGCCAGGGGGTACGAATTCCCGATGCACAATTCCACGAACATAAAAAAGACAATGATCATCGTCTTCACATTTGACCTCACTTGCCTTGCTTCCTTTGGTCTGGGAGAGTTGGGAGTCCTCCACTGACTTGACGCTTGCTTGGCCACCAACTGTCATCCCCTGCAATGACTGTTCAAGAAGTTTGGATCACGTGCAATCTCTGTTTTCAAGTCCTAACACACATTAATGCTGATGGTTTTGTGCTCCTGTGTGAAAAGGCACGGAACAAATTTAGCATCAACACGTCTCATGTGCAAATCCTCCCTCAAAATCCGCTGACACGAGCTCCAACTGATTCCTGTCGCTACAGAAATTTGGTCGATCGTTTGGCGACGATCCTCGCCAAATCCTCAATGTTTTCCTCATTTCGCGATGTTGAAGGACGTCCAGAACGAACTTGGTCTTCAACACACATCTCACTATGTTTAAAGCGACCAAACCTCTCGAAAACCTGTGTGCGATTCATAGCGTCCTCCTGGAAAGCTTCCTGAAGAATTTGGTGTGTCTCCGTTGCAGTTTTTGAAGCAGGAAAAGAATTTCACACAGACCCTTTGTTCTTTTAAAGTTGCCATGACGACTTCGCAGAGGTACCCCGCCAACAGTCACTGAAACACAATATCACACTTGCACGTTTAGCTCTACACTGACGCCGTCTGCACAGCTGTTTCATGAAGGTCTCTACTAACACCATCTAGCGTGAGAACCCTGCACTACGTCTACGAGTGGCAGCGCCCTCGGAGTCCGGTTTCTTTTAGGTCACCTTCGTGTGCATTCAGAAGGAATTCACGTTTAGCCTTACAATTTCTCATGATTTCCATAATGGTTTCTTGTATATCTTACTTTTAATAAGTTGCATTTAAAATAAAATATAATCAGTTACTAGACAAATGTATATATGCATTTGTAATATTATTAATAACAGTAATATCTATTGCAATTGATGGATTAAGGGATAATTAAAACTCAGACATACATAAAAGTAATAGCCATGAAAGCTTTTAGCAAAGTAGAATTAGATTCTTCTATGTGTGCAAAAAATTAACAGTGCTTGTAGATTTATTCCTTTCCGAGAGTGGCAGTAGCTTTTTTTGCCGCAGAATGTGATGTATCTCGGCAGAAGCATTTTGCATAAATACTAAGGCTGTTGTGCATTTTATAAGATTTCCCACCCGTTCATCAACAAGTCTACTAACATCTAAACTTATTGCATCATGTTATGTTTTTATCAAAATTCATTAAGAGAAGATATTTGAGTTCCCCCTAGTTTCATACAAGTCTTCCTTAGTTCCTGCTTGTATCTTGGACATTGTTTCAAGTCAATCATAGAGGGAGGTTGACACCGGCGAGTTGGAGTAGAACATTATTAATGTAAATGTGAAAAATACGAAAGAAAAACAAGTGCGGTCTAAACAAGTGAGTTACTATGGTTGCTCATGCGTGAAAAATTGACAATCGTTTACGCGGTTACAGAAAACTAAGTTAGGTTAAGAATCAGTGCCAAAAAGAATAAATTACTCAGAAAAAATCTTAGCCATTTTAATGTAAAACCAAAGCCTTTTTTATTCACAAAAACTGTATGACACCTATGACAGATTTTTTATATGTTTTTCATACTTCCATGATGACAAAGTAATGCGTGCGCGTGCCACCCTTGAGCTTTGTTTTTCAACGAATCTGCCAGATGCTGCAGTGGCGAGAATTTCGAGATCCTTTCCTCAGGATATGCGTGGGTATTACATACCGCCAGTTAAGTTGACTGATATATTTAATAGACGCTAGACACTTCAAGTGGATTGCTGATTGAGGTTGAAGAACTAAACTATTGTGCACTTTATTACTCCTAAATATGACAATTGGATTGCATCTGATTCTTCCTTATCTTCTAATTAGAATGCCTCTTTCTACAACAATAGTGATAAGTATACATTGCCTTTAGTGCCGAATAGTGCAATGAGGTGTCGCTACCTGAACCCCTAAATTTATATAATGCAAACGTCATCTGTAAGCAATAGGTATACCGATAATCTGTCAAAGAAGGAGATCAAGGTCGCGTATTTAATAAATACTCACTCTTATAGTAACAGAAATTCTGCCTTCATATGTTTTTCTCCCAGCCAACGATCCTCGAAATTTTTCAAATACTAACTTCAAACTTATTCAAATCTGGAACAACAAGCGGGATGGCTTGGGGGGTTACGTCTGTGTCCCTCATTTGGGAGTCCCGGGTTAGATTCCCACTGGCCGACATACTTGAACCGTAGATTTTTTCGGGGTTTTCCAGCCTGAGTTGCCAGGGGAATGCTTGGTAGGTTAATTACATTCCCCGAAATTCATGTCCCACCATTTTATCTCCATTACTATTTCACATCATCTCTCATCTGGTGGTCTGTTTCAGGGCGGAACTGTCGGCGGTGGTTTCGGCGGTGATTGGCGGGATGATACGCTCTGAGGTAAACTGAATCCATTTATATCTTATATTTAATTTATATAGTTTAAACAAAACATTACATTTTCGCTGTAAAGATGAAATTTTAATTTTTATACATATATTCAAAGGTAAAACTATTTCAACTTCCTCTGATAAGTCGGCTGCCGGTCTCCGCGCTTCTGCTGGGACCATTTCGAGACCGACAGCCAGGGACGCCTGGAGCTCGGTTGCTGGGCTCGTTGCCACCGAACAGTAGGGGAGCCTTTCAGTTGTCCTGGCCTGTCGGGGGAATTAAACTATAAGGACCCTGCTCTCTACATTGTCGTGGCTTCTTGGGTTAAGTCAGAGGTTCTACTCCCATTAGTCCTGGACCCGTAGGACCAGAACCCGGGTCTTTTTCCGTAGGACAGTACTTATTTTATAAACCGCCCCCTTCCCCCGCTGCACGCTGCAGACAGGGTGGAAGTGGATACGCCAGTTAGGCGCCAAATCCAGAATGGACTGGATACCAAATAACCTTGGTGGGGCCGCCGGTGATCTAGCACACCTGCTACTAGCTCTGCAGGCTAGTACCCGGGACTTTTGAGGCAACTCTCTACCCCCTCCGGGCGGCCGTAGCCTGGCCGGAGGTATCCAATTCCCCGTGGGTGTCGGGAACCACTGCCCCGTCGACTCCCAACCCAATCCGAACACTCCCAATCAGGAAGAGGCTCGAATGTTTGGCCCGAGGTTCCTCTGGTAACGTTAGAGGCATCACGAATGCTAAGGGTCCGCAGCGCTCGCACCACAGCAGCTGAAAGGGACGAATCCCATCCCCTACAGGAGGCTTCTTGGGTTGGCCAGCCTCTGGCTCCTCTCACTTCATCCTTCCTCTCGGGGGTGTCCAACTTAGGGGCATAGGCACAATGTGCTCTGCATGGTGGCCTAAGTACGAAATCCCCTCCACAGTGACATCCTAATCCTTCACATCTAAACCCCCCAGGGGCCTACTTCGGTAGGTACGGGTTTGGCGCACCCGGGGTCCCGAGCCAACAGTCACCCTCGTGTGGGCTCCTCTTCGTGGTTGAGGGAGATGGTCAACAGGCCCACCCACGTGTAGGCCGTGCGTGGAGACCCGTGGAGAAGGTATTTTAGATTCTTGTCTAGTTTAGAGTTTAGGATTTAGTGAACGAAATTTTTAGTAGGTTTTAATTGATGCTTTTTATGTACGTGTATTTTTAATAGGTTGTGTTACACTTGTATAGTTTTTAGAAAGTTTTATATCTGGCTTTTGCCATGACTAGTTTTTTAAAGGACGCTGATGACCGCCGTAGTTGAGTGCCCTCACCACCACCACCATCATCATCATCATCATCATCATCATCATCATCATCATCATCATCATCATCATCATCATCATCATCATCATCATCATCATCATCATCATCATCATCATCATCATCATCATCATCATCATCATCATCATCATCATCATCATCATCATCATCATCATCATCATCATCATCATCATCATCATCATCATCATCATCATCATCATCATCATCATCATCATCATCATCATCATCATCATCATCATCATCATCATCATCAATCAATCAATCAATCAATCATCATCAATCAATCAATCAATCATCATCAATCAATCAATCAATCATCATCATCATCATTACATCTAAAATAGCACTTTACTCTCAGTTTTATCAATACTAAAAGTTTCATTTTCTTTTTTAATTTTGAGAAATTTATCTTACGTGTGTTCGAACTCTAGCACAGCTGAAAATAACTGACTTTATAATTTTGACCTTGAAGCCAATGGTATTCTTGTCGACAGATTCCATGATAACCTTAATTACCTAGATACACTGGTCCAATTCACATAATATGAGTTTAGCCATTTCATTTCTCATTAGGAATTACAGCCCGAACTACATATATTACATATATTGCTTTTGTACAGTTAATAATTTCAATAGCAGCATTTTGCACACACAGTAATAAAGCACTCTTATACGGAAGTTACATACTGATTTTTTTTTTTTTCAAAAAACAAGAGTGGGTACATGTCTTTATCATACATTTCCATAATAATATTACTTTATATTATTTCTCTTTCATTCTCCTTAGGGAAGATCTGCCTGTTGTCAAAGGTATAAAGCTATAATTAACTGTATTTACTCTCTAAACCACCAGGAATGCGAATTTATGAAAGACAGACATAAAAATGAGTTTTAGTTTCCTCTTTTGCTTTTGTAATATGTTACAGGTTTCGCTACCGCGGGCATTACGTTTTATTTGATATTGACTGACGAGTTAATAATAAGTGTTTTGTTAACTTTGTTGCTACTACTTACGCAGTATGTTTATGAGGCATTTAATAATGAATCAATTGGTAAAATAACCGTCGGCGTTCGTGAGTAAACCACATATAGTTGCCGCCTGCAAATTTACTGTATAAAATGGGGGTAATAAACTTTGTGTCGCTAGCGGTTTGAAATGTCGCGATAACCAAGGTAGCATGTGTGTTTGTGTATCGTGAGGGAGGGTTGGGGGAGCCACTTTACTTTTCACGTTAATATCAACCTGCCGTAGGCCTACACATTGCTGCCACTTGCATGTGTAGCCGGCTTACCTGTCGCCGCAGACTGCCTAATCAAATACTTTCTCTGCAGATGTAGTAAGCAGTGAAAATATTGTACTCGATATCGAGATTTCACATGAAATAAACAAATACACATACACTCAGCATAGCTCAAAAACGAAAAGACAGTCGAATTGCTTTGTGCGTAATCCCTCATGCCCAATTGGTGTGATTTTTCAGTAGAAGCAAAAAAAAAAAAAAAAAAAAAAAATTTAATAATAATAATAATAATAATAATAATAATAATAATAATAATAATAATAATAATAATAATAATAATAATAATAATAATAATAATAATAATAATAATAATAATAATAATAATAATAATAATAATAATAATAATAATAATAATAATAATAATAATAATAATAATAATAATAATAATAATAATAATAATAATAATAATAATAATAATAATAATAATAATAATAATAATAATAATAATAATAATAATAATAATAATAATAATAATAATAATAATAATAATAATAATAATAATAATAATAATAATAATAATAATAATAATAATAATAATAATAATAATAATAATAATAATAATAATAATAATAATAATAATAATAATAATAATAATAATAATAATAATAATAATAATAATAATAATAATAATAATAATAATAATAATAATAATAATAATAATAATAATAATAATAATAATAATAAAAACTTAACTATTCTGCATACACTCTTACAAATGAGAATCAATATTCACGTATGTAAATTGGATGGAAAACATCTTTTCTGTATGTTTGCAGATTGCGTTTCATATTCAGTTCCAAGAAATTAAATGGAATGCGTAGTGTTGAATGCCCGCATTTACTACATATGGCACCGCAGGCGTGGACACTGATGGTACATGAGATGAAGATGGAGCACCGGTGGAATGAAATGCCGTGGAAAACCGGAAGTCCCGAAGAAAACCCGCCCAGCACCATATTGTCCACCACCATCTCACATTGCGGTCGCCTGGATCCAACCCGGGCCGCCTTGATCAGAGCCAAGCGGTCTAACCACTGAGCCACGGTGCGGCCTCAGCTTCAAGATATAAACATGTTGGACATGAGGAGTTTCTGCTCAAACTGACATTTAATTCTGTAAGAGAGTACATTAGATATAAAAACAATTAATTTAGAGTGCAGTTTTGTCCAATACCCCTAACATTACCTATATAACATTACCCATATATCCACATATAAGTGGATTTGTCCTGCGCCGTGGCGTAGTAGGCTGAGGCAGCATGCCCTGGTCCCTGGCCACGGAAAGCGGCCCGGGTTCGATCCCACCCATGGGGTGCAGAATTTAGGTCCCGGGTATAGGACCGGTGCCCGCTCAGCATCGTGAGGAAAGTGAGGAGCTTACGCTAGGTAAGCGGCCCTGGTCACGGAAACCTACATTCCAGCTGGGGGGTGCCCAGATGCTGACTACATCTCCTCCCCGTATCGGTTAGATGATCGTCCACCTCTGTCGTATGTAGGTAGGCGTGAGGCCGGCAGTCGGTTTGGTAGGCATTGGCCCACTAAGGGCTGTCGCGCCAGTGGTTATTTATTATATATAAGTGGATTTGGTATACAAATGCTCATAAAAGTATTGAATTTCTTGATCGTGGGGAAGACAGGGCTTGAATTCTTGTTAAACCAGTACGTGTCCATCAAAATAGCAAGAAGAGATAGGAAGGAACAGAAATCCGCAAACCACGTTGCCAACCTTTCAATTTGAATAAAAATGTCCCATGTCCAGGACATAAGGGGTTTCTGTGACAAAAAAAAATACTTCAATTAGTTATTGAATGCACATGTAACATGAGGGATTTAGACGCAAATAGCTGCGTCTAAATAAATAATATAGTTTTATTAACAAATTTGAATTTCTCAAGACTGTGGGCATGAGGAGTTTCTGCACTGATTCAGTTAAAATCAAATGTGGTCTTGAGGTTTAGCGTCTTCCAAGAATACCACAGAAAGATTTTAAGGAAAGTCCTCAATCTATACTATATGTCACATGGAAACTGTTTTAAAAGCCCCGATTTTCTCTAAAATGGGTCGAACTGCTTTGATTAAAATCGCATATCCTTAAACTACTTTATCTTAAACGTATATCTTGACTTATCTGGCAATAACATCTGAAACCTTATTCAGACTGAATGAACATTGGATATCTGCAAATTGCTGAGAAATAACAAAATTATATAGACACTCGATCATAAAAGAAATGTACAAGGAATTAACGTAAATTAGAAATATTAAGCATTAATAAAAATACTTTCTGCGGAAGGGAGTAGAAAATAACTATGTGTGCAGCACGTAACCTTATGTTTTATAGGATCGAACAGTTGCCAATACTTATAGGACATATCCATGATATTAAAAGCTACAAATATTACAGAACTACTGTCTGTTTAATATATATAAACAAAGAAATAATAACCAGTGACGTAACATCCCTAGTGGGCCAAGGCCTGCCAACCCGACTGCTGGTCTCACGCCTCAATATGCAAGACAGACGTGGGCGATCATCCAACCGATAGGGGCAGATGTGGTCAGTATCTCTGCACTCCGAGATGAAAAGTTGACTTTCTCAACCAGGGTTCGCTACCTATCGTAGCTCCTCATTTTCCTCATGATGCTGAATGGACACGGTCCTATACACGTGACTTAAAATCCATACACCCCAGGAGTGGAACCGATCCCGGGTCACGTTCCGTAGCAGGGAACTAAAGCATGACATCTAAGCCAACTACTGTAAGGTGCAGGAGCACTGTCTGTTTAGGTGCTTAACACTTGCAGTAAATTACAGTTAGAGTTTAGAAAAGGAGGAAAATTTCACAACTAGGGCCAGTAAATGGTGTACAGTACTGGCGTATTTTTTGGGAGGAAGGGCTGAGGGTTAAGAAAAATAAGACTAACTGAATCTATACGCAGCCGCACTTCCAATTCCAAGCGGTACACCTTTGTTCTCAAATAATAATAACACCTACATCTTACACATTATTGTGGACTGCACCCATTTCTGCAACTTAAAAACATTAAGAAGGATTTGAAATGAGAGGAAATTAAAGAGGCTACTTCACTCATGGCCCCGGTGGAAGATAATGAACAACCACGCCAGAAAAAATGCTGCTTTTTATCCAAACACATTATTCACTCAAACATTATTGACATTATCTTTATCACATCTTACTTTTAAATCTCATTCTTTTAAACAAAATGCCATTGCATAACTGATACTACAGTTTCATATACCGTTCCATGATGACATGATGACTTCTGTATAAATTGGTCTTATGTGAAATAGTAACCGCTTATGACAGTATTGGAATTCAAAGTAAATTCTCTTATATCTTAGTAGCTCTAGAATTTGTTGAAGCTTTTTAAATCATATTGCTGTGTGAGAACCTGTCACAGAATTCTCTCAAAGATCAGGAAAAACAAGGAAAGTAATCAGAATGAATAGTCAATTAAGGTGAATATTGTACCAAATATCAGCAACTGCATAAGCACACTTTTTTCATTTTATGTTAAAAGCATTCTTTCCTAAAATCAATGTACCTTGCTTCTTTGGTCCCACACGCATACGTACACGCACACACACACACACCCATACACACATGCACACACAAGATGACCGCCATAAACCTGTAACTTCCAAACTTGAATAACAAGATCTACACTTTCGAAAATATAACTGCTTAATGTAAATAAAACAGAGAGAGGGAGAGGGAGAGACAGAGAGCTATTAAGTAACTGCAACACGTAATAATCTCATTTTCTGTTATGTATAAGAGTATACACATATAATTAGAAGAGAGAAATTGCCACCCGAACATCGGAATTCCCGATAGGACCAGCTGGCAGGTAGGGACCAGACGGGAAGCATTCAGCCACGCCTAACCATTTATCTTGTAGCGCTAACGAGGGGGATGGTTGGAAAAACATCACTAGCCACCTCTTTCCCCCTCTCTGACGTCTGGAACAGTCGGGAATATTCACTGAACCGCGAGACTTCCAGAAACGGCGATCTTCCCTATATAAGGCCTGCAGTGGACGAGTCAGTTCAGTTCTTGGCGAGCAGCCGTAGGAGCGCCGTGCTAGTGAACGGACTCGAAGACTGTGTACGTGTATCAGAGAAGTTGTACGTAATTGTGAGTGTAGAGTAGACCTGTGAGAGACAAACTGTTGAATTGTAATTGTGTGCGCGACGTAATTATATGTAATGGCAAGTGTTCCAACTATAATTCGGTGGAAATAAAGAACATTTTGAGTTTGTGCAATTGGACTTTTAATTTCTCGAACCTACAAAGTCACGATATAATACCATAATCTCAAAATTAATAAATCATATCACCAGAATTAGTCCCAATGTAGGCGACATTTATTCATGCATCCATTTGCTGCTTTCAGAATATATAAAACAAAAAGAGGAACGTTATTACTTATCCGAATTGTAATTTAATATATTTTAAAACTTAAAAATATATGTATGCTTACTTCTAATTTCATTTTATATAAATGAAACCTACATTTTTCAGTTCTTTAGAGGAGGAAAGTTGTTAAACCTTTCCCCTTTTCGTTGTAATTTTTATTTTAAAATATGAAAGTATTGTACAGGTCGCAGATTAATCGAAAAGAGAGCACAAAGATGATAGTTGAAAGAAGTGGTATTATAAAATCTGCACGTTGCATTTTTACAAAATCTCAAATAGTTAAGAATTATTCAAATAAATAAAACTGCCTTAAATTAGTTGCGGGAATATTTGTACTAACATGTTGTTAAGAGGTTTTTTCACGAACTAAGCAACATACATTATGCGGGAAATATTCATTTTCATTCGTGAAAAAGAAATAGTATTCAAATTATATCAACAGTATTTCATTATTCTTTCTTTTAAATATTTTAATCACACACATTTTTCTAATATTTATTAATAAATTGTACCAATGTAATTCGAAAGGTCTAAAGTAAGTGCAACTGGTACAAGGAGTAAAATATGACTTGAGAATGGATAAATGTACTTGCCGATTAGATTTGGAGATTATTATGACTTTATCGCAGAGAAATTTGATTGAGACATTCAAATGTGTATTTATTTCATGATACATAAATTTAGGATTGTATATACGATATATTTAATGCCATAAATGCATTAAATATTATTGTACATTTAAGTAGAGACTCAGTTACTGAAACATCTCAGTTAATTTTTGTATCAGTTCAATTGGTTTTACATTTACGATTTATTGGTTGTTTTAGCATTGTTGGCAAAATACTTATGCCTTAAGCATGACGTTTGATAAAAGGCATACATTTTCGTCCTATAAGATTTGGATTTCGTATCTCAAATTGTGTCTGCAATAATGTATGAATTTAGCAGATTCAACAGTGATGGGACAGAGCTTTTAATGTCTGCTAAATGTTAAATGTAGATGTGTGGTAAAATGGTGTATATTTGTTGATTTGAAGGTGTAATCTAATGATTATCATATTCTCAACAAAATAATGTGAATCCTTCTTCTTCTTCTTCTTCTTCTTCTTCTTCTTCTTCTTCTTCTTCTTCTTCTTCTTCTTCATCTTCATCTTCTACCTCACGGCGTTGGATTGTTTAACCCGTTCCGGCTCCAAATTGGTATGTCCATCTTTCCTTCGGTCTTCCCTGGTTTCTTCTTCCTATAGGTTTATGGTTTAAGGCTATTTTTGGTATTCTGTTATTATTCCACCTCTGAACATGTTCTTTCCATTGATTTCTATTTCTTCTACCTTTAATTCTGACCTAATATCCTGACTACGTTTTTTTATTAATTTTGGTATATCCAGCTATTGCTCTTATGAATTTCATTTCTGATGACTGTATTCTCGTACTATTTCTTTTTGTTAGTGTCCATGTTTCTGATCCATAGATCAGAGTTGGTATTGCCATTGTTTTGTATAGTTTATTATAGAGTCCTTTCTTGCTTTATTTTTTAATGTTCTTTCTATTGTGCCTGTTATATAGTTTAATTTATTTATTTTCTCTATTATATCAGCTTCCCCTTGGTACAAGACATTACATCCTAAATACTTAAAGTGTGATTTCTGCTCAATTATTATGTTATCTAACACTATTTTTAATCTTACTGGATTAGTTCCTTTAAATGTCATGGTTTTGGATTTATTTGCTGATATTTTTGTTCCATATTCTGTAGCTATTTTATCTAGACTATACAGGTCATCTTCATTTGTGGCCATTATTATTTGATCATCTGCATACAATATGGATTTCAATTTTGCTCCTGATACATTAATGCCTCCATTGACTTTATTCGACCAAATCCTTACTATTTCGTCAACATACAAATTAAAAAGTGAGGTTGATAAAGGACAACCTTGTCTTACGCCACCATTAACTATTACTGGTTCTCTTTTATTTATTTTTATTTTTGTGTCAATATAAATACTTTTTATAACTTTAATTAGTTGTAAAGGTATGCCTCTATTATTTAAAATTTTCCACAGTATCATTCGTGGTACTTTGTCAAAAGCTTATGTGAATCCTATTCTGTTTTTTACAGTTTTCAAATGCTGTGGACGTGGGGTTTGTGACACACACTTCAAACTTTCAACAGCTGTTGGAGCCGATCGCTCTTGGGACACCGAACTCATTGTCAGGCACTTTCCTTGCGAGTATTAACTTTATATCCAAACCATCCCATCCTGTGACAAAGCCTTCCTCACATTAATGACATCATAAAACCTTGAGTACCCCAGTAGTAGTATGTAGGAAGCCATTGGACTTCCAATGGAGTGTTAACGCATTTAAGGCTTCCACTTTACATTGCTCATTCATCATTCAGGCAGACAACATAATCACTCGCATTGTGGACTGCGAATGTGTTTTCCCTCGAGCAGATTCTTCACCGTGGCTGAAATCGAATATCAGACGCCACCACATTATGTACCACATTAAGTTCAGGAAAATAATATCTCAGTGAGGAGCAGCAAATAAATGCAAACCGTCGGTATGGGGAAAAATCCCGGGTAAATATAACAACCTGCATTTTAGTCTGGAAGAAATTGATGCAGGGTACCGTACCGCCTGACACATAATAACAGAGCAAAACTGGTCATTTCTGGCCTGGTGAGGACTCCACTACCCCACTCGCAATGTTTCCCTTCCGGCTTAAAACTGTAGTGCACGCCTCTTGTGCCATCGAGAACGTACACGGCCCTTGGCTCTTCTCTGGTAACTTGTGTATCAATTCTACAATATCTACGCCAACATAACAATGTTACTCTTTGAGATGACGTATGCTGACAGATATCATCACTTTCTAAGCAATATTTGATTAATGAGCTATTATTAACACCTGTACAGTAAAGAAACACAGTTTAAATAAAGAAAATAGACATGCTCTCAACACAGAGAAATTATTATGGACTAATCTGTTTAACCAGAAATACAAAATTATGATCAAAAGAATGATTTATTTTTTATGAATTACAATACTGTCGCGAACGCATTGTTGATTCGAGGCGCCGCGGGCAACGGGTTCAAAGAGATGGACAGTGCAATGCGCAGATAAAAGCTCGCCGAAACGTTGGGGGGGAAGGAGACGGGTTTCTAGAGAGTTCGTCTTTCTTCTAGGGCCATCTTGATTGTTTGAGAACATTCCGGATAGTGAATAATCTATAAAAAGGGAGCCGCCTTCCGTCACTGGCAGTCAATCCGCAATTGGACGCATGCGCGTGAACAGCTGTGTGAGCTGTGTTTGTGGTCGATGACCTTGCAAGTTGTATTGTATATGTGACGTAATTTCGGACTGTCAGACTGATTTCTTTAGGGGAAGGCCACGCATGTTGTATCAGGAATACATTGAAAAGTTGGGGAAGGATAGAGGGAAAACCATGACAGAAATGAAGAGAATAATAATGGACCGAAAAAAGTGGAGGAAATGGGTAGAAGAGGCTTGTACTCCACGCTTAACAGCACAAAAGAGTTAGAGAAAGAGGAAGAAGAAGATTGATTTCTAGGGAAATAAAGAGCAATTTTCAGTGTCTGTAACTTGGACTTTTAATATTACGAACCCACAAAGTCACACGTCAGTCGGTAATTGGACGCCTGCGCATTGTTGATTCGAGGCGGCGCGGGCAAGGAGTTCAAAGAGACGGGCAGTGCAGCGCGGAGATAAAGGCTCCCTGAAACGGTGGGGGACAAGCGACCCTCCGCTATTAACCATCATTAGACAACACGAAATAGGAAAAGAAGAGGAAGAACAACAAATTCAACAGCACCTACGACAACTCCTGAAGAAGGGACATCCAACTGACGTCCTCACGTATAATACATAAGTAAATATTATATATAAATATATAAATAAAAGAAAAAATAATAAAAAATAAAAAAGAAAAAATAATATATATAAATAGTAATAATTAAAAAAATAAAAAATAAGTAAAGCAGATAAAAATTACATATTAAAACTATGTAAATACTATAAGCAATAAGGAAAAGGAAAAGCCTTCTCTCCCTCCCCCAAAATCAATAAGCATGCAGGCTGAAGAGGGCGAAAAAAGCTCTGAAGCAGCTTTGGGTGGAATAAACCCAGAATTCCCCTAGTAGTAGTGGTAGTGTTAGTGGTGGTAGTAGTGGTGGTGGTAGTAGTGGTAGTGGTAGCGGTAGTAGTAGTAGTGGTAGTGGTGGTAGTGGGTGGAGCAGTAGTAGTAGTGGTGGTGGTGGTGGTGGTGGTGGTGGTGGTGGTGGTGGTGGTGGTGGTAGCGATAGTAGTAGTAGCGGTAGTAGTACTGGTGGTGGCGGCAGCAGCAGCAGTAATAGGGGGGAAGGAGACGGATTTCTAGAGAGTTCGTTATTATTGTTATTATTCGTCGACTACAAAAGATTTCAAGAGTGAATCATTCAAGTATAAGTGTACTCCTGTACCAATGCTAGAATGAGATAGAGACATCTATTTTATGGGTGCAAGAACAAAAGAATTGTGTTACATCATGCTGCACGAGCAAAGTGCCGCAGTAGTAACATGTGCAACTCGCACTTGGGAGCTCATGTGTTCTGTTTCTCTCGACTCTAATTACTGTAGCTTTTGATTACGGAAATTATGATCAGTACGTTCAGAAACAAGAAAGTTGCTGAAAATTCTCAATGCTTATTTTTATTGAAATTTATAAGGAAGGATATTCTTAGGATTCGCGTAGAAAATGCGTTTCAGATGTGAATAAGAATCTTAAAATTTGACAACGTTTAACTTAGGAACATAGGCTTCACTGAGGTTGATAAAATACGTGTACTTCTAAAATAAATCTTAAAGTGTTTTACAATTATACAGAAGTGTTCCTGTGATCAATTATCCGCAGTTTTTAGTGCTTACAGACCGCGTTTGCATTACCACACACTTGGCAGTATTCGCAAGCGCATTCCCCGTTTAGGATTTTAGAAATTCAGGTGAACTTAAGCTTCTCAGAGTTATTTTAAACCCTATTGTTGTAAACATATTAGAAATTATCTGTTATGGAATTTCAATAATTTCAAGTTGCAGTTTCTAGTGCTAAGATTTAGAAACAGCTTTATTATTTATTCTCAAGCAATCTGCAACTCGCTTACGTTATTTGTCACCATTAACTGTTAAGCCAACTCTTTCTTATTCTCACATTATGGAGCAGTCGGAAGCACAATGATTAAACTTATCGCTCATTGCGTTAGCTACATTATCATAATTTACAAATGCAATATGATTACAAGTTCTGTTAGTCCACCACTATATTCCTAAATGAGGGATGCTACGTCTTCAAAGCCGTTTTATAATGCATAATAAAATTCTAAGTAGTTGACGTTCACCTCTTTCTCTATTCTTGTTGGTACGTTTGATGTAACTGTTTCTAACCCAGCTTAGGCATTCCAGTAGAACAGAGCTACCCTATCGCCGTATGCAAATAGCAGGGCAGTCTTAGAATAGAGCAGCATCACTACTCGATCTCTTTCTGGCCGGTTATGGGAGAGCTTGAGAATGAGTTATCGTCCAGCCCGATTCGGTACAGGCCATGTGGGAGGCGACCCTGGACATACACACACACTACCTGTCCTCACATGCCTATGATGGATTGGGCTTATATTAAACGGCTCAAAACATGGCACACAAGGTAGCTGCGAGTTTAATGATGGTCCACTAAACATATATATGGACTTGAAATATTTCTCCTTCTCCTTCAGTACTGGCCTTGGCCGACTGAGATCACGTTTGTCCATAGGGTCCTAATCTGTTTAAGGACTGTCTTTTTATAATCTACTACCATTAACCTTGATATTTTAGCTTTCTCTACACTTACAGGAAATATTAAAACTATTGTATTCTACCAACAGTTCAATACCGAGGTTTCGTTGGGAATAAAATTTTTGAGACAGCCTGAATAAAAAAGGCGTGTTAGGAAACATGTATTTTATCTGTGTGTGTCTATCTTGAATAAAAGCGTAATTTGATATTTTTCAGCGTCTTGCAAGAATGTGGTATGCAGATAATGAATCTGAAAATATTATTTACTCAAAAACTGTATTATATATTTTGATTAAATGCCACATGTTTAAAATATTTTCATAGCAATGAAATGTAGTTACCTTCAATGCTTTGTGAATAACTCTTTAGATCGTTTTATTCCAGAATAACACTATTAAATGGGAATTCATATTTTTTCTGTTTTATTTCTTTTGGCCATGCATCCAGAATGCCATCAAATGGTGACCAGCTCTTTAACCCGTAACTGGTGAGGTAAGACTTTGCAACGTATTTGTTGAGGTGGCATTAGACAAAACCGCGGAATATAATTAAGACTGACAAAGAAACGGTTATAAATATCAATACAATATTGAAATAGTATAAGAAAGGAAGTATAATCAACATAACAATATCATATTTGTTGGCAAACCATAACAAACACAGAACTTATATGGTTCTCATTTGGACAATGTAAATAAGAATGAGAAAATGCAATGCTTTATTCCTCTGAAGTTTTCAGAAAGAAAGCACTTCTAAAACTGATAACTTCCTATGTAATATAATCTAGCATGATGAATGTAACCGATAATTAACATTTTGTTTTGCTGAGAACACGTTGGAACACTATTGAACACAGTTTACTTGGCACAATTTTCACTCCTGTCTTTGATTCTAGGGCACATGCCACATTACTTATTTCTGCAACTTCTATCTGGCTGCAGTAGGAAGAGTTTTGTTGAGGTAACCTTTGAGGCAGCTTTCCGTTTAGGAATCTTGCGTTCAGTTGTGGCTCAATCATTAGTCACGCTGAAAACTTCACAAAATCAAGACTTCTTTGGTCAGGATTTCCTAGATAATGTAAGTATCTGCTAGGCTAATATTTAACAATGTAAAGAATACAGCCAATGGCCAGCTGTTGGAACGTCGGTTCTTTGAATAACTTGCACACTTCTCATCCAAAGCTTCAACGCCTCCTTTAGTTTCATTATGAAACTGTACGATTTCTGTTTTTATGGTTCCATTGTCGATACATATTGTATGCTTCATAGATGAGATAAGCATAAAAGCACTGTTTGATGGATAGAGTCAACATGAAAAATTCAATGCCATGGCCGGGATTTGAACCACGGATCTCCTGGTTTCCGTCCAGTCGCTCTTAACCTTTGAGCTTCCATGGCCAACGTGCCGTCCTGACATTAAATTCTCCAGTTGACTCGTATATTTCCATCAATGATTAAATTTCCATCAATTAACTAAAATAATAAGGGTTAAATGATGAAGCCTGGGACTTAAGTACTTACAATAGTAAGTCGCCACAAACGGTGTATCTTGATCCGAGAGCCCCTAGTGGCATACCGAGGAAATATGTGAGTCAACTGGAGAATTTAATGTCAGGACGGCACGTTGATCATGGTAGCTCAAAGGTTAAGAGCGACTGGACGGAAACCAGGAGATCCGTGGTTCAAATCCCGGCCATGGCATTGAATTTTTCATGTTGACTCTATCCATCAAATACCTTAGCCTATATACGTCTAGTGTGGAGAAATGATTAATTTCCATCAATTATTTAAAAGGCGTAACTTGGTCTTTTTCAGCGTCTTTGACAAAAAATTGGCCTTGGAACTGGATTTATGTCGAATCGTGTAGAAGGATGGTGAATTATGCCCCTCGTTGAGGTGACCATTTGGAACAGGGTTGGAATTGAGGGTTCTTGAATTCCCAGCTTACCTCGGCGTGGCTTCAGTCGGTTGAGCAAGATATCTTCTTTTACAGGGGTGGTACGGCGGAAGGAAATTTTACGTAAAATGAGTAATCATTTTCCTCTGTATTAAATAATGTAGAAACTTTTATTTCCTTCCTTCAATTAACACCAGTTCGAACAAAATGTATGATACAATATTTATAACTCTATTCTTACACAAGATTCACTTGATGTGACGCGTTTATCTGGATGCGTGCAAGAATCAGAAGTTTTATACGTTCGTTCACTACCGTGTATAATAACCAAATTGTGTGTCTTCTAGCGATGATGTTTAATGTAAATATTATCCAGTTATACTCGATGATTGTGACGAGAATAAACTTATACTCTTCCGCACACAACGGCGTTTAAGAAGAGAACCTTACATTTGTTCACGGCGACTGTTAGGAGAAGAATGACCGGTTCCGCTTCTTCTACACATTAGCATTTCGCTAATAGTTCGATCCCTCTAGAGGAATATTGAATATCCTCCATGGCAACGTAAAATCTTCTATATCTGATTGGTCCACGTTTTACGATATACGCGTCACACCAATCACAAATAAGTTTGTTATTCCACACTTTTGTGACGTCATTTCCACTTACATAGCTTCTCTGTGCGTGACTCACTCTACATAACCTCACATAATACAATATTTGAAACTCTTTGGGGACAACATAAAATAACTGTTTCAGATGCCCCTCTTCAGAATATATGGAAAATTAACTTAAATCTCCCAATAATATTGTTCCATATATTCTGAAGAATGCCCCAATAATTAAACATTATTACAACAATGAACAATCAATACAATTTAAAATAACAATATAAAATCAGAAATTATTCGAACACAATAATAATAAACAAAACATTTTTCAGTAATTCATAAACATTTTATTATTTTTTTTTTTAAATCATTTATTCTTGTGAGTGTCAAGGCTTTTGAATGGTTTTAAAAGTGTTTTGTGATATTTTCCTATCATTTTATTATCATCGTCTCTTAATTCGTACGTATGATCCCCAAATTTTCTTACTATTTTATATGGACCTTTATATAACAAATTCATTCTCCAATAGGATTTGATTTTAGAACTGGAGATATTAAATGTCTTTACGAGAACTTTATCATTTATTTCAGGATTCCATTTCGCTCCTTTTCTTTGTATCTTTGATAATCTTTTCTCTGCTTTTTCTTTTATTCTTCGAAATGCTTCAGCACACTTTTCTTCTTCATTCAATTCCATTTCATCTACTTTTAAGGTTGTTGGTGCTTTTATTACTAGAGGTTCAGGTTGTAGTCCAGTCATTAATTCGATTGGTGAAAATTTGGTAGTAGAGTTTGGGGTATTGTTAATGATTTTCTCAATAATATGGCAGTATTTGTACCAGCCTCGGTGGTTAGAATGACACAGAATTCTGAAATACAAGCCTAAATCACGCATCACTCTCTCGCAAGGATTTCCTTGGGGAAAATATGCTGAAGAGTAATACATCTTAATATTATTGTTCTTCATCTCTGAAGTAAACAATTTACTCCGGTGAACCGTTGCGTTGTCTGATAATATTGCCTTTATTGGCCCATACTTTGGTATCCAATCTTTTAAAATTTTATCTCCATTTTCTAGCATATCGTTTATTACTTCAGATGCTTGTTATATAATAGCGATAGGCACAGATCTACTTTTATGAGTATAAGGAGCAATGTCGTTCACCTTAAATGTATGTATGTACTTATTACACAATCCAGGTTTCGTACTAAAAACGTTCCTGTTCTTTAGTATACATAACCTCAACTGTTCTCTTTGCGCGTGATTTAAATTGTATGTTTTCCCTAACTTTTCTTTCAAAGTTCTTTGGAATATCATTTCTTCCTCTTCTTGTTTTCGCTCGGTGTCGGTATTTAATGTGTTTATTTGGCAACAATGATCTCCAAGGTCAAACGTCTCATTTTCTTTATTATTTAAAAGTAAATTCTCTTTACCACTATCTTTTTCATTATTAATTATATCTTCTTCGTATAATATTATATTTTCTACAAAAAACCTATCATTATTTATACTATCCTTCTCATCCTCTTTTAATATAATTTCTTCTAACAAATTTATTTTTATTACTTCATTATCTCCTTTGACCTTCATTTCATGTTTTTCGAAATCTATCACACTTTTCCAACCATACAATACATCATTGCCAATAATAATATCACGAGCTAAGTTTGGTATTACCAATACGATAAAATTGAAATTCAAATCATCTATTCGCGCAGGAATTAACGCTTGATATTTAACTTTATCTTTCTTTTTCCCAATAGCTGTGCTACAGTATACATTACACACGTTTAAATATTCAATCCTAAACTTGGATAGTAATTCCTTGAATAAGTTCTCACTTATTACTGATGAACTAGCTCCTGTGTCTATCAATACTTTATATTCGCTATCGCCTATACGAAGGTTAATCTGAGGTGGATTTACTAATTCCCGATCTTTACTTCTGGAGAGAGTGAGCTTATCTTCTGGTAAATTTTGAATTTTGATTTTGCCCTGTGTCATTTCTACCGAACCACTTTCCAAGGCACAAAATGATTTGGTACTCAGTTTTCCGCATTAGTGCGGTCGGTAGTTACACTAGCAGTTGGGTTGGTACTACCGTTATTTATTTCTCCTTCTATTCCCTGAGTCCGTGTCCTTTCTAGGTTATTGTCTGCCCTTTCAAACCTAGGACCCCCAAAATCTCTTAATGAAGAGTCTTCGATGCTAGTTCCTCTTCCTCTACTTTGATAACCTGTTCTTAGGTTATTTCCCCTGTAAAACCTCAGTTGATTCACCTGATTACTCCTCACATTTCCCACAGGTTGGTTATTATTATAATTCCTCCTAGGAGTATTTGGAATTCTCCTTCCTATACCTGGCACTACCGATTCATATGTCTTTCTGGGGTTGTACTCTCTTCGTTCATAGTTGTCTCTTGAACGTGCCCCGCCCCAATTTTGGTTAAAACTATTTTGGTTTTGGTTATTATGGTTGTGATTTTCCCTGAATGTTGGTCTTACTTCCTGTCTATTTACTTGCTTTTGTTCTATATGAGTCTTGTCAGGATCAACTTGACTATGAGTAGAATCAGAATTAAGGTTATGAGCCTCAAATTCTGATAATAACTCAATCATATCAGTAAAGTCGACGGGCTTAGCCACAATTAGGTGGTTTCTAATGTGTGGTGGATAATGTCGTATTAGCATATTCACGATCTCGGTCTCTGACATATCTGGATTCACAAGTTTGCTTTTGTTAGCAAGTTTTAGGAAATATTCCGTCATGGACACACCCTTCTTGAACTCGAATTTACCAGTGGCCAGTTCGACTTTAATTCTTCTCTGTCTTTCTGGACCCCAGAACCTATTTATAAACACGTTCCTAAACATACTATACGTTTCATGTGAAGCTAATGTTAACCTCAGCCATTCTAAAGCATTTTTCTTCAAACACCTTTTAACAATCATCATCCTAAATTCATTTGGAATCTTTTTAATTTTAAAATATTCTTCTAATTCCTTTAGAAATATTTTGGGATTGTCTCCCGATTCTTCTTCGAAAGTAGGTGGACTTATGTCATGCAACAAATAATTTGTACAATTTGTGTTACCTTGACTGTGTAACTGTGTATGTGTGTGCATGTTTTGTATTTGTCCATTACCATTTACTTCACAATCAGGTGACAAAGATTCTGTATCGTCACTCTCCAAATAATTCTCTAAGTTTTGTACAATATTACCTGAATTACCAGGTGAGTCAATACATGTAATATTCTTAGATTTTATTACCCTCTGGTTCTCAGAAATTTTGCTTGCCTGTAATGCAACCACAACTTGATTCAGCTTGCTAATGTTTTCTTTCTCTCTCTCAAAACTTTCCTGTGCCAAATCTATTCTTGTAATCATTTCACTATTCAACTTACTGACTTCATCATATTTAACTTTTAGTTCATCTTGTTGTGTTTGCACCTCAGTAGCAATTAGTTTAACATCATTTCTGATACTATTTACCTCTCTTACAAAATTATTCTGTATTTCAATATTTTCCTCATGGTATTTCCGTGAATTATCTAATAAGACTACATCTATTTCTTGTCTTATTCTATTCTCTAATTCCCCTATTTCTACTTTTTGTTTTTCTACAAATTCTACTTGTTGTTGCTTAAGGATTTCTGACTCCTTAGCCAATTCACTTCTTATATCTTTTACTACATTTTCCTGACTTATTTTCATTTCCTGAAACATCTCTTTTAACTTAGACATTTCTCCATCATGAGATTCTATTTTCTGTTTTAAAGATTTTATGCCTTCTCTACACTCTTCTCTTCCTTTCTCAATTTCATTTCTTAGGTTACCTAAACCTTGATCTATCCTAGCTTCTAACTTCTCTGAATTTTGATCTACCTTTTCTGAATTTTGATCTACCTTAGCATTTAAATTACTCATTTCCTGCCTTAAATTTTGATCTGCCTTTTCTGAATTTTGATCTACCTTAGCATTTATTTCCTGTCTAAAACTATTTAAATTTTCTGAATTTTGTTTTATTTCCTGTCTTATTTCCTGTCTAAAACTATCCATTTTAGCATCAAAATTACTCATCATTTTCTCTAACCTGTCTATTATCATTTCATTACCTTTACTCTGCATAATTTCTGTTCTACTTGTTCCTGCATCATCACTACTCATTCCTTCCACTACTTCCCTGACTTCTTGTATTTCTGCTCTCTTATCACTAACTAGTCTTTCCACTCCTTCCCCAACATTTTTATTCTTATTGTCTGTTAATTTTTTACCTTCCATTTTAGGTAATATTTTTCCCTTTCTTAATAACATAAAAAAAATGAAAATTATAATTTTGTCACTTTTTCTATTAATTATCTATTAATATTTTCCGTACTCACTTTTCTTCTTTCTTCTTTCTTGATTCGAAGTTACCTGTCCATTACACTATTTATTCTCCTGTGGTGTAATCCTCCTTCTGCCTATTCGAGCCCCACGTTGGGCGCCATTTTGGAACTGGATTTATGTCGAATCGTGTAGAAGGATGGTGAATTATGCCCCTCGTTGAGGTGACCATTTGGAACAGGGTTGGAATTGAGGGTTCTTGAATTCCCAGCTTACCTCGGCGTGGCTTCAGTCGGTTGAGCAAGATATCTTCTTTTACAGGGGTGGTACGGCGGAAGGAAATTTTACGTAAAATGAGTAATCATTTTCCTCTGTATTAAATAATGTAGAAACTTTTATTTCCTTCCTTCAATTAACACCAGTTCGAACAAAATGTATGATACAATATTTATAACTCTATTCTTACACAAGATTCACTTGATGTGACGCGTTTATCTGGATGCGTGCAAGAATCAGAAGTTTTATACGTTCGTTCACTACCGTGTATAATAACCAAATTGTGTGTCTTCTAGCGATGATGTTTAATGTAAATATTATCCAGTTATACTCGATGATTGTGACGAGAATAAACTTATACTCTTCCGCACACAACGGCGTTTAAGAAGAGAACCTTACATTTGTTCACGGCGACTGTTAGGAGAAGAATGACCGGTTCCGCTTCTTCTACACATTAGCATTTCGCTAATAGTTCGATCCCTCTAGAGGAATATTGAATATCCTCCATGGCAACGTAAAATCTTCTATATCTGATTGGTCCACGTTTTACGATATACGCGTCACACCAATCACAAATAAGTTTGTTATTCCACACTTTTGTGACGTCATTTCCACTTACATAGCTTCTCTGTGCGTGACTCACTCTACATAACCTCACATAATACAATATTTGAAACTCTTTGGGGACAACATAAAATAACTGTTTCAGCCTTTATGCAGAAAGTTGTTTGCTCGAAAACTGCACTACAGATTTTGATTACATGCCATTTGTTTGAAATATTTTCATAAAATTAAATGTAGTTACCTTAAATTTTCTGTGAATAGCTCTGAAGTCTTTTTATTCCTGAATAACATTATCAAATGGGAAATCTCTTTCTTTAGGCCATGTATCCAGAATGCCATTAAATAACAAACAGCTCTTTAAAGATTTGACTGACGCTTGAAGGTCCTTTATTTCCATAATTCAGCTGTACCTATAGGAAAATATGTGCTAAAACATTTGAGGAGTTGACATGGAAAAGAATGTAAGTGACAAAACTGCTAAACATAGTGTTCTTTTGGAACGATAGTGTCAGACTGAAAAATTCAATGCCATAGCGGGAATTTGAACCACGCATATTCTGGTTGCCGTCCAGCCGCTGTAACCCCTTGAGCTACTATGTCAACATGCCAACTTGACTTTAAATTCTTCAACTGACTCGTATGTTCCCGGTAAACCACTTAGGAGTTCTTATAAACACATGAGACAACTACCATAATGTGGACTTTCAACGTGTAAGTACTTTAAGGCCCGGGCTTTGTAGTTAACCACTATTAGGTCAATTAATGGAAATTAATTGTTCTTTCACACTGACCGTGTGTAGGCCGCTATGGAAACACAGAGTCAGACGGAACAATTCAATGGCATAGATCCACGGATCTTCTGGTTGCCGTCCAGCCGCTGTAACCCATGAGCTACTATGTCAACATGCCAACTTGACATTAAATTCTTCAACTGACTCCTGTTTTTCCCGGTAAACCACTTAGGAATTCTCATAAACACACGAGACAACTTCCTTAATGGCGACTTTCAACGTGTAAGCACTTTAAGGCCCGGGCTTTATAGTTAACCACTATTAGGTCAATTAATGAAGATTAATTGTTCCTTCACACTGACCGTGTGTAGGCCAGTATGGAAATACAGAGTCAGACTGAAAAATTCAATGCCATAGCTGAGATTTGAACCACGGATCCTCTGGTTGCCGTCCAGCCGCTTTCCCCATTGAGCTACTATGGCCAACATGCCGACATGACACTAAATTCTCCAACTTCTTAAATTACTAATATTCAGCTTATTCATATAGCTTGTGCATATTAATTGAGATAAAATGGTTGAAGAAATACTTTCGTTATTGGTGCAAAGGACTGAAGCAATAATGAAATGTTTAACATCAAGTCCTTACGGCTTTGAAATGAATATCCGTAATTGATGCAGAAAACAAAAAACCGAATGGTGATATAACGTATAAGGTTGACAAATATAAAAGCAATCTGAATGAATGTTTAAAAAGGCTGATAGATAAGGAGGTTATTTGTATATTTTAGTATTTATTTTTTGCTGGTAAATATCTCCAACCAAATGCTTCTTAATCTTGTTAATAATTTACTCAGCTCTATTATTTAGTATACAATATCTTCATGCACCTTTCTTGCGCTGTATTGGATTGTGCCAATACTGTGGAGTAAAATGACCTGATAGACCTACAAAAGAATTATACTTCCTAATGCAAATTACGTGCAGCTTGTGTAAAACGTTGTGAAGCTCCATATTCGCAAGAGGAAACACGATAAGTGATAATGATTGGAGAACAAGGCACTAGAAATGTCTTCAGAACTTTGAGAGACTCAAACATATAACGTACTTCTCACACACGCTCTGACCCACTCACTTCTGAATCACATCCCCTACTTTTTCTTTTTCTTTATGCAACTGGTCTGTTTAAGTGTTTTTACGCTCTTTTAATTCAGAAATGAGAGAATTTTCACAAGTTATATACAAATTGAACTACTCCAATCAGTATTTCTCCCACTTGAACATACATTTATACTGATATGTCTTCGTAGTTATTTTTCAATGCCTAATCACATTTAGTTAATATTCTCGTAGTAAATATTGCCCTAGTGAGATCCAGGTGTACCGTATTCTCTATTTAGAACTTTAATTTAATCTATATGTTTACATAAACTTTATATTCGTCATTCATGAGAGAGATGCCTCTAATCTTCACGTTTGTATTTTCCGGAGTTATGGTATAAATACTGCTATTGCACTGACTTCCACGTTTTGCACCTCATTAGTCCAGTTCCGTTCTCTCGTGTGTAGGAAAACACGCTGCAATTTTTCTCTTGAGCTATGTTACTTTATCGCATCTGATAAAACTCCACAACACGACATATCTGGCTTGCATGACTGCATATCAATGAGTTTTGGGACCGATAAATCTTCAGTTTGAAAACAGCAATTCGTTATTCGGTAACGGATATGGTTCGCAAACGATGACATGCTAAGGAAAAAAAAGGCGTGTAGTTCCAGTATTTTGGCATATCAGAATTCATTTTATTTAATTATATGGTTTAGAATTGCACGCTTTTAGCGGTTCAACTCATGTTTATTGGAACTGAACATAAATGCTAACAGTTTATGTGAAATTACATTCTACTTCTCCCTGAAACCTTAATGGGTCAAGAACAAGTGTCTAAATACTGTTAAATTATCTTTGTTGTTTGCGAACTTATGGCATTTCATTTTACACTAGTGAATGACATCTGAACGTCATGACATGTGGAACAAATTAAGAGCTTTTCGATATAAAACTTTACAAGTATTGTGTGAAGGTCTATTCCAGTATTTCCTCCATATTATTTGAGATATCAATTCAGCTATATCAGCTTTTGTTATATATACCCTTTTTCAGACACACGATGAAGAAGAAAGCTTAAGTGACACTAAAAATTGTTTAAAATCTCGAAAATAAGCTAAAAAAATTATTATTACGTACAGATTTGGTGCAATAACTATGTATCTTTTTAATGTCACTTATGGCTTACAACTTAAACAAAAATTCACTAAGAATATAAAAGACCTCACAGGCTACTATCAGAAAATGCAAGATATAGGTATAGGGTGTTTCAAAACGACACTGAACGAACATATAAAAGCAGTTTGCGTTGCTTCTATGTGACAAATAAATATTTTTACCGCCAATAAAGCCACATAAAATGCTCCAGAATGAGTGTAGATTAGGTAGTGACAGGAACGACACGTGCCTCACGCTATCGGAGTTTGCAGGTAAAGGTCACACGCCGTGGCGCGTGCTGAAACTGTTTGTAAACATACCGGCATACTCCACAGTTACTTGTTACTATTAAGAACTTCTTTGTCACATGAAACCACAATAAAGAAGCTATTGCTTAATTTTTGCTTATGAGTATTTAACGTGTTGCAAAATTCCGTTATAGCAGTCCATGATGGCAAATAAGCTGGTAGACCTACACAACTTGTACCTATTGGAGGGAAGTTAATGTTAGTGAGGTTGTGGATGGAAGCATTAAATGATAAAACAGGATAGAAAACAACATAAAATAATTGTAGATAAATTAACCAAAACTAAATGGCTTATACAATGAGACGAGCATTTTACTTCACGTGTTTGATAACACTAAATAAAGTATTCGGAGCTGAAAAGGAAGCTGTTGATGTTTAAATAAGAGGTTGAAAGTATTGTATAATTAAGATCATAACAAAGTGATCTGAAGTTAAACAAATAAATATTATCATTGATGTAACTATTTCTACAGTTAATGTTTTTAATGAAACTAAATTAATCGTGAGCTCGTTGAACTCCCTTCAGCTCTTCCATCCATCAATACCAGTTGATAGTCGACTTTTACAAAAATAACTGCCCTTTGTCCCATTACCTGTAAGGTAGGTTAGGGTCGCTGATAAAGAACACGAGGTAATATGCTTTTGTTTTCGTAGCCAGTGCGTCCCAATAACGTTTGAGGTTCGCACACCAGTAATTCCTGTGCTGCCTAATCATAAAGTCTTGTAATATTTAATGCTGCATAAAATTATACCTAATAGACACAACCTGCGTCTTTCCTTCGTCATAACAGAAGACTTTACAACTAAAATTGACTAATGTATTACACGAAATAAGTAAACAAGTAGTTTCCATGTACAGCTTGGTTTGGTTGAGGTTAATTTCTTAGGAGACCTCGAGTGACACGGAAACTGATCTTTCATTAGACATACTGATGTAACATGAATCTTTGGCCGCGCCGAGGCTCAGTGGTTAGACCGCTTGGCTCTCACCAAGGCGGCCCGAGTTCGATCCCAGGCGACCGCAAAGTGAGATTTGTAGTGGACAACACGGCGCTGGGGCGGGTTTTCTCCGGGATCTCAGTTTCCCTCGCCACCTCATTCCACCGGTGCTCCATCTTCATCTCATGTATCATCAGTGTCATCGCCTGTGGTGCCGAATGTTGTAAAAGCGGGCTTTGAATACCATCACTGTACGAAGGTACTTGTCTGCTTGCATTTCTTTTCTGCATTCAACCCAGGAGGAACGGATGAATGAAGAACCGGCGGGAAATATACAGGTTGCAGGACCGCCCAACCAATCGACAGAGACGCCCAGAATTCCTTAATAGTTACAGGCTTGACTAGTCGGATGGAAGGAGTTTGACGGCAACCCACCCAAACCAATGGTGAGACTCAAGGGCTCCCATATAGCTCAAACCAACGGTGGAGTCTGAAACGGTCAATTTTTGACTAAACTGAGAACTTCGAGCTCAAATCCTCTGCGCTGTTTGCTTGTCATCGACTAATACACAGCTCCGGGGTCAATCTGAAAGGTGACAGAGGAAGCTAAAATGAAAGGAAAGGGAGAGAAGAGACCATGCTAGAAGACATCACCCCAACATTCACCTAGCCGACCAAGGGGAACCACTTCAACAGAAATCGAAACCAGGACCTCCCAAATGCCTATCCTACGCGTTACCATCTCATTCATGTAGGCTCGGTGGTGTGAAACAGCAACTACATACTAAAACTTGTTCTATTAGAAACCAAAGCATTTGCTCACATAAAATTTCCATGATCACATTTTACCCTCCCCACACGCTCTCTCTCCGTCTCTCCCATTCTCTCTCTCTTACTCACTCATCTCGCCGCACGCAGTAATTTGCTTTTCTAAAGAAGACTGAAGCGAAAATGGGCGCTTCCGTCCAACATGACTACGGTCTCCGTCAAAATGGAATGAGAGGTAAATGGTGCACATCCATTTGTCCTAATCATTCAATTTTTAAACCTATTCTAACGTAATGGCTGCCCACGAGTTAAGTGCTTTCCATGATGCAATTTGTATAAGAGAATATGCTGTAATAAAGGAACATGTATTCTGATTTTGCAAATCGACCAAGCAGAAACAAGTAGTGTACTTTATTCATACTGTGATACTTAATTTAAATCTTGGCACTGAACTCAGATAGCACTATGATTCCTGTAACTGGAAAATAATCTACATAAGGCTCTTTTTTCCACGATTTTCCCTGAACCTTAATGATGAACAGCAGGTTTTTATGAATATTCGAAATATTAGAGAACTATTCGCATTTAACGCCTTATAACAAAAAGGATTTTAAAGTTCGTTGTAAAGCATAATATTTTGTCTCTATTTTACCCTTTATAGCAATCAGGTATTTCATTTATCATGATAATACGGCTTTCTAATCAAAAGAGAGACATTTAAGAAAGCTGCAATTTTTCATAAATTCTTATACATAAAGGGTAGTCTGGCGGGGGGAAATTTTCTTGAACATATTAATATGGTATTCTTGGTAGATGCAGATTCAAATTAGCAAGTGTAGTATTTAACCGACTTCCGTTCACACACACATACACACACGCACATTCTCACGTGCACACAAACAAGTGCTAACATATGCCAACAGGAAAATAAGAATATGAGAAGACATCCAGAAAAAGGAAAGAGAATGGTAAAACACATCAAAAGGACAAGAGACAAACGAACATTTTCCCATAGTAGCAAACTGATTAGAGCGAACTATCAACTTAACAAAACATGGGAGACTGAAAGCCTATTAGAAGAGATTCCACATAATCGATAAAGCTAAATACATCTGCAGCAGAGGAGAGCAAGCACAGATCACATCCTATATGATTGCATCAAATGGAAGGACCAAAGAAAAAAAATGCATGCAAATAAGCAAGAATGGAGAAAAGTTGCCAGAACATAAACCAGCACTTGTGGTGGCAGTATCTAAAGGACTTCAATGAAAGCGCAGAAAAACTAAAACAGAAGTGTAAATAAGTGAATTATTTCTAACAGACTTCAGTGATTACGTGAATACAATCTAAAAACATGTAAAATTTTAGGACTTCAGTTAATGATTTGGCACTTTATTCACAAAATTCTTTAAAATGCTCCTTATTTGCAGATGATATGAGCCTCTTGATAGGTCAAAATGATGACGAGCTCAAAGAAAATGTAATAAATAATTTGAAAGAAGTATCAACTTGGTTTCAAAATAACAAATTAGTTATAAATAAGGATAAGAGTCAGGCATTGGGTTTTCATAATAAAATCAATAAATCAGTTAATATACCTGAAATTATAATGGATAAAAATGAAATTAAATATACAGGAAATACAAGGAGTTTGGATGGACGACAGTATGGGGAAATAGTAGTAGCATTATCAAGGTATTTAGAATCCAAAAAAGGGTAATTAGAATTATGATGAATTTAAAGATAACAGAATGTTGTAAGCGATGGTTCAAAAAATTAGGCATATTGTCATTACCAAGCATTTACCTTTTAGAAATAATAGGACAGGTTAAAACGAACTTAGATAAATTGCAAAAAAGAAATGATATTCACGACTATAACACGAGAAATAGTTCAAACTTACATGTCACCTATCATAAAAAGAAAATGTATGAGCACAGTTTTAAATTCAACGGAATTCATATCTACAATAAACTGCCAACTGAAATAAAAAACATTGAGTCCTTCAAAAAGTTTAAAAGCACTCAAAGAAGTATTTGTTACCAAAGTAGAAGAGTATTTAAATGACAAAGGGTAGGAGTAAAAGGAATGTAAAATTTAATAATTTATTTGGTTATAATGCTTAACAACTTATTGTAATTCTTGTTTTTGTTACTATTTTTTGTGTAGTTAGTAATTTCACAATACCAAATCATGAATTGTATGATTTACGGATGCAATAAATGAATATGAATATGAGTATGAACAATCAATCCGGAAACCAACCAAACCAGAATATGTAATGAAACGGGTAGATGAATAAAGGATTATAAACGCACGCGCGCGCACACACATGCACACGCACACACACATACACACACACACACGCACACACAGGTAATGGAGAAGATCAAGAAACACAGCGGGATCCAAGCGAAGGAACTGAAAGTAAGAGAACTGGGTAGATTATATAAAATGGCCTTTAAAATTGAAAACAACCTTCAAATGCAATCAAAACTAGGATACTTCGTATCCTTAAATAACAGCTTCGCCTACCAGTACTTTTACTATGATGTAATTCAACCAATCGCCCGCTTCGGTAGCGTAGATGGTAGGTAGCATGTCTGCCTCAGGTTCAAGAGGTCCCGAGTTCGAATCTCGGTCAGGTTGAGCTACCTGGATAAGGTTTTTCCGCGGTTTTCCCTTATCCTGAGAGACGAATGACGGATAACCCTAAGCTCCATGGACCCCGGACTCATTTGAGCATCATTTCACCCATTCCATTCATCATCCAATATGACTTAACGTTGGAGGACATAAAATTACAACAATATATATATATATATATATATATATATATATATATATATATATATAAATAAAAAATAAAGAAATAAAAAAGCTCAGTGGCTCAGACTATACTTCTGCCACAAGAATAATTAAACGGTATTGATTATTTCACAATGTGGCACAAAAATGAACATTTTCCCGTAATGGTTGTTCCACGAAGGAAATTAGGTCTATATATGTACATATAAATGTACATGCTAGTATAAAACTAAACTCTCTCAAGGATTATGAAAAGAACGTGTCTAAATTTCGCATCACGTAACCTACGCCTTCAGCACTCCGTTTCTCTATACTGCAAGGTGGTATGTTTACGTGCCCAGCCCTGGACATCACGCAGCGCTAGTTAAGGCGACCGCAGGGTGCTGTTCCTTGCATCAAGTTTTCTAGCAATGTTAGACTGAAAATGAGCTACTTCCCTAAGCTGACGGCGTAGCGCGTTTCTTTAGAACTGACCTGTTTATTTTCATACCGCTTTTACAGCCAAAGCTAGGGCCAGGCACTTTGACAGCTAACACGGTCCTGTTACTACCAAAGAGACCTCCAAGCTCCCAATACAAAACCAGTGTTGTATTGTTAGCAGTATTTGAATTCGATTGCATGCTAACAAAATGCGAGAAAAAACACAACAAAGGACTACAGACGTGAATAGAAAGGAGGAAAGATTGGAGATGCGAGCTCTGTGGAGGGGATTGCTACTTTATTATCATCTTTATTTTTTCCCTCTACTTCAGCGCTCTTTCCTTTACATGACTTTACAGAATTCGTAATCGATTTGGTTGATCGTTCTGCAGGATCATGAGCATGGGCTGTGTGTGGAATAAAATGGCAAAATCCAACATTTTTTGTGGCTAGGCCTTGTTTTGTTTACTTTGAGAGTTAGAATTTACGGCGACTTAAGGAACAGTCCAACAACTTTCTCTGGCTACTAAACTAAAAGCAACAACTTAGCGATTGTTACGAAATAGATTTGCGGAGGTAAACATGGGACTCTCTCATATGCGGGGCACAGATCCGTGACAAAGAGTTTCTATATAATAGAATAATTCAATGTGTCAATATGGGGAATTAATTGTTAATACAGACCTCTTTATTGTGTAAAAAATATCTCATAATACGATTCAAGTTCAGGCAGAATACTTCAACCGTACTGAGTGTTCTTCTTTCTCTATTCTCCAGTTTTCAGGAGAAGAAGCTCTGGATGTGATAGAATACTCCAGATGGGTGATCAGTCAAATGTCTGGTATAACAGTGAGAAAAGTAATGTCAGAATGAGGGCAAAACGAATGAAAGGAAAGATAGTAATGGAGTAATTGGTAGAATGATGGCAAAGGAAACCGGAGATCCCGGAAAAAATCCACCCCTGCGCTGTGTTGTTTATCCAGTTCTCTTAACAGTTGAATGACGTTTCCTTAAACTTAGGCCCCGAACGTTTAGCTCCAAACATCTCTTAGCCAATCAGCATTTTATTTCAAATATACTGGTCGCCAATCTAGAAAGTGATTGACATTTCGTACGGAGAGAGGGGCAACGTTGCCGCTTATTACTGCCAGGTGGAGAGCGCGATATCACTTCGCGTGCGAAGGTGATTCACTTGCGACTCCAATGGGTATTATTATGATGATGGTGATGGCCATGGCGATGCTGGTGGCGGTGGCGATGATTATTACTATGATGATGATGATGATGGTGATGGCCATGACGATGCTGGTGGTGGTGGCGATGATTATTACTATGATGATGATGATGATGGTGATGGCCATGGCGATGCTGGTGGCGGTGGCGATGATTATTACTATGATGATTATGATGATAATGATGATGGTCATTATTATGATGATGATGGTCATTATTATGATTATTATTATGATTATTATTATGATTATGATTATGATTATGATTATGATTATGATTATGATTATGATTATGATTATGATTATGATTATGATTATGATTATGATTATGATTATGATTATGATTATGATTATGATTATGATTATGATTATGATTATGATTATGATTATGATTATGATTATGATTATGATTATGATTATGATTATGATTATGATTATTATTATTATGATTATGATTATGATTATGATTATTATTATTATTATTATTATTATTATTATTATTATTATTATTATTATTATTATTATTATTATTATTATTATTATTATTATTATTATTATTATTATTATTATTATTATGATTATTATTATTATTATGATTATGATTATTATTATGATTATGATTATTATTATGATTATGATTATTATTATGATTATGATTATTATTACTATTATTATTACTATTATTATTACTATTATTATTACTATTATTACTATTATTATTACTATTATTATTATTATTATTACTATTATTATTATTATTATTATTACTATTACTATTACTATTACTATTACTATTACTATTACTATTACTATTACTATTACTATTACTATTACTATTACTATTACTATTACTATTACTATTACTATTACTATTACTATTACTATTACTATTACTATTACTATTACTATTACTATTACTATTACTATTACTATTACTATTACTATTACTATTACTATTACTATTACTATTACTATTACTATTACTATTACTATTATTATTATTATTATTATTATTATTATTATTATTATTATTATTATTATTATTATTATTATTATTATTATTATTATTATTATTATTATTATTATTATTATTATTATTATTATTATTATTATTATTATTATTATTATTATTATTATTATTATTATTATTATTATTATTATTATTATTATTATTATTATTATTATTATTATTATTATTATTATTAATTATTTATAATACTATACACTAAGACAATAGTACAGTCGTGGATCTACATGCAAACGCTGGAACATGCAAGAACACATCAATGTAAAGATCATCGTAAAAAAAAAGGCATACCTGTGACATTTTGATGTTTATTGAAGTGGGAAAACGCCGCTTAATTAATTTTTCTCGGGAGTTTCTAATTTATACCCCAATGACTAACTTTCTTCTTTAAAATACTCTTCTTTCCCAATATTAACATTAATGCATCTACTGATACCTACGCACGTAAAGTCCTATCAAGCACTGTAGAGAATGGAATACTAGACTACCCTTTCAATTTCTCCTCATCGAAGTATTATCTCACAGAGCATTATTATTTCCCGTGTATGTCCTTTAATTGGAATACCTTTAACAAATACAGTTTTATTTGGTTCCCGAGCACGTTCAGGTTTTCGCTTGTCACTATATTTTGATATAATTATACATTCATTAAACAATTGCAAATGATCACAACACGCGCACAGACACACGGACTCAGGCACACGTAAACCAAGGCAAATTGCCACAAATAAAATGCAAAGTAACTTGCTAGTACAGCATGTCTAACTGTTGGATACGTCGGGGCATTCTGTTTATGCAGCGTTATCGTCGAGAGAAACAAAGACAAAGGTATTATGATTACTGCAGCGTTTGCGTAACTCGATCGCCCGTGTCATGTTAAGCACGTGTTAGGATATCGGCAACCAAGGTTTAGGGTCTAACGTTATCATGGAAACATCTCGACTCTAACTGGTCATTTTAATCGTTACTATGACAACCGTTATGACGTACTCATCCCCTCCCATTTATTTAGACCGTTATGCCATGTGGTTACTGTCAATCACATTCTAATTTGGCTACCAGTATAATATCGGTGTTCACGCCTGAGGTGCTATATGTAATAAGAGAGGGGCTAAACACTAAAAAATACTTATAATATGCTGCTTACGGATGAGGACTAAAATCAGCCGAAATTTCTGGGTACGAAAGGAAAGCACTGTTACTGTCAAAAATATTTTATATAATACGTTGTCTTACCAAAGTAGTCAACGCAGCCAAAGGTTAAATCTTATAATAAAAGTGCTCAAAGCGAAAGCCTTATACAAGGAAGGTAATAAATTCTTACTGCTGAAACCTATCTTGAAATCCCAATGGGACCCGCCTTGTGAAGTTATCTTATTATATCCAAAATACCTTCTAGTTCGGAGTATTGGAATCCAATCCAACAACGCCAACGCAGGATGGAATGCAGACGGATCTCTCTTCAAATATAGAAGGTTATATACATGAGCATTGAAGCACTAAATAAATCAAATAATCAGGAATTTCCCGGTGAAGTAAAATTGCTTTCTTGCTTCTTGTAGGTAAAATAGGAAACTTAAATGTAAGTTAGATTAATGAAATAATGGCATAAAGGCGGAACTTTTTTTTTTTTTTTTTTTTTTTTTTTTTTTTTTTTTTTTTTTTTTACTTTATCTGTTCCTAAGTATATTCATATGGTTAAAAATAATGTAACTGAAGATTGGAAAAAGCTAACTGAATGTCTGGCTTTTTAAGTTAAACGTGGATCAACAATGCGGCACGAACCTTTTCAAAACATCACAAAGAGAATACTCTTTGATATGAGAGAAAATATGGTAATATTGTTGTTGTACAAAATGGATATTGTTGATAAAGTACAGTCGTTTCAGCTGTTTTTAACGTTTCCACAATTTAGCATACACACGACAAGTGCGAAAGAACAATTAGTTTCCATTAATTGACCTAACAGTGGTTAACTATAAAGCCCGGGCCTTAAAGTACCTACAGCATAGTAAGTCGCCATTAAGGTAGTTGTCTCATGTGTTTATGAGAACTCCTAAGTGGTTTACCGAGCAAAATACGAGTCAGTTGGAGAATTTAATGTCATATAGGCACGTTGGCTATAGTAGCTCAATGGTTAGAGCGGCTGGACGGAGATCAGAAGATCCGTGGTTCAAATCCTGGTCATGACATTGACTTTTTCAGTCTGACTCTACGTTTCCACAATTTAGCCTACAAACGGTCAGTGTGAAAGAACAATTAATTTCCTGATCATAGTTTGTCACTGTGCAGCAAGGTGCTTTACTTCATGAAGGGTACATTACTAAATGTCCGTGTTCTCTCTACAATGATGTACCTTTAAGGCACGCATAAATAAAATGCAATATAATCTTTATAAATGAATAAATAAATTCATAACTTAACATTTAAATTTTTTCCCTTTTATACACTTAAACCCTGTATTTTTATTTTATTGTATCTATGTTGCTTTCGATGGTGGCAAAAACTTTAACCCTCGACTCAAAGTCTTGGATGACAACTTCTCTATAAATGTCATAGCTATCTAACATCTTAGCAACACATGTAAATAATTCATCTCTTTCTCTAGAAGCTCAAAATATGTTGCATTGTTTCAGCCTTTCCTTCTGTACAAATAATTATAAAAAGGGACCACATCAAAAGCGCTCCTTCATTTCAAGCCAATAATAAAATTGTTCACGGATTCCTTTTTTGGAAATTAATTGTTCCGTCACACTAGCCGTGTGCAGGACGCACTATGACAGGCTGAAAATCCAATGCCATAGCCGGGATTTGAACCACTGATCTTCTGATCTCGAACCAGCCGCTCTAAACCATTGAGCTACTACTGCCAACGTGCCAATATTACATTAAATTCTCCAACTGACACGTGGTAACTTGGTAAACCACTAGGAGTTCTCATAAACACATGAGACAACTACATTAATGGCGACTTATCATGTTGTAAGTACTTTAAGGTTCGGGCTTTATAGTTCGGACCACTATTAGGTACAATTAATGGAAATTAATTGTTCTTTCACACTGACCGTTTGTAACACGCACTATGACAGGGTAGAGCCAGACTGAAAAATCCAATGCCATAGCCAAGATTTGAACCACAGATTTTCTGGTCTCCGTCCAGCCGCTCTAAACCATTGAGCTACTATGGCCAACGTGCCAACATGACATTAAATTCTCCAACTGACTCATGTTTTTCCCGGTAAACCACTTAGGAGTTCTCATAAACACATGAGATAACTACCTTAATGGCGACTTACTATGCTGTAAGTACTTTAAGGCCCGGACTTTATAGTTCGGACCACTATTAGGTACAATTAATATAAATTAGAGCGGCTAACGGAGACCATAATTCCGTGGTTCAAATCCCGGCTATGGCATTGAATTTTTTTAGTCTGGTTCTACCCTTTCATATTGTTGTTTTGTTCAACTTAATTGCCTTTCAGACCAGACACAGTAAAAGGTGAGTTACTTTAAGGTGAATACATATAGGTAGGAAATCACTAACGGCAATTTTTATGGACGTCAACGAACAATTTACACAGCCCCCAAATAGTAAGCTTAATACTCACTATTTCTCTTTCCTTTTCCCAGCAGAAAGCTGCACTCTCTTGCTAGGGGATTTGAACTCGAAGCACACTTCTTGGGGCTGTAGAGTCACAAACCCGAATGGACGGCGTCTGTTTGACACTATTAATGCCACTGGTCTTCACATACTGGCTCCCACAGAACCGACTTACTATTCTGGCAACCCACAGGTAGCTCCTGACATTTTGGACATTGGGGTACATCGCAATATACGATTACCTGCATCGATTTCTGCACTGCCAGCGCTCGATTCCGATCACTGTCCAGTGTTGGTCACATTTAACCTCACTCCTGATATTTTGCCACAAATCCCGCGACTCATCGATGGTTTTGTCAACTGGGACATCTTTCGCACACACCTGGATGCTGCACTCCACACCTCTTATCAACTGGGTAATGCGGATGCCATTGACACTGCCGTTCACCATTTTACCTCTGCGCTCTCTTCCAGTGTACGATCCTCTACTGTCCGCAGTCCTCAACCTCGCCATTTCCCCTCCTTGCCTATCCATATTACTCAACTCATCCAAGAGAAACATCGCATCCGTCGATTGTGGCAACGTCAGCGTCTACCCTGGCTGCGCCAAAGATTAAATAGTCTCATTCGACAAGTACGGACCGCACTAGAGCAACACCGATTTCAGGAGTACCAGCGACAATTAGCCACTATCCGTCCCGGAGATCATACCTTATGGAACATCACTAAGAGGATTCTCCGAGAGCCGACAGTGATTCCACCTGTTCAGGTTGATGGGACCCTTTTGAGTGACTCTGCTGCCAAGTGTGACGCTCTAGCTACTCACTACGAGCGTACATTCACGCCTAACACCTGTCTTGACTCTAATATTCCCTCTTCCGTGGACAGGGAACTCCTTGAGTACCAACTTCGTCCTACAGCGCACAACAGAATTTCGTTCACTACTCCACGTGAATTGTCCCGCTTTATTCATCGTCTTCCCGTTAAAAAGTCTCCCGGTCATGACCTTATCCCTAACGTTGTGCTGAAGAATTTGACAAACAAAGCCCTAGCTTATTTATCATCAATCTTCAATGCTGCTCTGCGCATTGGTCATTTTCCATCTACATGGAAACATGCGGAAATTATAGTCTTCCACAAGCCCAACAAGCCAAAAAATCTTCCCTCAAGTTACAGACCAATCAGCTTATTACCTACACTTTCTAAGCTTTTTGAAAAGATTATTCATCAACGTATTTCTCATTTTTTGATCCATAATCAGATAATTCCGTCTTTTCAGTTTGGCTTTCGCCCGAAGCATGCTACCACTCACCAATTGCTCAGAATCACGCAGTCTATTATTCAAGGTTTCGAAAACAGGCAATACACCGTAGCAGCATTCCTAGATATCGCCCAGGCATTCGACAAGGTGTGGCACAGTGGACTACTACTTAAAGCATATCGCATTGGTCTCCCTTATTATCTGATACAAATCATAGCAAGTTTTCTCACCAATAGAACCTTTGTGGTGCGCATTGCTGGTTTCACATCCACCCGACGGCCTATTTTAGCAGGTGTACCTCAAGGTTCAGTACTTGCACCACTCCTCTTTAATATATTCACTTATGATCTTCCTGATATAGCTCCAGTTTGTACGGCGTTATACGCAGATGATACTGCTCTCTATTATTCTCACGCCAATATTCTTCATGCCATTCAGAAACTGCAAATTGCCCTAGATCAATTAGCTCATTGGTTCTCTCACTGGCGCATTTCCCTCAATACTAACAAGACAGAGGTTAAGATCTTCTCTTTACGACCTTATAGGGATCCTCCTTCACTACGGCTGCTGGGGGAACCGCTCTCATGGTTACCAAGCAATGTGCCAGTGAAATACCTTGGGGTGTTACTGGACACCCGACTTACTTGGAACGCCCACATCTGTCGGTCTGTTACGCTTGCGTTTGCCCGGCTATCAAAACTGTACCCTCTACTCAACAGGCGCACTTCACTTGGTTATGAATCCTCCCTGCTTCTTTACACATCTCTAGTCCGTCCTATTTTTACCTATGCAGCTCCAGTCTGGGGTGGCACCTGTAAGACTAATCTCCGCCGACTGCAGGTACTACAAAACAGGGTGCTTCGTACAGTTACAAACGCTCCATGGTTCATCCGAAACCAGCAGCTTCATCATGAGTTTGGTCTTTTACCCGTTCACCAATACATCCGACGCCTGGCACGTCCATTCTTTTACCATCTCCAGGAGGTCCCTGGAGCTGTTACGCATCGTCTCGGCTGTCGCACTCGCCAGCCAACTCGCCTGAAGCGCAGACTGCCCCAAGATCTTCTCCTGAGTGACGTCTCCAGCACAGACTCAGACACGTGATTACTACCATAAGACTTTAAGTTCTCAATTTGTGTTACAGTTATCCTCCATATTTAGTTAGAGGAGTCGTTCATGGCTACCTCCATTGTTATGTGTCCTGTTCCTATGTATCTTATAACAAACATCTGTAAAGCATAATTGCTGATCGATGGATAAAATAAAAAATAAAAAAAAAAAAAAAAAAAAAAACAATTTACACCTACAACCAAGCCTGTGTGATCACCGATTCTTACCATGCTTAGCTTAGAATATAGCTTTAACGCTTGAAGTTTGTCTTCGTAATTTCCTGCCTCCTGTGTTGTAGTTTATCTGTAGCAGAGAGAAGCAGTGCGATGCTAGGTAAAATTGCGGTATTGTTAGACTTTACTAGTAAATATGCTGCTTCTTCTTGCTGCGGTTAAGTTAAGCATGAACTATGATCTAGTCCTTGTTTAGCACCATTAAACATTGCAGTTACGTGGCTTGACTAGAACTGAAACCGAGGAGTTTCGATGTAGACTAGTTAGCTTTCCAACATGGATACAAAATTTTGGAAGTAATGGACGTCACCCTCGTCATAAGTCCAAAAACAGATATTCTAGCTCATTAGTCTGAAAGTTATATTGACACATGCTTTATGCATAACTTGTATAGCTTTACAAAATACCTCCTCAAAAGTTTAATATTATGTTTGTTTCAGTTAAGTGAAACGTACATATGTAGTCCTGTTATACTGTCGCTATAGCAACAAAATGTTAAAAACGCAATCGCTAATTACTGGGCTTGAAATACCACATACTTACTATCTAAAAACAATCGAATAGTGATAAAGCTTTCATTAGTGACCAAGCGATAAGTAATTTAATAAAGCTCTGCTCAAAAGCGGTAGATGTTACATAGGAGTTATTTGACAAATTCCGTTTTAAGATATCTGCATTTTTGTTGGCACATTTTTGTGAACTACTTATGCTTTACATTCCTTCATGATCAGCAAGCTATTTAAGATTACAAACTGATTTTACATGAAAATATCTTAAATATACTTAATTTTAATAAACATAATTAAAATAAATTTAGAAAAATCAAAATTATTGAAAAATTATTCATGTAAAGAGTAGTTTGTCGCAAGGTGACTTGCTTGAAAGGTTTACGTGGAGGAAGGAATTCCTAAAATACAAGATTGGTGTTTAGAATTAGTTGGTATTTTATACTCACTCACTCGCTCACTCACTCACTCACTCACTCCCTCACACACTCACTCCCTCACTCACTCCCTCACTCACTGGGCGGCAAATATGTTTCAGTAGAAAAGTCGGCAAAAGGATTTTAAAGGAAATGTAAAGAAACTAAACATACGAATGATTTAATGCAGAATGAAGGCATACGTAAGAGACGTTAGTATAAACATTCGTGTGTAAGTCACGTACAAGCAATTAGAAAGCAAAACCAAAATATGGGAGTGTAAATTCTTACGTGAAGAAACATATTTATGCCGAACCCAAGTGGAGTAGTAAAGGACTACAGCAGTTTCAGTAACTAGCACATGATCAAGATATGCTGTGTAGATGCTTGTACCAATCACTACACCAACTTTGGCAGTAATTTCTATTCAAATGAAATAAGAAAGAAGCAAAGAAATGAGGAAAGAGAGAAAGGAGGAAATAAGGAAAGAAAGAAGGAAGAAAATAAAGAAAGAAGGGAGGAAGGTAAAAGACAGAAAGAAAGAAGGTAAGAAGGATAGAGAGAAGGAAAGAAAGATGGGAAGACACAAAGAAAGAGGAAAGAAAGAAAGAAGGAAATAAAGATAGAAAAAGCAAAGAATGAAAGAAAGAAAGAGAACGAAAGGGAAACAAGAAGGAGAAAGAAGGAAAGAGAAAGAGAAACAAAGAAACAAAGATAGAAAGAGAGAAAGAAAGAAAGAGAAAGATAGAGAGAAAGAAAGAAAGAAAGAAGGAAGCAAAGAAGAAAGGGAAGAGAGAGAGAAAGAAAGGAAGATAGAGAGAAAGAAAGAAGAGGAAGATAGAGAGAAAGAAAGAAAGGAAGAGAGAGAGAAAAAAGAGAGGAAGAGAGAGAGAAAAAAGAGAGAAAGAGAGAGAGAAAAAAGAGAGAAAGAGAGAGAGAAAAAAAGAGAGAAAGAGAGAGAGAAAAAAAGAGAGAAAGAGAGAGAGAAAAAAAGAGAGAAAGAGAGAGAGAAAAAAAAGAGAGAAAGAGAGAGAGAAAAAAAAGAGAGAAAGAGAGAGAGAAAAAAAAGAGAGAAAGAGAGAAAGAAAGAAAGAAAGAAAGAAAGAAAGAAAGAAAGAAAGAAAGAAAGAAAGAAAGAAAGAAAAAAGGAAGGAAAGAAAGAAAAAAGGAAGGAAAGAAAGAAAAAAGGAAGGAAAGAAAGAAAAAAGGAAGGAAAGAAAGAAAAAAGGAAGAAAGAAAGAAAAAGGAAGGAAAGAAAGAAAAAAGGAAGGAAAGAAAGAAAAAAGGAAAGAAAAAAGGAAGGAAGGAAGGAAAGAAGGAAAGAAGGAAAGAAGAAAGAAGGAAAGAAGGAAGAAAGAAGGAAGGAAAGAAAGAAGGAAGGAAAGAAAGAAGGAAGGAAAGAAAGAAGGAAGGAAAGAAGGAAGGAAAGAAGGAAGGAAAGAAGGAAGGAAAGAAGGAAGGAAAGAAGGAAGGAAAGAAGGAAGGAAAGAAGGAAGGAAAGAAGGAAGGAAAGAAGGAAGGAAAGAAGGAAGGAAAGAAGGAAGGAAAGAAGGAAGGAAAGAAGGAAGGAAAGAAGGAAGGAAAGAAGGAAGGAAAGAAAGAAGGAAGGAAAGAAAGAAAGAAAGAAAGAAAGAAAGAAAGAAAGAAAGAAAGAAAGAAAGAAAGAAAGAAAGAAAGAAAGAAAGAAAGAAAGAAAGAAAGAAAGAAAGAAAGAAAGAAAGAAAGAAAGAAAGAAAGAAAGAAAGAAAGAAAGAAAGAAAGAAAGAAAGAAAGAAAGAAAGAAAGAAAGAAAGAAAGAAAGAAAGAAGAAAGAAAGAAAGAAAGAAAGAAAGAAAGAAAGAAAGAAAGAAAGAAAGAAAGAAAGAAAGAAAGAAAGAAAGAAAGAAAGAAAGAAAGAAAGAAAGAAAGAAAGAAAGAAAGAAAGAAAGAAAGAAAGAAAGAAAGAAAGAAAGAAAGAAAGAAAGAAAGAAAGAAAGAAAGAAAGAAAGAAAGAAAGAAAGAAAGAAAGAAAGAAAGAAAGGAAAGAAAGAAAGAAAGAAAGAAAGAAAGAAAGAAAGAAAGAAAGAAGAAAGAAAGAAAGAAAGAAAGAAAGAAAGAAGAAAAGAAAGAAAGAAAGAAAGAAAGAAAGAAAGAAAGAAAGAAAGAAAGAAAGAAAGAAAGAAAGAAAGAAAGGAAAGAAAGAAAGAATCAAACAAACAAAAGTATAGTTTAACCACTTAAGTAATTTTTGTACTGTGTTCCTGTAAAATTTGAAACGTTCCTGCTACTGTAATTACTGTCATTACCCTTTAAAACATTTACTAGGCAATCACAGTTGAACAATATTGATAACGGTACTAACACACAAAAAAGCAGGATCATGATGCTTGGAAGCATTGTAGAGAACCAAAATTGAACTTGATTTTCTACTTACGGACGCTCTTTAACTGGTATATCCTAGTGCCATTTTTGTAGGGAAAAGATCACAAAGAAGGGGCTGCAATACCACTCATTAAATATAAAAAGATCAGGTATTTTATGTAAAATTCAGCACAATGGCACTGGAATCTCCAACTGTCATTTGTGAAGATAAGAAGAGCAGGGATTACCAAGAAAGGTAAACATTATTTTTATTACTGAAAAATGGATAGGTACCATTTAGGTAAGATATTAAAATAAGATATTTATATCAGAATATTAGGCGTTAAAAGTACTTGCAGCTTGTACTATATTGCGTTATTCTCCCTTTACGAATTTTAAAACACAATAGCGTTAGAGAAAGTGCCTTTTACCTCTGGGAATAAAACTACTTTGCTTACGATGGTAACCAAAACTATATCTATAATGACAGAATTGACTTATGCTCTCCAAGAATAACGAAAAATGGTGCCATTCCTTATATCCCTATTAAGACTTTACGAGTAATAAATTTGGTTACAAAAATTCCTTTATTAATCTTCAAAATGAAATATTTAGGTAATATTAGAAAAACGAGTGATATTTTGAGCTTCTGCCTACGTACCTAAAATATATTATCACAGGCTTCTCTTCACGCAGAATCTTATGAAACTGATATAAAATGTTAGGGGATCTTAAAGCAAATTGCAGTTTTCCAGATATTAAACTTTAGACTTCAAAGTGGGAGAAATATTCAATCAGATTGTTGAAAATATGTTTTCAGTTTAGTTTTATTAGACAAAAAAAGTATTAAATAAGCACACGTGATGTTTCAAAGTTAATTAGCTTCCTTAAGCTTTCTGTAACTATTCAGTGACTTTGAGCTAGTAAAAGAGACTAAACAAACAAGTCAGATAGACTTAGCCCAGATTGACTAATAGCAGACAAAATGGCATGTACTAATGCATACACAGTAAAGGACTTTAGGATAAGAAATATGGAAACTTTAATGAGAAACAATCTCCAAATAACTTCGTTGTAGAAATCATAACATGTATTGCACTGGAAGACAAAAATGACTTGAGAGGTCGACAGAAATTTGGCAGGTAACACTTAAGATGTTAAATAAATGGGAAAGCAACGTATATAAAGAAAACCACACTGAAGTATAAGAATGAAGGAAAGAAAATCATTATTTGTGTAATATGTACCAGAATGATGAATTACTTGACAGTAATGAATTACAAGATGAATAAAGTTTCTCCATGGGAAAATGTACAGGTATTGTAATTAGGACTGATATGTGAAGTAAATGAATGATTGTTTAGGAGTGTACATAATATATATATAGTAATAACGGTTCTAGAAAACATTTGACAGATTGAGTTAATATAGGATGCTCAAACTTACTGTTATCTGCAAAGGGAGAAACCTGTGAATATAAATATGAACAAGTAAGCAGTATGGAGTAGGGGAAGACAGTCAAAATTAGTTAAGGAATGTCACACACTTCGACTTATACCTACCTGAAGAATTTAGCGAAGAATTAAAGACAAATTACAGGAGGAGCGACAAATCTGCTATATGATACACTCTTATATGAGTAAGAGTGCTTAAGGAACGTTCTAAAAGTAATAAATAAACTCAAAGGTTGTAATTATTGGAAGAAAATAACGTAAGATATACACGTGAACTAGTTTTAAATGCCTCAAATATACCATTATTGTAAGCTATTGTCAAGTAATGGAAATGCATTTTATTAAACCTCGGAATAAACATTAAAGAAGCCTTTAACATCCAGTGTGGCACTACAGGGTACATAAAGAGTATCTGGATGAAGTGGAAATAAAAACGATCAGAAAGTTTTAGTTAACGATACAAAATCTATGGGACTATCAAAATAGACAGAATAGCTATGGAAAATATTTCAGAAAGAGTGATAAAAGCAATATTGAAACTAACAATGAAAATTAATTGTTCCTTCACACTAGCCTGTATAGGACGGACTATGAGAGAGTAGAGCCAGACTGAAAAATTCAATGCCATAGCCGGGATTTGAAACACGGATCTTCTGGTCTCCGTCTAGTCACTCTAAACCATTGAGCTATTATGGCCAACATGGCATTGAATTCCCCAACTGACTCGTGTTTTCCCATTCAACCACTAGGAGTTCTCATAAACACACGAGACAACTACTAAATGGCGACTTACAACGTGTAAGTACTTTAAGGCCTGGGCTTTACATTTCGGATCACAATTAGGTAGGACGCACTATGATAGGGTAGAGCCAGACTGAAAAGTTCAATGCCATTGCCGGGATTTGAACCACAGATCTTCTGGTCTCCGTCCAGCCGCTCTAAACCACTGAGCTACTATGGCCAACGTGCCGATATAACATGACTTTTCTCCAACTGACTCGTGTTTTTCCCAGTAAACCACCAGGAGTTCTCGTACACACACGAGACAACTACCTTAATGGCTATTTACTATGCTGTAAGTACATTAATACGAGTCAGTTGGAGAATTTAATGTCATGTTGGCACGTTGGCCATAGTAGCTCAATGGTTTAGACCAGAAGATCCGTGGTTCAAATCCCGGCTATGGCACTGAAATTTTCAGTCTGGCTCTACCCTTTCAATGAAAAAGATAATTGAAACTGGATAAAAAGAAGAAAATGCTCGACAAAGACGGCATTGAAATTGTCAATGAATGGGTTTGAATCACAAGTTACCTTAAAACAAGACAGTATCAATAATTTTGGTCGATAAGCCAAATCTAAATGAAAAGCGGGAAAGGAATAGAAATAGAGGAACCTGTAATAATTTAACTATTGCTTTATGAAGTAGCACTATGATAGTTGCTCTGTACAAAAGGGGACTTTGAAATCACTGATAACCTAACTTAAACATTTTTATTACTATAAGCACATAATTTATGGTAGATAGGAGATCAAATTACTGGAAGAAGAGGTTAAGTGGCTCTTATAAACTCGGGATATATTCACTGTTATATTTCGGCATTTAGCTGTTAAAACGATTTATATACTACCGAGAGTGGCTAAAAGGAAAAAGAAAACTGAAAATAAACCGCCTAGAATTACTCACTCACATACACACCAGGAAATTCACAGAATTCTTTGGTGGTACAACGAAATGTAAGATTTGGAAAGGCGTGCCTCCAAAACGTCAACACTTTGCGGTCGGAAAGCATGAATCTTTTTGTGAAGCCACATGCACACGGAGAAAGAGAAGAAGAGAGGAGAAGGGATGGAGATGGAGACAGAGACGAACTGCTCTTGTAATCCATATATAAGGAGAAAGAAGAAAAACCCAAAACACAACCAGTCGTCGATATCGTTGGCTTTAGCCTCCCCTACTGTTTCTTAAGTTCGGTCCTCTTGATTCCTTATTTACGAGGCGGTCCGTCAGTTCTTTTCGTTAAACTTTTCATTTAATTTATAATGGCTGTTTCGGGAAGTCCTTTTCTTAAATAGGAAAGGATAAAAGCGGGCTCCCACCTTTCGTCTGTATATATCTTCCCACTCTTCTCACCCTGTTACAGTCCAGTGGCGTGGATGCTTGAGCTCCGCGTTTTCCTACATTTCATCTTTCTATTTACTTTTAAAAGTCTAATAATTTTTCTATCAGATCATTTATATGTATATAGAAAGATCAGCACATACGTATATCGAGAAGCGCTAGTTTAAGCAGCAGTCTGGTATTGGCATTTGTTTGTGATTTTGTGTGTCTCTACCTATTGATGAGAAAGATATTTAAGTATAATAAGTGCACATTACTTTCAATTTAAGTACACACTTGTGCCCTTGTAGGTTCTCCGAGACACATTATGCCATTAAAGAGAGCAACTTGAAATTTGGCTGAGTTGTACAGCCGGCTTCTCGATTTGTTGAATGTACTTAGGTTTCTTTTGCTCTATGGATGAATTTCGATCATGATTTTACAAATCCAACCCAGCATTTAACTTTTGAATGCGTGCAACCACAGTAAACTCAAGCCAGCCTGTCGAGTATATGGGATTCGAACCGGAGGCTTTGCATTTATCATGCACACTATTTATTATTTTCGTATTTGTATATTTTGTACTTATATGAAAAACTACAAAGCATTCATTTCTATTAATTGACGAAAAGCCTAAGAAAAGCAATTTAATATTTACAATATTTGATAAGGCAAAGGGGAAAGGCATCTGAAATATAAAAGGTAACACCATATTACTTAATTATTCTCAATCTAAGGTTTGTTAATTTCGGTAAATGAATATTGAACTAATTTTTGTAACTCTACTGTTGTAATTTTACATGAATATATTTATGCATAACTATCAAAGTTAGTGCAGAAAGCTTGTGTTTCAATTTTTGCCACTTGTAGTACGAAATGTACTAAAAGGTTTGTGATACTCGATATTATTTATCCTTATTCACCATGTATCATACAATAGACACATTTGTTACATGACTGATTAATTTTTTTAAAAGGATATTTAAAGCGTGTTAGTACATAAGGCATCAATATTTAAAATATAAAATTACTCCTCAGTTGAAACTTCTACAAGTTAAGAATTGCAATTTGTCATTGTTAAGAAGATGCTCAAATAAAAATTATTTTCTATTGGTGTTAACTGTTTACCTAGGCTGTCATTTCATTTTGAAATGCAAAGCATCTCTTTACTGAAAGGTGTTTTTTTAACTGATTCACTAAATACTAAGAACTAAGAAAAATCTCGTTTCTGGATTTCCAGAACAACTTTGAAAACGAAAAAAAAAAAAAAATTTAAAGATATATAAACCTCTACGAATATAAGTATTTCATGTTTAGATGCCATTACATTATTTGAAGAATAGAATGTAAATGCTGGTGGTGATTTTAATGCCTGGATAGAAAGAAAGCCCTCTGGGCATTAGTTATAGTGTGCTATTTCTTTATCAAGGAGGAAGTATTTTCCAGAGAAAGAGGGAACTTTCAATGTCTTTGTAGCCCTATTTAATTAAATTATCTATTCTTTTATATTTTATTAAACTTAGCTTATTTCATACTTGTATAATAATACAACTCAGATCTTAGTAAAAATATTACTTTTATTCATCCTTTAAGGTAGTTAGAAAGTGATATAATAGTTACGAAGAAGATTAGCCATGTTTAAAATGGGCAAAACTTCAAGGAAATGCGGCAACACAGACAAATTAGAAATTATCCGCAATAGAAAAGTAGGTTATTGCACAAGTTGAAGCGATGTTTTACAATTCAATAAGCATCATCACCTATAAATAATCATTCAATTTATTTCTTGAATTTCGATTGACTACATCTGAAAAAAATACTGGAAAGTGATTTTTGGTGTGTGAGAAATCGATCAAGGTGGATCTCACCTCCCAATCTCTAGCAAATCTATTATTATAGAAGAGGCGTAATATAGTCCTTACTAATTAGCAAAGTGAAACCTAACAATAAAAATACGCCAGTATGTCTTAGATACCAAAATAATGCTTAGTCACTTTTCAATTCCTCACAAAATGTTTTGGAATAAATCCGTAACTATATTGAAATAATGCCACAAGTCAAAACAATAATAATTAATGTATTAACAACATAAAGCTATGAACTTTGGGAAATAATGTTATTATTACTAAGATTGTAAAATTGAAATTTTGTGTACCTAAGTGACCACTGTTCACTGTTAAGGAATGTGTTCTGCCAAAACAAGAGTACTGTCACTCATTGTACTATATACATAATATTGATGTTGCTTATGTTATACGTTTAGCGCCAGCTGGTCGCAGGACATACCAGGTCATGTGTTCCAACACAGTTATTAGGAAAGCAAGTAGGTGTAAACTGGCAAGAAAGTTACTAACACCCCAATAATGTGCCCGCCTCGGTAGCGTAGATTGTAGCGTGTCTGCCTCACGTTCATTACGTCCCGAGTTCGAATCTGGGTCAGGGTGAGTTACCTGGGTAAGGTTTTTCCGGGGTTTTCCCTTATACTAAAAGACGAATGTTGGGTAGCTCTAAGCTCCATGGACCCCGGACGCATTTGAGCATTATTTCACCAATTTCATTTATGACTTAACGTTGGAGGACGTAAATTGCAAAAAAAAAAAAAAAAAAAAAAAAAAAAAAAAGTGAAATAGGTATTTGATCATCAGGAAACAGGAGCATGTCATGTTGTACAGGGCCTCATAAAAAGTATATTTTTTGGTTCCGCTTCGCAGTGAAGCCCATGTTGATTCGTACAAGGAAATGGAGAAAGCAACATAAGTTAGATTCCCCTAAAATCAGGGTACCATTACTGATTATTAATTCAGGGCTTTATGAGTTATGCACAGACCAGCTTACACATACGCAAAGAATATCTCTGGATGCACATTTAATCAACCATTTCATTATATTCTTATGCCTCATTTAGATGTTTTGAATACACTCAACGATATTTTGCTAGCAGGGATACTGGAAGACTTTCAGGTGATACGTTCCTTTATATGTATATAATTTCTTATCTTCTATAACGTTATTTAAATCCTATTGCATAAACCTAGTGGCTAAGGTAACCATGCGTATTATGTAAAAGCAATTTTTAAATCATAATGCTATGTGGATACACATTTATTTTTATTCATGTCTTTATCGAGCTATGGCGTTCAGATACATGTCCTTTCTGATTTCCAAGGATATTAATTATAAGTTTATAGCTGGATTTAATGTAATAAAATGAAACGATGCGAACAGTAAAACACTTTAAGCAGAGTACTTAAAGAAGTCAAAAGGAGTCACGAATAACAAATGAAGAAGTCAAAACTACATTTCAGTTTATTATGAACATTTATCAAAAATGAGAACTAACACCAAAAGTGGCTGTGTTACTGTGCGTTTTCATATACTCTTTTCCCCATCTTAATGCTCATTATTTATCATCTCCAGCTGGGGAGACTGATTTATAACTTAGGAATACAAATTTACGTTTCAGAAACAGATGACTGCTGTTATAAAACAGTTACCGGCACATCCAGATAGTCACTGTTGGCGTTTTAGTATATTATTCACTCCTCTCAATTCTGCCATTTCATAAAAGTAGGCTTAGTGTTCTGGTAGGTAGAGAAACATGTTTAGTAGCCTTTAAGGTAGGAGCTAGATTGATGTGCTAAAGTAATGTAGATATAAGCAAACCATGACCGGAATCTAAATAGCTTCTTAAGGGCACCCGGTAGTGATTTAAACTCAAAAATTTGTTTTCTGTTTTGCATCATTAAAAATTGCACCATCTTCTTTAAAATTATGCATGTAATGTATATTGTGTAGTTAAGATATTGACTGGTTATTCAATATCAACGGGTTCCCGGGATGTTCAAAAGGTAGAGAGAGCTTTAGAACATAATAATTTTCTTCAAATACAGTTATCTGTAACTTTAAATTATTAAACATTTTACAAATTTGTTCAAAACTGCTGAACCTTTGAACCTCAGAAGACATTTTAAATTGTTAAAAAATAAGCTTAATTCAGAATTCCCATCTTTTGTATAAACAGAAATTCTTGAGCACACTTAAATCGAATTAACAACAGACATTGCTTAGTGCAATAAAACAAGGAATACAGGTGTATACGTTGAAGTAAAATGCATAGCAACTATTACAGAACACCGTATTTTCCAAAAATATACTATCGGTTGTGAACTTCTAATGCTCATTTTAAACAACTGCGTAATTGTTGCATCATTCTATTCACTTGTCACATCACAGTATTCCAAAATTGTATAACAAATTTCATTACAATCTAATCGGCAGAAATCTGAAAATGATCTACAGAAGGTTCAGCTTACTGCCGTTATAATGCAATGTGATATTTGACTTTCAGAAGCTACGGGTACTTCGAAAACCCCAGACGTTCTGAAACTCAATGAATTTACTTATAGAGTAATATTAAATCGTAATATATGTAATAACTTTATAATCTTCGACAATTATGACGCTGGTAAAGGTGCAGTAGTGCCAGTTATGAGTCTACATTTTATTACATGGCAGCATTAGGAATTGAAAGAAATAGAGAATGCAATATCGAAACTTAGAGTCCATAGTTGACATAAGCGAGACATTTTCCTCTTTTCGTAAGGGAACTGCCTCCTGAACTTAATTAGTTATTGGAAATAATCATCTCTTCCACACTAGCCGTGTGTAGGCTAAGAGCCAGACTGAAAAATTCAAAATTCTCCGGGCGGTGGCTCTAACCAACTGAGCTACTATGTCCAGCATGCCGATATCACAATAAATTCTCCAACTGACTCGTACGTTTCTCGGTATACCACTAGGGCTTCTCATATGCTATGAGACACGCGCATTTAGTAGCGACTTACTATGCTGTAAGTACTTAATTCTCAGGCTTCATAGTTAAACCACTATGTTATTCAGATAAATTTGAGTAGAGCCAGACTGAAAAAAATTCAATGCCATAGCCGGGATTTGAAGCACAGATCTCGCGCTCTCTGTGCGGTTGTTCTAACCAACTGAGCTACTATGGCCAACGTGCCATACTTGAATAACAGTGGTTTAATTATTAAACCTGGGACTTAAGTACTGTGACTTTGTGGGTTCGTGAAATTAAAAGACCAATCGCACAAACTCAAAATGTTCTTTATTTCCACCGAATTACAGTTGGAACACTTGCTGATTACACAGAATAATGTAGCGCACACAATTACACTTCGCCAGTTTGTCTGCCACACGTCCACTCTACACTCACAATTACGTACAACTCCTCCGATACACGTTCACAGTCTTCCGGTCCGTTCACTCACTCGGCGCTCTTCACGCTGCTCGCCAAGAACTGAACTGACTCGCCAACTGCAGGCCTTATATAGGGAAGATCGCCATTTCTGGAAAGTTCGCGGCACGCACAATTATCCCGAGGTTTCCAGACGTCTGGTGGGAGGGGAAAGAGACGGTACAGGGCTCGTGCCGCTCTCCTAATCATCCCTTCAGTTAGTGACACGAGGCAAATGGGTAGGCGTGATATGAATGCTTCCCGTCTGGCCCTACTGCCGGCCGGTTCTATCGGGAGTTCCGACGTTCGGGTGACAGTACTTACAGCATTGTAAGTCGCCATAACGTAGTTTTCTCATCTGTTTATGAGAACTCCTTTTGGTTTACCGGGAGAAACAGCAGTCCGTTGGAGAATTTAATGTCATGTCGGCACGCTGACCATAGTAGCTCAATGGTTTAGAGCGACTGGACGGAGACCAGAAGATCCGTGGTTCAAATCCCGGCTGTGGCATTGAATTTTTCAGTCTGGCTCTACCCAATCATATAATTGCCAAAACAATCGCGTTGTTACACCTTGTGTCAAATGCCAATGATATATATATATATATATAAAAAATTTAAGTCCTCCAACGTTAAGTCATATCGGACGGTGAATGAATTGGGTGAAATGATGATCAAATGAGTCCAGGGTCCATGGAGCTTAGAGTTACCCGACATTCGTCTTGAGGGGTTAAGGGAAAACCCCGTAAAATCTTATCCAGGTAACTCAGGAAATTTGAACTCGGGACCCCTTGAATGTGAGGCAGACATGCTACCATCTACGCTACCGAGGCGGGCATCGATTAAGTGAAGTTACGAAGAGGTCATACAAGAAACAGCTTAACACGTTAAAATCCAAACACCCTTCAATTTCATCTATTTGATCACACTTTTAGTGAGATGAACTAAAGTCATACGCCAGTAACAAATGAACACAGAAAACCCTGATCTATTCTGCATTCCAGCCATCAAAGTTGAACACTCTTCTTCCATACCAAGATACGTGACATAATTGTAATTTTAGTTAACCACAAGTAATATATGAACAATAAGAAATTGAACACAGTAACTTAAATTCCTAAAATATGTATGTATTTCCTTTATGGACATACAAACGAAGTTGCACACGTCGCATCAACTACTTTTCCGAAGAAACTATGTAGCTCATTCTTTGTCTCTAATTAGCCGTTTCTACAATTTTCTAAAACATAAGTATAGGAAGCATACGAAGAATTAACATAAATTACATTTCTTACCTTCAGATATCGTTTCAAAAATTCAATTTTTGAAGATAAACTTAAAGCATTTAACCCACCTAAAAGGTTAATAGCATAACTAATGCATTAATTAGTAGACTATACTAAAATGATTTTCAAATATATCTAATAGGACCAATCTATAATCTCCATTCATTTCGCGAATTTTTCATACTTGAAATCTTCTTTTCCTTTCTGGAGTATTTGGTACCAAGATTACTCTTCTATTCTTACCTTTACATTTATGATGCTTTGAACATCCAACTAAATTTTATATTGAAACAATTGCCTATGTGTAGATTTATTAATTTACAATTTATTATATTGGCTAGATTTTAATGTTAACTTAAGAGTAAGTATCCTCTAAACATTACAAAAAAAAAAAAAAAAATGCTTGTTTCTTGTCCCAGACTGATAACAATAGAGAATAATATCAGTTTTAAAAGAAAATGACTTACTTTCTATATGTGAAATGATTGAAGATTTGGAGATTAGATTTATTGCAATATTTCTTACCTAGCAACGAATGTAAAATTAGTTCCTCGCAATTGATATAACTACAAGAGTGGGCATGACCTTTTTCTCTGATAGCACTGGATAACCATGAAAATATTTCGGGCTTAAAAATATTGAATTTACATGTATTTCCATCTGATGAATTAAAAAATCACCATAAAAAGATAGATTTGCTATTGTTTTGAAGAGTGACTTTTCATTTTTAGAGTGAAGATTTTAAATTTGGGGGACATTTTTTTTTTGGTAGTTGGCACACCTGTCAAAATACCGTGGGTGACAACTACAAGCATTCGGTGACAGTGCTCCTGCAAAAATACCGTAACCTTGGATGCAACATGTCCCTTAAGATCCATTTTCTCCACTTCCACCTAGACTTTTTCCCTCCCAGTTGTGGATCTGTTAGTGATGAACATGGGGAGAGATTCCATCAGGACATTTCCGTTATGGAACAAGGATATCAGAGCCGTTGGAATGAAGTAATGCTTGCTGTAGGTCTTTGTATAGGGATTCTGCGGAACTCCATCACAAGAGGCAAGCTAAAAGACGAGGAAGTCAGTAGGCCACCACATGATTCTCTTCAGACACAACTATCTGCGAAGTTTTTTTCCGGCAATTTAGAACTCTTAGCATGTAATTACCAGTTAAAAAATAAAATGCACTTCATTGCTGCTAGCATGTATGCAATTAAAATTATCCTTTTCTCTCAATCCGTTAATATGTAATACTTCTTGTGTATATTATAGAAACTAGAGCTAATAAAAATTGTTCATTGTCATATTTGTTTTTCTCAATTCAAAATTGGTAGGAATTGCCTCATACCAATTCGCTCGTACGTGCGTCGAGCATCCTGAGGAACTTCGCATTTTTCTACTTGAACACGGCCAGTAAGGCAGGAAACCTCTACATCTTACTGAATATCGTAGTTGTGACACACAAAACCAGTGCTATACGACAAAAGAGTGAAGGGTAAACAGGAAGTGGCACAGCTCGAACACTGCGATCTACAAGCTGATCTGTTACATTTAGCATACCTAAAGTTAGGGAGGGATACACACCAAAGGCTACCAGAAGCGAAAGCTCTACCTCCTGTACTCATAATGAGACCTCATCTGATTCTCCAGTGGGCTTTTACAGTAGGACATTACTTGACAATTTAAAAATGACCTCCATTACAGGATAAAAGTGGATTCACCACTTAAGCGCTTCGACGCTCACGAGATAACTACAGAACAATCTCGATAAGGCCGCCATGGTCTAATTATCCGTGCTGCTTCCGGAGATTCTCGGGGCATATACCAAACTCGTCAAGGTGGTAACGCTAGCACACAATATCCGCCAAGACTAACCCAATCCTAACAAATATCCTTCAACTATCGGCCCAGCGTACACTTCTAGTAAAGTCAGAAGTACAGTAAAACCTCGTTAACCCGAACCTCCTTAATCCGGATGTCCGGATAACCCGAGCTAGTTTACAAAAGAAAAAATAAAAGGTTATCGTAATAACTGAAGACTTGTTTTAGATATGAAACACAGCTATTCTCAGTAGGTTCATTACCCGAATTTTTTTGCCGGCGGGCCTATTCATTGCACTCATCCCAGCTGCTTGGAACCAGGTTGGATGAGAAACTTTGATAAAGTCGTGAAAAATGTTGTGACCTGGTGAATGCGACTTTCTAGAAAACTATACTGAAGAAGAAGCAAAACTAAATTGTGACAGCATATTTTATACACATTTTTAAAAATATCAATGGCTGCCCGATGTTGATGTAGAAGGCACTGACAGAAGGTGACAAATCTACAATAACGTAGGTTGTATACCAATTACAGAGGAATACATTATTGTATCATGCAGGTTATTGGAAATGAAAATTAAGAGTATTCAGATTCAGGTGGTGCTGAGGAGCTAGCTGTGATTATGACCCACGCACAAGCAGTAGTAAATATAGGAAATTGATGCTTTATTTCGAAAAACACGCTGAAACATTACGAAATGAACTTCTAACGTAAACGTGGATGCTAGATCGTGCTGCTCCTAAGCGATACACAAAACAGACAGCAGAAGCTCGCTGCCTTTTTCACTACCGACTAGTTCTTAGCTATAATATGTGCAGCGCCAATACACGGGCTATTATGGTATATACAGTGTAGGTGATTTTAGGTCAAGGTGTGACTATAGTAATTTCCAAGCTCTTTCAACAATATTTCGGTGATGTACACGCTTTCTTTTATCGTCTTTCGGTCATTCTGTGGATAACCCGGATTTTTGTTAACTCGTATTAGTCCTGGTCCCAGTTGATCCGCTTAAACGAGATTGTACTGTACCATGAATGCTCGAGCTTCGCAGCGCTCACTACACAGCCGCTGAAGGGTTCGAAACTCCATACAGAATGGAGGTAGGGACGAAATGAGATCGCATGATAACAAACAACCAGGTCACAAGGGCGTGCAAGTCACAAGTACCTAACAAGGGATAAAAGTTCTTCATCCTAGCGCCAGGACCCGCTGCGCAACCGCCAACACTGCAGATCCGTTGTCGACAAATGTCGCCTCCTTGATAATAGCGACCATGATGATGATATATATAAGGGCGCTCAACTACGGCGGTCATCAGCGCCCTTTAAAAAACTAGTCATGGCAAAAGCCAGATATAAAAATTTCTAAAAGCTATACAAGTGTAACAAAACCTATTAAAAATACACGTACATAAAGGAAATCAATCTAAACCTACTAACAATTTCGTTCACCTATTTCACCTTTTTTTTCACCTTTCCACCGACACGGGTCTCCTCGCACGGCCTACACGTGGGTGGGCCTATTGACTTGTCTCCCTCAACCACGAAGAGGAGCCCACACGAGGGAGACTGTTGGCTCGGGACCCCGGGTGCGCCAAACCCGTACCTACCAAAGTAGGCCCCTGGGGGGATAGCGACCATATAACGCTGCTTAGAGCCAATAATAAAATGTACAACGCGCAAGCATCAGCGTCATCTGACTGTCGTAGTTGTACACCACAAGACTGAAAAGCACACCTGGAGAGTAAGGAAATGGAATAAAGGAATAAGAACTATGAAAGGAGTACAGTTTGATAAAAGAATATCATTTAAGTATATCTTCATAGAAAACAAAAATAATGGCACATCGACGAAAGTGAGATAAACCATATGTATTAAAATAAATGCCTGAAACACCTCTCACGTTTTAACTGTTGGGTTGCGAAGTAAGCTTCGGTTTAGACACAATTTTGCAAAATCATGTGCTCATATACGGAAGGGAGTCCTCGGTATTAACAGAAAGGGAGAAAACTAAAATACAGGCAGCAGAAATGAGATTCCTAAACAGAATTAAAAATTCACCTGACGAGACTGAATGAGAAACGGAAAAAAAAAATCAAAGAAGAAAAACTACAAGATAAAATAGATGAAAATAAACAGAATTGGAAAGAACATATTGTGACTTTGTGGGTTCGTGATTTTTAAAAGTCTAGTTGCAGACATTCAAAATGCTCATATATCCGTAGAAAGACAGTTTGTACACCCCTTTGCAGCAGGATGACGTAACATACACCAACATAGTCTCTCGTGGCTTCACCACACGTAAACAAACAAAAGAATTTACCTTCAAATCACTACACGATTATCGGTTCTCGACTCGACTCGGTACAGTTCAAATATCAACACACACAATAAACAGCTGACTGGCTCGCAACTGCAACTACTAGCAGCTCCCTGCCGAGCTGGCTGACGAGCCATGAGCCATGAGCGAGTACAAGTCGTCCGGGTGCTCCCCAACTCCCACTGCCGCATATATACCCTAGCCGCCATTTCTATAAGGCTGCCGAAGTTTCTCGAAAGCTGCCAAAGCTTCACGGCCCTTCGTGGTACAGCGGGAAACTTCAGACTATATTTGTCTCTTTCTGCCTCTGTTTCTCTCTCTCGCTCTCGCTTTACAAGTGATTATCGCTGCGCCCAAGCGCTGGTCTCTCTGCCCAGGCAGCGGCCCAACAACGCTTGGCGACAATAAGAACTGAATGATTGAAGAAAGAAAACCAATTTTAATAAGAAGATACAATCCTCCTGGAAGAAGAGATGTAGGACGCCCTGGAAGATGTGAGTAGGTGCTGTAATGTCAAATCGTCACAGGTAGAAGTACGAAATCCCTGAAGGGAAGATGGAATGAAAATAAGCATTCCGCTCTCCTAAGGGACAATTAAAACTGAAGGCAGAGGGCACGGTCTCCAATAATAATCAAAACCGCGACGTTCGAAATGCGAGTCGGACACGGTGGGTCTTCACTCGGTAAGTTCACGATATCGTTAAACTATAATATTAGATAAATTTGCTATAGTTTGTATCAAATATCTTGAATAGTATTTACATTTCAACTTTGTCGCCAGAATATGTAAGGATGTAGTAAAGTTGTAATGCTACGAATTTATGGAACATTTATATTTACAAATTTCTGGAAAATTTATAATTTTGGAACTACACGCGCAGGATTTCAGGTTGTTTTTGAAAACATATATCCTAAAAACCCATATTTTAGTAAACCTCGTTTCTTAAATGGTCAGTGAACTGTAGCTAATATTTTTTTGTGTCAAAGTTCCAACCATCTGATTGGTTGATAATCTGAAACTGAATGTTTCTCTTTGATTGGTCCATTAAACCATATATGGGTTTTTTATACGCCAGCTCTTATTACCTTCAAATTTTGAGATGTTTTCCTTAAATCCATTTACATGTCAACTTGTTTTAAGAGATTACATTTATAGCCTCCTTTTAAGGATCATGGTAAACAGAACTGCTCCAGAATTCCACGTGACTTCTATATGTACCAATGAAACAACGTTAACTTCTCCACAAAATAAAAGGAAGTAATTTCAATCTTGGCATTCAATAGGAGCGAATTAAATTTTATATTCAAATACTAGCAATAGTGAGATGCAGAAATAAAACCTTTTCACTCCCCAGTCATCTAAAACCAAGCTGTTGTATACATACAAGTCTGCATCTGTGACACTCAAAATAATCATATTTTAATCTAGCTCTTTAAATTCGGCATTTAAAACAGCCACAGACTGCAATGTTATAGCAGTTTATTTATACAACTATCTAATATTTAATATCTATACTGGGATGATCTATAAACAATTTGTGTAAGAACTAAAATACTAGCTAATATCATAAAACTGTAGATATACGTGAACCGATTTTCAAGGGAATTAAACATCTACTATACACGATATTGTAAGTTCAATATCTCTAGGTAATACAGAAACATTAACATTAGCATGCCATACATCCATTGTTATATGTTATGTTAATGAAATACACCGAAAAAATTCCAGCGATTGTGACGTCACTAATATAAGCAACCTGAGATAAGCAATGCATGGTCTTCGACTAAACATTATGCAGTTAATTATGTTACACCTAATTTACATCTGATACTAATTAGTTGATATTTAAACAAGGTGGGTAAAATTATTGGATTAAAGTGCCTTTTCAGCGCTTCCCGAGTATAGAAATATCGATTCCTAATATTTCCTTATTGGTATTATCAAGATTTAATGCCTCAAATATATCTCAAATTTCAAACCAATAACCTGCCGGTGCGTCACTGAACAGCGATTAACTGCCTCCTTGCATGTTCTAACCCATTATAGTGGTGTTTCTTTAACTGTCCTGGTAGCTCAAATCGTAACACGGAAAACTAATGTTACAAAGATCACTGGTTCGGTTCCTATACTATAATTGTTTTCGCATTTTTAATACGTAAATTCCAAAAGGAATAATTGGCGTGTTACGTAACTAAGAATGTGAAGCCGATTGGATAGTACAATAACATGACTATGATTTAAACCATGTTTATGCTGCCCGATGGAAGGGGGAGTCCAACTACAACCTGGACAGCACGCTCTCCTGAAGTCGATTCAATTGATTTTTTTTTCTGGGGTCACCTTAAGTCCCTGTTGTACGAAACACCTATTACCTCAGAAGAAGTCCTATATTTTGGATTAATAGCAACATGTGAAGTTACTCGACACACAAAGAATTTTGGACACGTACGCCAGGCTGTCCTTTGCAATGAAAATGTAGGTCGCCATTTGAGCAATTCCTATAAACCTGGGGTAAAGCGTTGTATTTACTTTAAATTTTATGTAAGTTCGTTTGTCCTTTAAACCACCTCCCATTTAGACGTACAGAATGTGAAGGTATTAAGCAGGATTCAGACTTTGTTCTAAAAAATTGCAATTAATTGCACTGACAATATACGAGTAAAATCTCTCCCTAAAATACATAAATTTATACAAGAAACAAAAACTGAGAAATATGTAAGAAAACAACCGAACAAATGAAGAAAAAAGACAAAAACGTTAAGTGACTCGAGCTCGCTTAACTTTCACATAAAAGCTAAGATCATACTATTACGTCACAGCGAGTGCTTTCTTCATTCTCGTTTCTCATGTGCTCAAGTGGTATCATTTTTGCGGTGGCGTACTGCACTTTAGAAACTTTGTAGCCGTAACTTTCACTTTTGAACCAACGAGCACTAAGTCTCCTATCATTTTTTATATCTCCACTTACACTGAAAATATTTCGCTGTAGTTCACTGATATACTGCATAAACACTTAACGAAATCTAAGAAATGTGAACTTACTTTGAAGTTTCCTTTAATTTATATAACAATTAAAAATTGAAAGCTTAAAGGTAGTTAATATAAGCCATTCACTCAAATAAAATTAAGTACTCTAGTCATTGAAAAACAAAACCAGGAACAGTAGTCACCCTATAAAATCATAAAAATTTAAGTGAAACAATTCTCTCTTCTGCAATAACTGTTACTCTTCTGCAGATACTCTGTTTCGTTTAATTATTTTAGTCTTACCTTTTATGTTACATTTTTAAAAAGCATGTGACATTTGAGGCTGAAATATCCCAATCAAAATCGTAGAAGGAGATCAGAAAATGCAATCTGTATGCATTTTATGACGTTATGAACCTAAGATTATTATTATGCATGCTACAAATATACAAATATTGTGCCATTATTTCTTTCAAAATTTAAACATTAATTTAACATTTTCTGCGGTGAGACTGCACAACGTCGTTTTTGGTTATAGGCAAGTCTGCTTTGGGGGAGGGGAAGCTGGTTCGTGATGAATAGCAATATTAGTCAAACTACACAAGTTGTTATTGTGTAATATGTCAAATATAAGTGTAATATACATTATAAGTACTCAGGATATTATGCTTATACATTTGCACATATTTTGTGAATAATGGTACAAGTCAACTTTAAGTAAAAGTATGTTGCTAACAGTTCTATGCTATACATTATAGCATCCCTAATGATATAGAAGTACCATTTTGTTTAATCCATTGACACATATTCCTGCATTGGAAGAGGTGTTTTTCTGTGATGGGTAGAAACGCATGCTGTATTGCACATATGGTGAAAATATCTTCACAAACCAAGTCCCAGAATTATATCACCCAGCTAAACGTAAAATGGAAATCCTGCAGAGCACCAGGCAGAAAATAAACAACAGAAGGATTTCTAGTTCAATTGCGAGAAATCCTTGAAAACAACAAAACTAATAAAACTGTTTTGTTTAAATATTTTTGCTCTCAAAAGAAATAAGTGTATTAGAAGGAATTTAATCACTTGAAATGCTAACATTAGTGCTGAGAAATCGAATTTTAAGTTTATTAATCCTTTAAGGAAAAGGACAAAATAGCAGTGTTTTCTAATTCACCTACTCATTAATAGAACGTATCGCCACTGCTTGTAGATGCCTCCCACAGTCAACAGAGTATTAGTATATATTACCCAAGTTCCCAATGGCACATCCTTGAGGTGGATAGCAATCTTTGTGCCGCTATTTAATGCTCCGGTTTGTAGTTAATGTTGTTGCTTGCGATATTTGATTGAGAATTCTGTGGACAACGTCCAGCTTGTCTTGTTCCATTTCTTCTAACGACCCCACAGTTTAAGCCTTCTCCTTTGATGAGTGCGAAAGGGGGAACGGAAGCTTCTTTTTCCAATGCTGTGGACTTTGTTGGAGAGGGTTGGGTCAAGAAGAGTTGAGAAAAGAACAAAAAATTGGCAAGCGTGAGTGTTTTTTTTTTTTTCGTTTCTTTTTTTCCCCTCAGGGTCTGAGCCCTCATCACAGTCAGCACGCAGAAGTTAAAAAGTTTCAAAACAATTCTTTCGTTCTGGTTATCCAATGTCTTTTTCTGGATTTAGATCGCTTCGAGAAAATTAATGAAAATCTACACACGTAGCTTACTTCCATATAGAGCGCATGACAAAGTACTGAAAAGTGGGTACTGCAATCAATTTGTACAAATTATATTATAAACATTTTTGTAAAACTTATATAAAGCAATTAAATAACTGTCTGAATGTACAGATACTAATCACAGTTAGCACGCAGAATTGAACTCTGAAGACAATTTTTGCCCTTCCGTGATCGCAGGGATTTTCTTGGGTTTACACCATCTTAAGAGAACTATCAAAAGCTCACCATGAGACTTATGATACAAGACACATTCGTAATATGCAATTCATATTCTGGAGATTTATGCCAAAAATATGCATTAGGTGCTTTGTGCTTTTATGTATACGCACCCAGATTGTCATAAAGTCACTCTAGCCAACGCGAGTGCAGTTGGGTCTCAATGGAAACGGACTCTTCCGCCCACTAATGACCGTCATAAATCTATCTCCACGCTTCAAAAATGGAACACTGTCGTTAAAGACCAATAGCAACTATGAATTTGGAAATGACAGTTGCATGTTCACTCCACGTGGAGTCTCAGTTACCAAAGTTCCAACTTCCAGTTGATCTGTTTCATTAGGTGCAGAAATTCGTTATGGGTCACGATGTGGAGACCGTAGGAGTGCAGTGGTGAATGCAAATGAAGTAGTAGATAACTTTCAGTCAAAAGAAAATAATCAAAGAGAAGACAATACTGTGAATGAATTGGAAAGTGTTGCTGGGCCGAGTTAAGTTACTGGAAAAGCCTCAAAAAACAAAGTTATAACGGGAGCTCTTTCTAAGAAAATTCAAGAGCTTATTTTAAACATACAAAAATATGTGCTGACAAATAATCTTGGTAAGGTGTCATGCAATGAACCTGATAAATTCTGGGTATTCACATAAATACAGTAAGAAAAATTGTGACGGATTGAATACCAAAGACACCGATCAAGTGTGGAAACAAAAGGAAACGTTTCTCTAAAGTAGATAATTTCACATGCGCTTTAATTCGTCGAGAAATTTATAGATTCTGTGCAAAACGGAGAGCGCCCACCTTAGATGAATTGGTTGCACGTTTGTGATTTTCCTTATGGGCACTGCACTTTGCGCGACCTCTTAAATAAGCTGGGTTTCAAATACCGCACTTTGAATAAGATAAGGGTTATTATGGAATCCAGTAGAAATGTAGCTTGGTGAGATATATATAGTCAAAACTAAGGAAGTTTCGCAGTAATGGACATAAAATAATTTATTTGGACGAAACCTCGTATGATACCAATGACGTATTGAAAAAGTTGGCAACCTTGCAGAAAAGACTGGCAGAAGGAGGGCCTGTGTTCTTAAAGGATTATAAGGGTTCATCAAAGGAGGCAGCCGAACTACACTCGCGTTGACTGGACAGACTATACCTGCTAATATCAAGTCCAAATGACGTAATATGCAGAACCGAAGATGGAGGAACGCAATTTTTTTATCCTATAGTGGACTGACATTTTTAATCTCAGTACCATGAGAATGTACTATTTGTAAAGGTTATTTCATGTTTTTCAAATATTTAAGAATTTGTTCTGAATTGCTCTGGAAAAAGCAATTTGTATAAAATAGGAAATGTGAAATTGGGTAGGTCGCGGAGTGATACAACACAAGTAAAATGTTAAATAATATTGCTGCTATTGGTAATTACAATAATACAATTACGTCATATGGTGACATGGACCAATAAAAGAAGTAATTTAGTTGTTCTAGAATCAACGTGTGCAGAAAATCCAGAATAGAATTCTTTTCTAAAATTTTTATTTTTCGGAAAATTTTATTGGTGATTTTGAATAAATTACCACATGTTTAAGATAATGATATGAAGATGTACATATCCTAAATGTTCAGGGAATAGCCTCCAAAGTCTTCTTCGTTCTAAGTGACATTTCCACCTCTGGTAAACTGTAAGAAAAATTTTACTAAACAAAAGAGTGTATATCACAAACATCAATTTATGTGAACTAAAACTTGTGATGACCTTAGCCAAATCCAAGATGTATTTTTTGGGGGGAGATGGAGTTTTCAAACACTTTCTAATTTTCTGAAATTGCAAATCCCTATTCGTTTTTCACCTTTTCTTTTCATATCCATGTAAACATGTTCCGACTATCCTACAGTTGCGGCTAATATCAAAGCTTCCCCATTTCCTGTAAACAACACTAGAACCTTATGATTAGCTGAGGTTCCAAGAATTTCTCACCTCTATAACATTCAGAATGGTAACCATCAGAGAGGAATTGCATCCTTGCATGAATGGGCATCTGATTTCCGGATAAATTTTGAGCCAATGATTATCTGTTGACTGGATTTTAACATGGCTTTGATTAGTGTCCCGGTAAAGGGTTACGATTGCTGTTTGCTAGAACAGCGAAATTTGGTAAATTGACATACAGTAAGTAATAGATACAGTGGTGGAAGCATTACCTAGCTGCGGTTAGGCAATTCATTATAATACGTAACTGTACGTAGCAGAGTAATAACTTGAGCGAAAATAGGCGAAAAGCACCTTAATGATGGTAAATGTATTACATAATATTAGGTTGTCCCAAAAGTAAAGTCGGTGTTTTGTTTTTGGTTTTATGGAAAATGTACTATGTTTCTATGTTTTTGCGATACTATTTACGGGATGCCATAGCAAATTGCATACATTGCGAGCATGTATCAGTCTTAATTGTTAATAAACAATCACAAAATCGAGATTACAAGGTTTGAACTTAAGAGTGCTTCTAAAACACTACTGGAACCCAGATTATAAAGCCGCTGCAGCAGCTCAAAGAATATGAGAATTGGAAGGAAAAGGAGTCGGTGAACCACTGACACAAAGATGCTTGCAACGTTTCAACAATGGAGACGAAAACAAAAAAGACTTACCACCCTCTGGGAGACTTTAATGCCCGATTTCACCAACAAATGTTAAGACTTAACACGAGTTTAGCAATAGTTACAATAAAAATTGCATTTCACCAATAAGTGTTAGCGTAACACTCGTGTTAAATCTCATGTTAAACTAACAAGCCGAATTTCTAATGTTAAGTCCTTAACAGTTGTAAATAGTCAAGATGGCGAGCATGAAATCAGCTGTTGATGTCGATTTGCTAAATTTAAGACCGTCTAAATGGCATTTATAATAGAGTACGGCCTATGAGGAGAAATGATTTTGAGGAACTATCCGAAGAAAATTGTTTTACGGAGGTATAGACTGTCGAGACATGTTGCTATGGAGTTTACTGCGGAAGTACAAGAGAGGTTAGAACATGCATCGATGGGGAATATGACTATCTCGCCTTAGCTTCAAGTATTAGTAAACTTGCGATTTTATAATTCACTGAATTATGTGGGCAATACACTGTCCATCTGCCGTCTTGAAACGTTCAACTCACTTGTCCTTCTTCGCACCTCGTTTTAAATTTACGTAATAATGAGTTAGAATATACATCGAAAGGAATATGACGATCTCGCCAATGCTTCAAGTATTAGTAACCTTGCGATTTTATAATTCACTGAATTATGTGGATAATACATTGTCCACCTCCCGTCTTGAAACGTTCAAGTCACTTGCCCTTCTTCGCTCCTCGTTTTAAATTTACGTAATAATGGGTTAGAATATACATCGAAAGGAATATGCCGATCTCGTCTTTGCTTCAAGTATTAATAACTTTGCGATTTTATAATTCACTGAATTATGTTGTTAATACAATGTTCACCTCCCGTTTTGAAACGTTTAAGGCATCTGTTCTTTGCACCTCGTTTTAAATTTACGTAATACTGACAAGTTGTTTGGTGCTTGTAGAAGTGACACATACATTTGAATCAAATTCGTTTCCAATATTTTCCCCGCGACATCTTTCTCCTTTACTTTCGCTGCATCCGTCCTCTTATTTTCCACGATATCCTCACACTTCGTCACCATTTCAAGTAACAATTCTTTCTCCGTCGATGAGAAATTTGTCTCACGGCTTTATTTATGATTTTGTTCATCCGCCATTTGTGCAGACGAAAATGAATACAAAAGCGCATCGGATTACGTTCAGAAAATCATCCATAGCCTTCTATAACTGTGATATTTACAAAATTCTTGGCGTTAACACATATTTGTTAACATTTTAAGAAAACAGGTTGGTGAAATGCAAGAAATTTAACATTAGTTTTAGCGCTGTGACAATTGTTACGTTACATTTGTTAACGTCGATTTTAACATCTGTTGGTGAAATCGGGCAAGAGTATGGAATATAGGGGATATATGCCAAGTTTTGCGAGAAAATCCGTAGAAAAGTACCCGTAGACTTTCAGAAGAACTTGGTGCATACAAGGATACTATACGTTGCAAGATTAAGACACTTGAAAAATTATATAGAGGCCTTTCAAGTACTTCTCGGGAAGCAAGGCAGTAGAAATGACGATTAGAAATGGACGTTTCGGGAGCGTACATCTCTCCCATCATCAGGATATTTTAATAAAGGTTATAACCACAAATGTATCACTGGATATAGCACAAATACAAACAATGACAAAACACTATCAATACTCGCATTACTGAACAAAAAACTGTTTTCAGCAAATTGAAAGCCAGGTCAGAAGATGGCGTGAGTATAAAAAATTAATTGGGTCAAAGAAGCGTAATTACTTAACTTGAATATTCTTGCATTTCTACTGAGGTGCAGGGTTGAGAAAACTATACCTAAGTTTGGAAATTAATTGTTCTTTCACACTGGCCGTGTGTAGGCTAAATTGTGGAAACGTAGAGTCAGACTGAAAAATTCAATGCTATAGCCGGGATTTGAACCACGGATCTTCTGGTTGCCGTCCAGCCACTCCAATCCTTGAGCTACTATGGCCAACGTGCCGATATGACATTAAATTCTCCAACTGACTCGTATTTTCCCGGTAAACCACTTAGGAGTTCTTATAAACACATGAGACAACTACCTTAATGGCGACTTAAAACATGTAAGTACTTTAAGGCCCAGGCTTTATAGTTAACAAGTATTAGGTTAAATAATTTCCATTCAACCTACAAGTTCCTCAGCCTCGCCAGTTATGTGCTGGTCACTAGGTGCTCTCTTTACTCTATTATCAACCCGGAACTTCGTTAACCAGAACGTCCGGATTTTTTTTTTTTTTTTTTTTTTTTTTTTTTTTTTTTTTTTTTTTTTTTTTTACTTTTAAAAATGTATATCTATGTATATAGATATATATTTTTCCTTTTACTTATTTAACCTTTTTTATGTTCCTGTTTTATTACCCGTTTTCTGTAGTTTCACACACATACACTATACACATAAACACCCATGCCCAGGGCGGGCCTCGAACCCACGACCCTCTACGCGGTGGAACGCTAGAGACATACGTTGTAACGACCATGGCTACGAGGGTCGGCATAGGATAACCTGAACCACTTTTAAAGAAACATAATTATATTGCTTAGGCATTAAATAAACTGTTGTCTTACAAACGATAAATTGTTATTCGGTAAGTACATAACTTGAATTCTCTTGCTAGCGGGAGAATTCATTGCACTCACCGCACCTACTTGGGACCAGTTTGAAAGAGAAACTTTGCTTAAGTCACGAGAAACGTTGTGTGTTTGACTTGCCAGAAAACAAGATCGAAAGAAAAAAGTATACAATAAGATTTTATTTACATATTAAAAAATATGGATTGTTGTTCCTAGTTGAGAAAGAAGGCATTGACAATTGGTTGCAAGTCAACAATCACGTAGACTGTAAACCAATTACAGAGGAAGATATTATTGCATCATGCAGTGTTACTGAAAATGAAGAGAATTCAGGTTTAGTGTTGATGAAACAGCTGTGGTTGTTATAAGCCTCGCACAGACAGTAACAAACAGAGGAATGTATGCTTTATTTCGAGAGTCAAGGATCGCGCTGCCCGTAAGCAGTGTACTAAAATGAGACAGCCAAAGCTTACTGCGTTTATTACTACCAACTAGTTTGTAGCTATATTATTGCCGCGAATCCATTATTTCGACTGACGCTAAGAGTTCGCGGGAGTGATAGTGTATCACGGAGTTAAAGAGTCTGCATAAGCGGATAAACATAGCGCGGAGATACAAGATATGCCAAAACAGATAAAATTAGGAACATTCTAGTGAAATCTTGATTGTCTTACAGAGCATTCGATTTCGTGATTGTTACAGAATATTCCGAAAACTTCTAATATTATGAATCTTTTAAATTCGAGAAAAAAATATAAATAATTTATTTTTGAGTAGATGTAATTCAGGAAGCGACGACTTGCCAAGAAGCCCACCTTGGTAGCGTAGATGGTAACGTGTCAAGAGGTTCAAGGGGTCCCGAGTTCGAATCTCAGTCAGGGTGGGTTACCTGTATAGGGGTTTTCCGGGGTTTTCCCTTATCCTGAAGGACGAATGTCGGGTAACTCTAAGCACTATGGACCCTGGGCTCATTTGAGCACCATTTCATCCATTGCACTCATCGCCCGATATGATTTAACGTTGGTGGACGTAAATTACAAAAAAAAAAAAAAAAAATAATAATAATAAAATAAAAGACTCGCCAAGAGGAGTCGTTGATAATCGTAAATGGGAGTTGTAACAAGAGTTGTTGTAAACAGTGGAAGTTGAGTAAGTTCTTTGTTGTGGTCAACGACCTTTGTGGATTGTAATTGTGTATGTGACGTAATGCTGTTACGTAAGAATTGAACAGAGTGTGTTTCTACAGAAATAAAGAACACTTTGAATATCTGCAAATTGGACTTTTATTTCTACGAGCCCACAAAGTCACATTACGTACAGTGCCAATACATAGGCTAGTGTACTACATACAGTGCATGTGTGTGTGTTTTAAGGTGAAAGTGTGTTGATAGTAATGTATACGAGTAAATTGAATTAAAAATATTTTACTGATGTACATATTTCTTATCGTTTGTCCGTCATTTTCTGGATAAGTCGGATTTTCGCTAAATCTGACCTTTCGTGGTCCAAGTTGTATGGAGTAAACGAACTTCTGTAATTCAACATACTTTTGGGCGTCAGCTTACTGAACAATCGTTTCAGCATAAGCACATTTACCAGTAGCATCAAAATTTTGCAGAAGATAGTTGCTTCCACGAAAGAAAAATCACAGGACATCCTCGCACATTGAATGAAAATGCCGAGCTTATTCCTACAGTTTGGGAAAGGAGCCTCCAAAAGTTAACAAGCAAGGCAATTTAACATTCTGCAACCAGCTGTATAGCAAGTTCTGAAATGTCTCTACCTATAGCCGTTCAAACTGCAGTTATTGCAATCATTAAGTCTTGGTCTTCCAGGTCTCAAGACCTTAATCCTTTTGACTTATCTGTGAGGTTACATAAAAGACCGTAATTTTATCTCCCCCCACATCTAACACCTTTGAAAGTCTGTGGCTTGTAAATGTTGAAGCTATAAATAAATTCGATAAAGAGCTCAGCTGATTTGCGTGTGGCAAAAATGACTTCTGTTTTCATATTTGTAGAGTAGCACATGGTGCTAATACTGAATGCTTTTAAAAGTGAAAGTTGAACCTTTTCCTTTCTAGGAACGTTGGAATTATGATTCTATCTTTTGTAGTTTGGATGGAATAAATGTTTTTCTTCGTTAAGTTAGTAGCCCTGAACTTATGAATTGGTCAAAGACTATCAATCCTTTGAAGCTTAATCTTGCTAAAAATAAACATTCTTAGCTATTTTAGTTAATTGATGGAAATTGATCATTTCTCCACACTAGCCGTTTATAGGCTAAGGTTTTTGATAGATAGAGTCAACATGAAAAATCAATGCCATGGCCGGAAACCAGGAGATCCGTGGTTCAAATCCCGGCCATGGCATTGAATTTTTCATGTTGACTCTATCCACCAAAAACCTTAGCCTATAAACGGCTAGTGTGGAGAAATGATCAATTTCCATCAATTAACTAAAATAATAACAGTTAAATGGTGAAGCCTGGAACTCAAGTACTTACGATAGTAAGTCGCCACAAACGGTGTATCTCGGATGCGAGAGCCCCTAGTGGTTTACCGAGGAAATATACGAGTCAAATGGAGAATTTAATGTCAGGACGGCACGTTGGCCATGGTAGCTCTATGGTTTAGAGCGACTGGACGGAAACCAGGAGATCCGTGTTTAAAATCCCGGCCATGTCATTGAATTTTTCATGTTGACTATCCATTCTTAGCTATTCCAACTTGTGTGCTGCATTAAATTAACTAATATACACGGGAAATAGATTCAACTTTAAGATATCTTAGCTATACCGTATACAAACATTCCTTTCATATGCCATCCTAATTATCTCTAAACCTAAAATACCTAACGTCCTCTACAATGCTTTTACACTGAAATAGATTGGAAATGTAGAGCATCCACACTGATAGACGCAATTTTCCTCAGAGAGTTCCTTTGAACTCATTATGACTTTATAATAATTTAAAAACAAATCCTAAAAGATGGTTTATATAATAAAAGTATAAATAAAACATATTGTATCTGCGTGAAAATTAATTGATGTAGAACTCATGTTATCTTCTCTTCAAGATCTTCATTGCTTTCTGCCTCCAGTAATCCAGGATCCACATTTCCTCTCAGCTCATAGACAATTATGATACTTCAATCAACCTGTAAAATTCAGTACAACTCAAAAGAACACGAAAACACAGAGTTATAAGTTTCTTTTACAAACTTATTTACAACATCAGAATCTGTAATTGAGCTCTATGAAGATCTTGCGTCATACAGGATTTTAAACACACAAAATTCTGATTAAATTATAAGAAGGTGAAATTTCAGTTAATTAATCCCTTTCCGAGACATTATTACTACGAATATAGTGAAAATCTTAACTCATAACCAAACATTTAGTATTTCGCAGCAAACAAGTAAATTGTTCTCCCGGACAGTATTATAATGAGGCACACAATGAAATTCTAACTACTATGTTGGCAACTTATTTCCCATTTCTGCACAATTATTTTTCAGAATCAGGAATATCGTAATATGCATACATTAATGAACTTAACTGTAAGGCCAATAGAGCACGCTATTCCTTAGTCCATCTCTAATTGTGACTTATAAGAAACTTTTATGGCTGAAATAGTTTTGGAGAAATATACTATGATTCAAACATTTTAGAATTGTGCATGAAGTAGTTAGAGATGAAGTTAGAATCAAAGATGCCACATGTATAAAATTGAATTCTTTCACACTTTATTTTAATCAAATATGGGTAATATTTTCAAAACGGAACAAGGCTTTCAACATATATTGTCATATTTTATAACAGCAATAGATTAATTCAATTTTTGAAACGATTTTCTGGCATTTCTTTAATATTTGCAATAATAAAAGCACTTATTAATTTGAAAAGGAAGACTTAAGAACTTAAAATTGACCGGCTACAACTCAGACGCTTTTAACGTGAGACGCACAGAAAATTTAAAAAATAAAAGTCATTGCTTACAGTATTCTCTGTATAAGTATGATACGAAAATACGCTTCATTTGAGTCCAAAAAATGAAGCAAACTTGTAAGCCAAATTACACTTACCATTTTAGCTAAAACTATTTGAGTTTTCTTCAGAAAAATTATGTGATTTGTGTTTAATTACGTAATTGCAAAGTATAACAGTCATCGTTGATAGTATTTAAATATGTATTGAAAGAACTTTATAAGCACTACTGGATATTTCTGAAGGAAGTGAGCGTATTGGCTTGTATTTTTAAAATTATTTTCTGAGTCCAGAGAGACGTTGTGGGCTCTGTAACCTTTTGCTACATGATTACGAACTTTTGTTCGTATTAGTATCAAAAGGAAATCTTTCAGACTCAAGAAACCTGTTGAAATTTCAATGAGATGGAGATTCTGCTCGAGAATCGAATGCAAAGTAGGCAGTGAAAGAATGGAGTTACATGGCCCATTAGTACGTCGGAGCAGTTTCTGATTGATTGATGTATTGATCCACATCATGACACCATCTTGTCTTTCGGCCCCTCAGACACAAGAGACCCCATAAAATTCCTTCAGACAGGGATGGGAGAGGCGTCCGTACCAACGCGACATGTTCAACTCATCTGATTGTCATGTGTAGCAGAACAGGTTTTCTTCTGTTTGTCCTTCCCATTGTACCCTCATTGTTTCCTAACACAATGACATGCATGCAGAGAATGTATGTACTCTTTTTCTCTTGATCCATTTAAGAAACTCATGTGCCATAAACGTTGAGGTAATTGATGAAATTAGGTTCACAAACAATATGTTTGTCATATCCCAGACTTGGAATACTGTTCTAATTGGTGACTCATACAGGCACTCTGCTGTGGGATGGTAATTCATGTATTTTTAATCATAAGGTAAACCCTGTACTGAATACTAAAGAAAGATGCTCTCTTGCTTCTTCTTCCACTGTTTTCAGGATTTGGATTTCAATTCCGTTCCGCACCAAATGGTGACATTATTGATCTCTTCGTCCTACACGTCTTCCGTTTGGAATGTAAATAAAAGCTTGCTTTGGGAGCCTGTAAGATGACGTTCAATATGTTGTTAGCAACTCTTTTGATACTCAGCTATTTCTTAAACTAAACAACCTTTTATGATCCGTTCCATTCTTATATCGTCCTTTCTAATTCCATCTCTTCAAGACAACCTTATTTCACTTCTCATAGATCTGGCTTCTGCTTTTTAGATGTTATTTTTATCCTTTATACTCAAAGCTGACGTTTTTATGCTACATTATTACTACCATTTTGTATTTTGCTGCTGTATTCTTTTTATGTGCTTTTTGTTTCATGTTGTCGAATTGTTGAATGGTAAAGAAAGCATAAGCCAGGTGTAAACATTGAAGTGTAGACCACTGTGGTATTTGCTCAAAGTTGCTCAAGAGATTATACATAAAAAGGCGCCCAATAGTCCCCTGGAGGTGGTAACCAGCAGTAAATGCACCTTTTAAACATTTCAATAAAATGTAGTTCATTTACGTTGACGTGTATATAAGTGGTAATGTATCAGGGTTTCCTCCTTCAGTAACTATTCTTTGATTCTACACAACCACTATTGGTTCTCTATGTGATTGGCCTGAAAATCAATTCTTGATAAAAAAATAAAAAAATAAAACGCGGCGAACGTTGGTTTGGATACCGCCTCTACGAGTGTTTGCCTAATATTGCTACATAAGGAAATTCTAATTATATAAAAAATAATTTTGTGTTCTAGAAGAAGCACTGATTGTTTGCTGCTATTTTTAAATAAAACGACATTTATATTAGGGTTTCCTTCAGCGATATGAAAATAATGCTATTGCACTTTTGGGAGAAAATAAGAAAACAGATGTTATGAAAAGGGTTTTAAAAAATTTAAATTTAAAAAACCAATAAGTAAAGGAAAATTGTCTTAAAGTTGATAAAGCAATGATTTGTTAAAATCATATTCAAAATTAGTGGGGCTTATAAATGCTTGATAGGATGTAACATTATTTTTTTACGTATATATACACGTTTTGTTTTGGTTCTGAAGTTCAATGGACCATTACTTTAAAAGGCATTCCGCTTATGAGAATATGGGCATGTGTCATGTGGCAGTAAGGCCGATTTTAGGGAAGGTAAAGTAACCTGCTATGCAGTGGCTTCATTTGTCAATACCAATCAAAAGCTGTGCTCATCATGGGCCAATTTTCGTGTACGTTATCATATTTAACCATTGTGACATGGTCCGCTCTTTCCTAAAGTACAACTTTCTGAACATGGCATTACAATTCGCAATCACTCAACTCAAGTGTTTCCTCCCTTCCGGTCTTTGGCTAGCGTATCGAAGAAAGGACACTCAGAAAGGACAGCTGCTTGCTCGATTGCTTAGGAAAAGGCAGAACTAAATTAATTGGATAGCTCGTAGAACAAAGGGATCGATCGTCTCTTTTCTTTATACGCGAACGGGATCTTTTGGAAATATTTGCACCTACACGGATGGAAAACTGTAAATAGTCCCAAAATCAGTTTCGTACATTTCAAAATCAAGAACTATTACCAAGTGCACTTTCCAACCAACCACATGACAGGGGATTCCGATAACACATTAATGCAGGAAAACCAACAATGAAATAACAGACCTATTTGTTCCAAAATGTCACAGAAATAGCTTTCTTCATGATAGACATCTCCATTTGGATTTTTAAAATCAGCGTGAACGATATTTCACAGAATAGCTGAGCATCACTGCTCACTGCTGTTTTCCAAATAATAGCTTCTAGCACAAATCCGGAGCCAAATTTATTCATAGTTCTTGCTTGCTCGTTTAGTAATAACAAAATTACTTTTCGGTGTGAGAACGTTCTATCATTTCATTACTTTATCTTCTTCACTAATGCATTAGAATTTTTGCCTCCCACTGATTCACACCAAGTTTATCATTTTTCTTTGCCTGTTCTATCATACCGGGAGTGGGATGGCGCAGGTAGATTCGTCTGTAGCCCGCATTCGGCAGCCTGCGATTCGATTCCCGTGGCCGACCTATCTGACCCACGTTTATTTTCGGGTGCTTTCCTGGGTCGCTAGTCGAATGCTGGGTAGGTTAATTAAATACCCCAAATTTCCCGGCCATCCATTTCATATCATCTCACATTTGGCGGTCTTTTTCAGGGTAGAAGGGTCGGTGGGTGTCTCGGCGGTGCATGGCAGGATGATATGCTCTGGGGAAACTACTTCTTCCTCCGGTAGGTCGGTTGCCGGCCTCAGCTCCTCCGCTGGGACCATTTCGGTACCGCCAGCCAGGGGCCTTTGGGGCTCTAATCGCCTGCCCGGGACAATTAGAGCTCGGATGCTGTGCTCTTTGTCATCCCGCTGCAGGGGAGCGGGTTCATTGTCCTGACCTGTCGGGGGAAGTCTCTATGCCATTAAATTGTAGGGACCCTACCCTCTACAATGTCGTAGCTCCTTGGGTCGGTCTCCCTCTTTCTCCTTCGCCCACCCGGAAGTGCCCCCACTTCGTGGCATAGGAACAATGGTCCAAGCTTGGTAGCCTACGGACCAAATCCCCTCCAGCACTTTTAGTTTACCCAAATAATATGCTATTTTCAATAAGCTTTTCTGTACGCTATAGGTAAAAGGGGTAAAATCGGGATTATCAGTCACCACTCCCTCTCTGGTTATGTGTATGAACATTTTACATGCAACTGTGTGGTGTAATGTGTGTTTGGGATGAGCAGCGAGCTACTGCAGATGTTAACTTATATTTCGATCTCTATATTTATATCGCCTTTAGCCTCTGAAGTTGTTTACTGATATAACTTAATGAGCCAATTACAGTAGAATATAATATAAAACAGTTTGGCTGAAAGGTATCTCATTGCCTGAAAAGTAGTGAACCTCATTATATAATTGTATAACTGTTTAAAATTCTAGCTTAATTTTCCTTTAGTTTACTCTGAATACCTTTCTCTCTTTGTCAGCCTTGAAAACGTCTATGATTTGGTATATTCTATAAAACTTCATGTGATAAAAAAGAAATGTCGAACAGTAGAAGTTGATAAATAATTGTAACAGAGGATGTAGTGTTGATGGTTAACCGAATGTGACCGATAATCCATCACAATTAATATAAATAGTATGTTCAATAAGAAATTACACAAAATAAATGCTCCACGCCACATTTCATATCTATTCAGAAAAATTACAATTAAGGTGGCTAATATCCTCGGTGCAGGTTTGGGTGGTGAACGGAAATATCCTTGTGGAAACGTAGAGTCAGACTGAAAAATTCAATGCCATAGCCGGGATTTGAACCACGGATCTTCTGGTTTCCGTCCAGCTGCTCTACCATTGAGCTACTATGGCCAACGTGCCGATGTTACATTAAATTCTCCAACTGACTCGTTTAATGCCATATCAGCACGTTGGCCATAGTAGCCCAAATGTAGAGTGGCTGGACGGAAACCAGAAGATCCGTGGTTCAAATTCCGGCTATGGTATTGAATTTTTCAGTCTGACTCTACGTTTCCACAATTTACCCTATACACGGCCAGTGTGAAAGAACAATTAATTTCCAGGAAATATACTTGTTTTGTAAATCCAAAATAAAGCACACTTGCTTACCTACATTTTATTATTTTTGACTGAAAAACAGGAGAAGTTTATGATATTAAAATCATAATTAAGGGATTTGGAGGTCACACATGTCAAATGTTCAAAACTTAAATTTTCATTTCTCTTTGTTGTCCTGGTTTTAACCATTAAAATGATATATGATACTTTACATTTACAATACATTAGAGCACTTAATTTTCAATGTTAAACATGTACTGCAACTAAAGAAATGATAGCTAAGTCACATAAAAAATGTAACATTCAAACGTTCATACCAAAGAATATCAACACCACAAGCACTTTATTACAGTTTTTCCTGTATGCAAGAGATGAGAAATTTTCAAGGATTTACCAAACCCAGAGCTTTTTAAAAAATATCTGCATGGTGGAACACAAACTGCTAATGAATTGTTCTATCATGTCATTTGAACCCATCTTCCAAAACATATGTTTATTAGGATGGATACACAACACTTAGGAGTGTATGAAGCAGTAGCCTAATTAAATAGAGGAAATATATAAAATGCCAAGTGTTCTGGAACCTGGAATTGAAAATAAGAGAACTTGTATGGCGGAATTAATAAGAATCAACAAAACTGAAAGATTGGTGGAGTCGACGTGAAGAATTGAATGCCACGGCCGGGATTTGAGCCACGGATCTCCTGGTTTCCGTCCAGTCGCTCTTACCCATTGAGCTACCATGGCCAGTTTGCCGTCATGACATTAAATTCTCCAATTGATTCATATTTCCCAGGTAAACCACTAGGGGCTCTCGTATCCGAGATACACCGTTTGTGGCGACTTACTATCATAAGTTCTTGAGTCCCAGGATTCATTTAACTTTTATTATTTAAGTTAATTGATGAAAATTATTAATTTCTTCACTGTAGCCGTATATAGACGAAGGTTTTGGATAGATAGAGTCGACATGAAAAATTCAATGCCATGGCCGGAATGTGAACCACGGATCTACTGGTTTCCTTTCAGTCGCTACCCATTGAGCTACCATGGCCAACGTGCTGTCGTGAGATTAAATACTCCAATCGACGGATATATTTCCCCTGTAAACCACTAGGGGCTCTCTTATCTAAGATACACAGTTTGTGGCGACTTACTGTTCTAAATACTTGAGTCCCATGACGGCAAATTTTCCATGGTAGCTCAATGGGTAAGAGCGACTGGACGGAATCCAGTAGATCCGTGGTACATATCCCGGCCGTGGCATTGCAGTTTTCATGTCGACTCAATCAATCCAATACCTTAGGCTGTATAAGGCTAGTGTGAAGAATTGAATAATTTCCATCAATTAAATTAAAGAACTGAAAGAATTAATGAAAAGGGCTAGACAGTCTCTAACAGGACATGCAGGAGGTTAGAATAATTTTATGAAGAGGATCCAGATAATCTAACATATGGTGCGGGAATGCCTTAAGTTATGATTACAGCATGTAATCTATCGCTAATTTCCCAAAAACGGTATATATATAATGTTATTTTTTCCGCTGCTATAAAATGTACATGTTTACAGTTTTTATCACATACTCCTTGTATAAATGCTTATTTCTACTGCTGAGGAGATTTATTTACTTCTCATTTTGTTCTCAAAATGAAAAAAATAATCCACATTTTAATTTGTTTTTAAGCGCTTAGTTTAAAAATACATATATAAAAAAGACAGATTACAGACAAACTCTGCCGTCATATTCATAATGGAATATTTATATTTAGTAGTCGAAATTACACCTATTTACTACATATGGTTTATGAGAGAAAAGAATCTGACTGTAGCAAATTTAATATAGGTGAACTACAGTTAAGCAACACACAGTTAAAGGAACTATTACTCAATAGAGAGACTTTCCTTTCGTTCCATCTATTTTAACTTTAATAAATACACATTTGAATTGCAAAATGAGTCATGTGATTCTTGATCTAGTCTTGTGGTGAGCTCACATAATTTCGAATATTATTTTGCAGTCTTAGTTTGCATCTCAGAATTGCCAATTTTGAGGAAAATAATATTATCAAGGAATGTTTTCTTTTTGCAGATGAGAAGCAAATGGGGAGAGTCTTGGGCGCAAAAAGTAAGGAAACTGATGAAACAGATAGATAAGGAAATATTTGGAGAAACGAGGAGTATTTTTATTGGGGCTTTTGGAAAGAGATAGAATTATAGCTGGAAGATTTAGATAGCCATGTTATATTTATCAGTGTAAGGGAGAAAAAAATCACTGAGGACATATAGGGAAATAAAGACAGTGTGGGGGAGGGAGAAGTACATAGATGTGTGTAATAAGTCAGGGCTAGAAGAATTTGCCTGGGCAAGAACAGGAGTTAGAAACTTGAAAGGTGTTAGATATGATAAGGATACAGGGAAATGACCTTTGTGTGGAGAAGAGGATACAGATTGGCATAGTATACTTTCTTGCAAAAAAACAAAGATATGGAGAGAACAAATTTGGCAACAAACGTGGGACAGTTTTAGGGGTGAGGGGAGGTGTTAATAATAAAGAAAATAAATTGGTAAAAGGAGAAAAGAATGTAAGAAATGTAGGTGAATATCTTGGGAAAGTTAGAGAAAATGGTTCAAGATTGATGAAGAATAACTAACAATTAAGGGTTGGAAAACAAGAACGAGGGATGCAAGGGAGGGAAGGGTCATATTTACACGGAAAACCGGGGGTTATGTGTATTGAAACCGAGACTCGAGACAAACAGGTAGGAAGGGTATGTTAGATGTGAATAAGTCATATTGTTATTGTGTGAAAGAAATGTTACAAATGTCAATGTATCAATGAAATTGTGTGTAGAAGAAAGGAGAAATAAGTACAAATACATACAAAAATAGTTTGCATCTTCGCTTTTCTTCTTCCTTCCTAGATTGCAGCAACCATATAATGATAATGCACTGCTAGTTCTCATTAAAGAATTTAATTTGTGGTTTTTCTTATTCTCAAAATAAACATGTGCCTTTAGCTACTGCTATAAGATGCTTTGATCAATTTGGTTACATCATTCTGATCGCATAGCTAATAAAGGAATCAAAAGTTACATGTGTTTGCTGGAGTCGTTATAAAAAAAACACACTAATGTGTTTTTCTCAAGTGAATATTAATTCAAAGCTAAGCTGAAGAACAAATGGCCGTACTAATAAGGACACTGTCGCATCCTATCTCGTTCGATTACAACACCAAGTTAATGAGCATAACTTTGTTTTGGAAATGGATTCAAGCGTGATAGCCTGAAACTGTATGCCTGAGTTATTACTGTAAATTAGTCTTCATTAATACTGGGAGTAAATATACAAGTTCGATTCCTCAGAGGATCGCTATGTAAGTACGCCTAGACTGATATTATTTGCGATGACGTTAATTTTGTTGCTGGGTGTGACCACGCCTTCTGACGTTAAGTGCTTGTAAACGAGCAACAACTCAAATGAAGGCGGAGATGAATGCGGTTTGCCAAGCAGAAGAATGATAGTAAATTCAGAGTGGGTGTCATCTCTCAAGATGTCATTCCAAAGTAATTAGCCGGTCCTTATGGCATTGTTTCCTAACATTTTTCTGCCTGGAATTTTAATTTAGCTTCCTGAGGCTTTTTAACATGTATCTAATAAAACAAATGGATAACTTATCGCAGGCTAGTGTTGAAAACACAGCTGAGGTTTAATTGTTTAATATCACTATGTTTATTTTCTGTGACTTTTAAGAAATATATGTACCAATCGGTAGATACCACTAATTTTATCAGTGTTGATGTCCCTGAATACAAATAAGTATTTTTACATAAAGAAGAATGTGTGCAGATAAAATACAAACAAGTTACATAACTAGGAAATTATCTAAGAACCCGTATTTTCCAAGAATGTGCACCGAATACCTAAAGGAAATGACTACACCCAAAAAAATACATAGATTAATTTTTGTGTTATTTTATAAATATATCGATATTTATTAAAATGGTATGACGAAAACATTTTAAATTTTCATAATAGTCTGAGGAATTTGTCATCCTTAATCCATTTAACTTATTTATTAATCACCCACCCCACCCCACCCCATCCTTCCATCCGTTTATTTATGTAAATGCACGAGGGCTGTTCAATAAATAAGGGTCACAATATTTTTTTGACAACGTACGTTTATCATCGTCATAATTTTGATGGTCCCTCTCATAATAGTCTTCCCTGAATGCAATGCACTTGTCCCAGCGTTTCTGCTAGTCTTCAAAGACATGCTGGAAACAATTTTTGACATATCCTTCAAAATCGCCTCCGCAGCTTTCACCACTGCGTCTGATGATGGATAATGCCTCCCACGAAGACGTTGCTTCAAGTAAGGGAATAGAAAAAGGTCACATGGGGCTTAATCCGGACTATAGAGAGGGTGAGGGATGCACTTTTACGTTAATTTTTGCAAGATATTCAGCAACACCATTGCCAATATGCAGCCGCGCGCATTATCGTGGTGTAGCATCCAGCCTGCTTCATGGAGATTTGAGCTTTCGCGCCTGATATGGACCTGAAATGTTTTCAGGACACCCCTGTAGTATTGTCCAGTTACTGATGTGTGTGCAGATACAACATGCTGATAAACCATTCCATGCATATCAAAGAATGAGATGACCATAATTTTCTCAGCAGAAGTAACCACTTTTGCGTTTTTGGGGGTTGGTGATGAAGGAGAATTCCTCATTGAGCTTTGCTGTTTGCTCTCAGGATCACAATGATGTAGCCAAGTTTCATCAGCAGTGATTACGTTTGAAAGAAACTCCGGATCTTCCTCTAACATCAACTTTAACTGCGTGTTACCTCTGAACATGTCTGACCTTGCCTGGTTCTCACAGATGGGAACCAGGAGTACCAACAATGAAACTACCACGGCGTGTGTTTGTTTCACTTGTTTGGGACAAGTGCAGCGCATTCAGGGGAGACTATTTTGTGAAGGTCCATCAAAATTATGAGGATGAGTAAAGGTAAGATGAGTAATAAAAAGGGGTATCATTCTTTATTGAGCAGCCCTCGCACAGTGAGATAAGCACCATTTGTTGAGACTTACTATTCTATAAGTCCCAAGCCTCTCAGGATATGGAGCTAGTGTTTTACCGGGAAAATTGGTGTTGAGAATTTAGTGTCATGCTAGTGTGTTGGCCAGGGTAACTCAATGATTAAGAACAGCCTAACCCAGACCGGGAGATTCGTGATTCAAATCCCGGCTGTGGCCTTAAATTTTTCATTCTGACTACCTATCCAAAACTTAACCTACACCCGGCAAGAGTAGACGAAGGATTAATTTCCTACATATACGTAAAATATAACACTTCAGATTCTTGTGAATTAACATGTACAGTTTATGGTCAAATCTCTAACTAAACATATTTTAAATAGAAGGACAATATCATGAGTCTGATTTAATCAGCATTTTACGCTATACAAACAATATTCACTATACCACACCACAGAAGTAAGTTACTGAGGATATCAACTCTATTCTCCTTTTTCGCATGCCTAGAAAAAGAATAATCGCTGTAAAGTGCTTACCGGTATAAATATTCTGTTTAGTTAAATTAATTGGTTATTTCCTCTAGGCATACAGCACATTAGTATCTCTTTCCCATGACGAAAGATGCAAATAGATTTACATTAGGAATGGCCTTGGGTGAAGAGGCATTCTTTCGGTTTGGAACCGTGGTACATTTAAAAGAAAAAACAACAGCACAGATCTGTATGGTTGGTATTAAATTTACAACATAACTCACCAGGAGTACAGTGTCATATTATACCTTAGTCAGGCCGTGTTCTGTTCTTTCTAGAAGGCATGAGATACGACGTTGTTTTTAAATTGTTTTTTCCGAGGTAGGCTTCTAATTTGTTGGTCTGGGAGTCCAGCACAACTCATCCGTCCACAAGAGTGACCTTGGCACGAGTTGGTCAATTGTTGTTCTCAGGGATATTTTATCTTACAGCATGAATTAGCAGTGGAGAGAAATAGACGACGTTCTTATTTCTTAGTCTCGTTTTACAATAATGGAGTACTCACATCTGACTGAAATTTACGAGTTTAGTTTTTCTACTTCGTGGGGGCTGAACACTGGAAAACAATATATAATAAAGCCAATGTTAAAGTATACGAGAGTGCCAGACGATTGGTCATTTACTTTACATCGCAAATTTATTTATCTATCGCCCATTTAATTAGCAGAACTTTTATTTCTCGTCTTTTTCAGTACTGTCGAAAATCCTTCCAGCTTATTCCATCCTCGCTACAGCCAATTTTCCCTAGATCGCCGTTAATTCTCCTCATATTTCTTAAGATTTTGTATTTTATTTGTTTTGAACTTTTTCACTTGCTGCTCTTCTGATATGTTGTACATGTTATTACTTATATTCTTGCTTACATCCATTATTATAAAACATGTTTAATTCTGCTTCCAATATTTAATTTCCTATTCAATCTATATTGAACAACAGATCTTCCGGTTTCCGTCCAGCCGCTCTAAACCATTGAGCTATTATGGCCAACGTGCCAACATGACATTAAATTTTCCAACTGACTCGTGTTTTCCCCGATAAACCACTAGGGGTTCTCATAAACACATCAGACAACTACCTTAATGGCGACTTACTATGCTGTAAGTACTCTAAGGCCCGCGCTTTATAGTTCGGACCACTATTACGTACAATTAATGGAAATTAATTGTTTTTTTCACACTAGCCGTCCGAACAATAAACCCTGGGCCTTAAAGCAATTGCAGCATAGTAAGTCGCAATTAAGGAAGTTGTCTCTTGTGTTAATGAGAACTCCTAGTTGTTTATCGGAAAAAAAACACGAGTCAGTTGGAGAATTTAATGTTATGTTGGCACGTTGGCCATAGTGGCTCAATGGTTTAGAGCGGCTGGACAGAAACCAGAAGATCCGTGGCTCAAATCCCGGCTATGGCATTGGATTTTCCAATCTGGCTCTACCCTTTCATAGTACGTCCTACACACGGCTAGTGTGAAAGAACAATTACTTTCCAAATATTGCACAGTCCTTTACTTTTCTGTCACTGGGATGTCATTCGAAATGGTTTCACGATTACTACTGAATGAATGTTAACCATATTTGAATTCTTTGCATTTTAGCTATTTCTAAAACAATGATCATAATATAATAATTTACGAGGTGCTTAAAGCTATACAAAAATAAAATAATTGGCACTGCTTTCTAAATCAAAATATTGTAACTCCTACTTCACGCACACTTTTACACAATGATTTTGTTGCCTTAATCACCAATTTTCCCAAATCAGAAGATTATGCTATTCTGTAAGCAAAATATTCGTTCAATATATTTAACCTGTCAAGAATAAAAACTTAAGTCAATTTAACAAAAAAAAAAAAAAAAAAAAAAAAAAAAAAAAAAAAAAAATCCTAATATGAAACAAATAATTTGATTAGAATTTAATTTAATTTTTGGACATAATTTGAACCACTGAATTGGCAGCATACTTTGTCACTCTCTAAATGTACGAGAAGTGTCCGTAAAATAAGGTCTCCAAGGCGCTGCAGCCGTGAGGAATGTTATTAAGCGAGATCCGGCAACACTGGCGTGTACCTTGGTTTCACCCCTTCAAATCCCCACCACAACGAACCCGTTGCAACCATTAGTCTTGGCTGGGCAGCCGTTTGCGATGGAGCTTCCTATCACTTCCGCCACCAAGTGCGAGTTGCGTGCAGTGATACGTTTTTTGAGTGCCGAGGCACTACCCCCACCGACATTCATCGTCAGTTATGCGAAGTCTATGGGCCACAGTAAATGGATGTCAAAAACGTGATAAAGTAGGTCAGAGAGTTCAGTGGTGGACGTACAGACATCCATGACGGAGAGCGTTGTGGTCGGCCTTCGATTTCAGCCGAAACAATTGCAAAAGTGGAGCAAGAAATGTTTAAAGATCGGCGTCTGACAGTTCGCGAGCTGTGCGAACTTATCCATGGAGTCAGGAAGACTACGATTGACAAGATTTTGACCGAACATTGCATTATTGCAAGGTGTGTGCGAGGTTGGGCTCCTGGCTCAGTTCGGATGGGTCATCCTCACCCATCCCTCCTGCAGTCCAGACTTAGCACCTAGTGATTATCATGTTTTGTGAGTTGCAGTCACACCTGGGTGGAACATATTTCCAGACCGACGATGATTTGAAAAACGAGGTTGAGCACTACCTGCGCAACTTGGTGGGAGAGTGCTATGACAAGGGTATGGAAAAATTGACACAGCGCATATAAAAGTGCATCGATCGCAATGGTCGTTACGTTGAAAAATAGCTGTAGGTCTACTGCGGCAAACCCGCATACCATAGTTAAATAAGTTGGGTTCTAATTGGAGTTTAATTGGAGCTATGAGTTCTGTTATCTTCAGGTGAATGGTTGCGGGAAATGGGTTTTGGTGGTTGTTGTTGGCTAATCATTTGTATTAATAATACTTGGTTTGTTGCAGAATTATTCGGTTTAATTCTTGCATCTCTGTTTGTTTATCGACTTGGATCGGTGATCACCTTTCAGACTTCGAAAACTTCACTTCTCTCCTTAATGCACATGAACACGTTCTTCCCGTCGTAGTATCAACTTGTAAGTAAAGTTTTTCTTACTTCATAATTCAGTTCGAACATTATTCTGATCCCCTCTCTAACTTTATCACGTGACCAAACTAGCTCACGCTTCTCAAATGTTACATTATTATTGGTTTCTCATTTTATTTCGAATTTTCGCATTGGTTTGCAAAACTCATATGAGTCACTGACCTTCCGCCTACTCTGAGTTCTTTGTAACTTTATGCATCGTTACCAAATCAGCGAAGTAAATCTCTTTAGCGTTCATGCTCAACAGCATTTTGAAAGTCCTTTGTCCCAAAACATTCCTAGCTGAAAGAATACAATAGTCTTCAGACATTGAAATTTTACTAACACAAGGAAAGTAACGGCCCTTCTTTCCTGTCTCTGCCACGTGTACAGATTTTTACAACAATATTTTCGCTTTCTTGCCCGGATGCTAGTATGTATTTTATATTAAATTATATTCTTCCCTTCTTATTCTTTAAGTCTACTGCTATTTTAATCATTCTAATGCCATATTATTATAACGAGATTGTTATATTAGTTTAGCAAAGCATTTCTATTAATTTATCTTCATTTTTAATTATTTGACTTCGATTAATTCGCCAGCTCCTAATCGCTGACGTGATACTGCGGTTACACTGCCTTTCCATCTATATAACATTCATTGACAATAAACATGTTTTCTATATTAAATAAAATTGGAGACCTTATTTTTCGGATACGCCTCGTAATGGAACTAACGAAGAATTACTTAAATCTGTATTTAAGTGCTACACTATCCACCAGAAGGTAGAAAACCTTAGTAGTGCAATCTAGGGAAATTTTTGCCCCTAAATGTACTTAACCTACCAATATAATTAACCAATAAGTACATGTGTTTACAGGTTATGTTAACTGCACTACAAGTTTGTTCAAGATAGAACCACTTATTTCAGCTTGAGGTAAAATAATCTGGCATTATTCTCTGAAAAGCGTTATTAGTTATACCACCATTTTCAGTAACTAATTCTCTTTCATGAGTTGGGTATAATAGATCAGCGTATTTGTCAAACATCCACTATAGTTAACATCTGTTATAGCCTAAATTTCTTGGATGTTTACAAAACCTTCATTTTGCCCCCTATAGTTGATTGTGCAAGCGCTTGCATGACAGAGTTACATAAACGTCTGTAGTTTATAAATATAATTAATGACGCGTCTGCTCCCCGTGATGCAGGAGACAGCACAGGTAGCCCGACATACATTTCTCCCAGGTAACCATATGGAGCAACTTAACATGCGAGACGTCATAACGAAGCTTGGCTAATGAGAGCAAAAAATGCGGAGATATTTGTAACACACTAACGAAGCCATACTTTGAAAATGTGGGTATAATTAAAACGATTCCTGCAAATATAGCAAAACAGTAAATCTTAATATTAACCTTTTCTTGAAAATATATTTTTTGGCATATTCTAATTTCTTAACAGGTTTTACTAATTTTAAACGTTACCTAGCAAATTTCTACATTAAAAATATGTCAGTTATTATAATATAAAGGTAATATTTTCAGATTAGAAGTTGAGGCGGTTCAGGCTCTGATGTAACCCGGCTGAGATCTCCCTTAACTCAGCACCTCATATTTAGATAGCGGTGATGGAGAGGGGTCACAGGTGGGGAGATTTTTTGGTACAGGCAGGGTTTTTCTCCGGGCGCTCGGCAAGAGGACTCTTGTAGGTGCTCAGGGTTCAGGGTTCAGGGCGTGGGTACTTCCTGGCGTGGTTGTGGTATTGGAGAAAAACTATCCGCATTTGTCCATTCTCAATTTATTGTCACGTGCAACACTAGCTCGACTCGCCACCAATTGTAAGCCGCTATCTGGTTGTTTCCCTTACTGTCTACGTGTGGTTACAGGTTCGCGTTCACGACGCTGACTGGTTCCCTCCGAGGTGTCTCGTAACTTAATGCACGCGGTTTATCCGTGGTATCGTATAACGTAGTATACGCGTGGTTCGCTTCTTCGAGCCTTGCAACTTAGCAACCGCGGGTCACTCCGAGGTATCTAGTAACTGAGTGTTACGTGGGTCTCTCGCCCGGTGTCCAGTAACTGAGTGATACGTGGTTTACTCCATCGGTGTCTAGTAACTGAGTGATACGTGGTTTACTCCATCGGTATCTAGTAACTGAGTGATACGTGGTTTACTCCATCGGTGTCTAGTAACTGAGTGATACGTGGTTTACTCCATCGGTGTCCAGTAACTGAGAGATCTGACCAGGAACTTCTAAGTTCTGCCATAGCTAAAACTACCCCCACTGTCGCGAGGTTTTCAATTTTGGGGACGTCACGTGGATGCATTACTAGTGAGTGATTGGATAGTTCATAATTATGCTTCCCTCTATTTTTGAAATATTAGATGTGCGCATGACGGAGAAATGCTACAAACTTTCCCAGGCTTGCAGTCTAATTTATGCGCAAGCACGTTCCTAAGAGAGCACTCAGGAATGCCTATAATCCCTCAGAAATCAGTACAAGACACGTAATTTTAAAGATTCAATGAAACCTAGACGCGACAGAGCGGCACCTATGCTAGCCTTAGGGCACATTTGCCTCAGTTCGCTTTTGTTACCAGACAAAGGAGGCGGCATACCTTAGCCAAATGTGTTTCCCAACTTGCAAAATCTAGCTATACTCTGTCGATATGTTCTTTCAGATAAACGTTTATATCATTGCAATATAAAACTACTCCCAATTACAATCACACTTCTTACTATACGTCTACATAATTAATTATCCTATGTTCCTGACCAAGGGGAACGGTCACAAAGTCATAGGCGATAACTTATACACATTGTTCATTTTTATTCGTAATTTCCCGCCTTCCTATTGAGCAAGAATGACGTCATAGTTGACAGATTAGTCTATCTTGAAATTCTTGTGGAACAGTAAACAAATTACAGTGCTCTGTGGTTGCGCTGGTAACTAATACAACCAGCTTCCCCTGCCTATGAACACAGAGCACCGCGTCTTTATAGTTGAATGCTACTTTCGTACCAGCATTAAAGTTTGTGTGACATATAAGTATAATTTAAAACGCTGCATAGAGGAGTTTAGGCAACGCTATCCGGCAATCAGACAAGTCCCTCGCAGCATACTGTTGTCAAAAGTGTCCAGGTACGTCAAATTGACATACTTTTGTTTGCAACATAAACGTCTTACGGTTTATCAGTATAGGATATAATTTTTTGCGTTCTCACGCTTAATTAAAATGTCTATTAATGTTGGTGTAGTCATGTCTTTTAAAACCAATAGCTGCGTCCAATATTTCCAAAAATACAGGATTAGTTACTCGCAAAAAGAGAGACACTGGACGCTATAAAGTGACTGGTTCCCATCTAGAAGCAATAAATAATGTTATGGCAGATAGGTCTCAAGCATACCTTCTCGCAATACAGACAGTGTTTAAGGGGAAGAGAGAAAGGAAATATAAGAAAATGGATACCTAAGACTGTGTACTAGAGATATTTTCTTATTTATACTTGGATAAAAGCTTTCTACATATTGTAACACTAATTTATATTTCCTTCTAAGAACATGTTCAGCTAATATTCTTGTTTCTAATGAAGTTACATTGTGAAGTAACGTGGGTGATAGAAAAGAACTGAGATCAAATTGAAATATTTCTATTTTTGTGTGACAGACTTACGGCTTATGGATTCTACCATAATAGAAAAAAGGTGTTCCTTGTGAAATAAGTATCCATTGACTTATTGTTTCGTATAGTATTCTTCATGGTATGCCTTTATGGCTGCATAATTAGCGTTGCAGTAATTAGATTTAAAAAAAAACAGTTTTCTTATCCAAGCACCAGATGAAGTTACGCACCTTTATATTACGCGGCCAGACCCACCTCTCAAATGGCATATTTACCCGCCGTAGAGGGAGGCTTCATAGCAGCTGTCAGCAAATCAAATACGCTCGCAAGCCACTAGTGGAATGCTATATAAACTCGCTCCATCAGCGGTAATATTGATGACGTCAAACTTTGCTTGTTAAATCACAGATAAAAAGGAGCACCGTGTACTTTAAACTACATACAAAGTTGTCAATTACTGTACATAATCACACTTAGTGAAATAACTACTTTATTAACTTCTTCTTCTTCTTCTTCTTCTTCTTCTTCTTCTTCTTCTTCTTCTTCTTCTTCTTCTTCTTCTTCTCTTCCTCCTCCTCTTGGCATGGTACATAGTCCTGTTCATTTATGGTTCTCTGTCCCTTATGTCAATTTAGGTGTTGGGTGAAGGAGCCACAACTATGGATCAAAGAGATCTGTCCGGTCCCCAAAATGAGAGTGAGGTAAATAAATGAACGGAATGAGGGTGAAGTGGACGAAAGGAGAGATGATAACGGAGCAAACTGGTGAAATGATGGCGGGGATCACCGAACGGCGACCAATTAACGATGCTGTTAATTGTCAAAACCATATCCCCGCCACTGGTGTACCGAAATTTTGGCCAGCTGAACTTCTTTACATGCCAGTAAATCTACTGTTGCTTTTAACTTCACTTTGAGAACATGGGTTTGCTATCCTGGCCTTTGGACTAGTAAGTCAATGACTAATCAGCTGAGCGGTCCAAACGAACATGAAAAAAATGCCTCAAAGAATAGGGTGAAAAGGTTTTACATCTCAATGCTTTTTTATATAAGCTGTGTAGTTTAGTTACTATAATTGTTTAAATTTGGTCACGCTCACTGGAGTTTGACAACTGCACAAAGTTGTTTAAAATAAACGGAAATTATCTTGGACAATTCTTACAGAAGTCTCAGTATGTGGACTTAATTTTCTATTTTGTATTCTAATTTTATGCTTTATCCAAAATATTCTATTCTATTTTTAAATATAGAATTCAAAATAAACATTTTTAATTAGCTTGAGTATCTCATGAAAACATTTTACACCGTTGAAAATATACCATGCTTAGTATTTATCCATTTTATTTTTACAACCATGCTGTTGATAGTGGGATACATGCACTCGCACACAGGTACGTGAGGTCAGGACCGCATTCTTAAAACTATTTATCTGAGTACTGCAAACTGGAATTCACTTCAAAACTTAGTATCAAATATTTGGACCTAACTTCAACTATCATAAGTAATTGGCAGCTAAGAAAAACATGAACATACTAGTCCTTCCTATTTGTTACTCAACATCTGTACGCAATGAGCAATTGATTATAATAAAAAGAATGGCATGCTTCAAACAACTAAAACTATGTGAAAAACTGTTTCATCTCTTGCCGTTTCCTACACTTAGAAACCTGAGTTCGACTGGGTAACTCCGCTTCTTGCGCGCACGCTGAAAGAGAATGAGGAAACTGAGGTGAATCAAACGCAAATTCACTGGCCAACTTACCGAGAGGTGCATTTCAATAAGCTTATACCAGATGGAAGATCTCTAAAAGAGGTAAGGACCCTCTCTCTCTCTCCAACGAAGCACACACTAGAGGAAGCAGAAACCAGCTTTACCAAAGAGGAGGTATAATGTCAGAGGCACCCATTACAATATCCAATCATCTGCATCTGTTGTTTTCACATTCACATTTTTTCCCTTTATTTGTCTCCCCTCAGAAATGCTATAGAAATGTCATTCAGTATTTATCCTGTAACTGGCGTCAAAATCGTAGTTTAATTTCACTCATTTTCACCAGTAATCCTGCTGTGTTCCGCTTTTTTAAAATGCTAAGGTGATGGACACAGAGTATGAATGGCGTCAGATGTACAGCACGGCTATCAAATGTGCAAACGTCGAAAACAACGTAACGTAGTACTCGGCAAATTAGTGAAGCACTGTCTTGCAAGTGTATGCAGACGTAAGGCCAAGGTGCACTGTAACTGTTTTGTTTCCTCTGTCAGTGAGGCAGCTGTCATTGCCAGGCTCTACCTAATTGTAGTTGTTTACATGAGCGACCGATATAGTACAGTACATGTGCAGCATACCTATGGAAAACCGCACCGCCTCCGGCCACATCAGGAAATGAAGATGGAACACCGTTGGAATGGGATGCCACGGAAACGGGGCACAGGGAGGAAACCCGCCTCGACGCCGTTTCTTCCACCAGAAATCTTGTATGCAGTGGTCTTGGGATCGAACCAGAGTCGCTTTGATGAGAGTCGAGAGGACTAACCACTCGGCCATGGATCGGCCTGTAAATTTATTTGTGTATCTGCATTGAAGAATAAGCCTTCGTAGAAATAAAGTGTAGAAGAGGGATTAAACAAGGTAATGTAAATTCAGTAGTTATATGAAAATTTGTTTCCATCCCAACAGCTAACAGTTAAGTAGCACTTCTATTACTTGTTTTAATTAAGAATTTATTGCTTTTCATACGAAATCCATTTTAGATCCAAATTCTTCCTGAGTAGTTTAGCACGGGTAGGAAATTGCGTTTATGAGAAAATAGGTATAATACGTACCAACACGTCATGAGCAGAGAAAATTGTGTGACGGTCCTCATCAGAGTGTTAAAGAAGAAATGCAACTGCAGGTGGTGTGTCCTGACGGAGTAGACTGAAGTGATCAACGTGGAAAAAACTCAACACTATAGAAAAAAATAGAGAACATAAGAAGGGTAAAAATACTTCACACAGAAAGGGAAATACATAAGAAAAGGAAAGAATAAAACCCGGAACTGTACAGGCGCGTGTTTTACTGCCCCGTAAAACAGGGGTGGTAGGAGAAGTCCTGTGTGTAGTTTAACACAGAGAGGAAAGAAGCAGAAAGGGGCATAAGAGTCATGGAGAACCGACACTAGGTGGCCGGAAGCTCTTTTGCATATGCCCAACTACATTTCCTTTACTACGTCGGGGAAACAAGATTGCCACATGGGTGGGTGGTTCGGCACTTGCAACAGCTGTAGCTCTGCTTGTAAAACTGCAAAAATGCAGTAGCAATTACTGATTTTTACTGCCTGGATTTGTTCTCTGTCACTTCCCCGACATAAAGAAGGCAACCCAACAGCAGAAAGGTCTTTTTATTGCATCGCTCTGAATACGTAACTGCAAGGCATGAAGAAAGCACTTACCTTCAATTAATATTCTACGGCTTGTGCTGTAAAGGGGGAAGTATTTTGTTTTATTGAAACATCTCTGTAAAGTACTCGCTAAGTGTGACAAAATAAAAGTTGCTTCGTTTAATTATCTCAAGTGTAAAATAAAACAAAACGGTGGATCGGTTGAAGAAGGCACATTTGTAGCTCCATCCGGACTGATTAGGTTGAGTTTTATAATTGCAACTTATACTAATACCGGCGCTTATTTCAGAACATTTCAGGACAGTGACTAACTCAGTGATAAGTAAGCTTTATTAAGGAAAGACTAAATGGTCAGAAGTGCCAAACAATGAAATGCACCCTTATTACTTTGGATTCCAGCCGACCGCCTTTTATAACCTTGGGATTTTCGTGTTTTTCCTTGATTGTTAGAGCAAATAATGTGATGGATTCTTCTCTTAATTTTTTTCATTGTTTACTTTTAGTTCATAGTGTCGCATAGCAGTCCTGAAGAGATTGTGCCGATGCTTGCTCAAAGGAAACGATACTGCACGTGAACGTGGAGCGCTGAGTGGTACATTGCCCTGTCTCGGCATATGCAGCGCTGAGGCGGGTCTTTATGGCTGGAAATGTAAGGAATTTCCCCACTCCTCGGTGGCCATGGTGTAGTGGGTTAAGGTAGCATGCCTTTGTCCCTGGCCACGGAAAGCGGCCCGGGTTTGATCGCACCCACGGGTTGCGGATTTTAAGTACCGGGTATAGGACCGGTGCCCACTCAGCATCGTGAGGAAAGTGAGGAGCTTACGCTAGGTAAGCGGCCCAGGTCACGGAAACCAACATTCCGGCTGGGGGATACCAAGATGCTATCCACATCTCCTCCCCGTATCGGTTGGACGATCGCCCACCTCTGCCGTGCTTAGAAGGCGTGAGGCCGGCAGTCGGGTTGGTAGACCTTCACCCTCATAGGGCTGTCGCGTCAGGATTTACTACCATCATCATCATCGTCGTCGTCGTCGTTACAAAAGTTTATTTATGGAGGTATTACGAGGGCTGTTCAATAAGTAATGATCACAATATCTTTTTTGACAACGTACCTTTACTCATCCTCATAATTTTGATGGTCCTTCTCAAAATAGTCTCCCCTGAGGGCTATTAAATTTTCCCAGCGTTTCTGCAAGTCTTCAAAGACATGCTGGAAACAATTTTTTGAGAAATCCTTCAAAATTGCCTCCGCAGCCTTCACCACTGCTTCTGATTGATAATGCCTCCCACGAGGGCGTTTCTTCAAGTGAGGGAATAGAAAAGAAGCACATGGGGCTAAATCCGGACTATAAGGAGGGTGAGGGATGCACTTCACGTTGATTTCCGCAATATATTCAGCAACAACATTGGCAATATGCAACCCCGCATTATCGTGGTGCAGCATCCAGCCTGCTTCATGTGGTCTTTTGCGTCTGATATGGACTTTGTTTTCAGGACATCCTTGAGTATTATCCAGTTACTGATGTGTGTGCAGCTTTGCTGTTTGCTCTCAGGATGTAACCAAGTTTCATCAGCAGTGAGTAGGCTTGAAAGAAACTCCGGATCTTCCTCTAACATCAACTTTAACTGCATGTTAACTCCATTGCAGCGGCAGGCGATACTGAACATGTCTGAGCTTGCCTGGTTCTCACAGATGGTAACCAGGGTACCAACAATGAAACTGCTACGGCGTGTTTGTTGCACATTAAGCTAAGAGAATATAATAGAATTGTATTTTAGTGCCAAAAATTATGACCGTAAAAAATTATGATCGTTCTTTATTGAACAGCCCTCGTACTTCTGGATTGCATAGATGACTTAATGTCATACCTGGATATCTCTTACACTTAGAAGGAAATAACGAAAATTAAGCTTTCTCAGTTGATTGCAATTTATCCTTTATATCAGACATTTCAATTTATTTTGGAACAGCATATTCTCATTTCCTGCAGCATAGTTTGCACATAAGTAACTCATATGCTTCCCAAACTCTTTTTAAATTAATAGAGAATGATAATCCTGAGCCCGCCTACGTAGCGTAGATGGTAGCATGTCTGCCTGACGTTCAAGAGGTCCCGAGTTCGAATCTCGGTCAAGGTGAGTTACATGGATAAGTTTTTTCTGGGGTTTCCCTTATCCTAAAAGACGAATGTCGGGTAACTAAGTTCCATGGAACCTGGGCCCATTTGAGCATCATTTCACCCATTTCATTCATCGTCCGATATGACCTTAAAGAAAGTTAAAGGACGTAAATAAAAAAAAATCCTGAAAACAATTCGTTCACGTGTTTAGGTAAACTGATACTATTTTTGAAATAAGCGTTTGCTTTATAATGGTTTCTCCTGATTATAATTAAAATAATTATACTTATCAAACCCAACGTGGTATCATATGTTTCACATTTTCAACACGAAACTTCTTCCTTCTGCCGAGGGAAGTTTTAATAAGATTTAAAGCGAAACTAATTTCAAAAGTTTGTAAGAAGGGAAGAATTTTGCAGGCTTTCGCCACAAGTTTTGTAGAACATTTAATTAAGAGGAGAAATCATTACTATCATTACCAGAAGTGAGCGATGTGCTTATTAAAGATTCGTTTTTCATAATGAACGATTGGTCAATCTTTACCTCATTTTCTTCCTCGAAGGATTCGTTCCAACTTTCACGGATCGGATTTGAGATTTCCACACGCGCTGATGTTAGGTTTCAGCATTCAATAGGAAATTCCAATCCAGGTTCAAGAAATACACTAATCTAAGTAGCTATTTATTGTTGAAAAAGAAACTCCCACTTGACAAGTTGCGATTGATTTGCAAACCAGTTGAGCCATTTGTAACCATGGTTTCTTGAAAGCCAATAACTGTTACAAAAATAATGGATTAGTTGAATACATTAATACTTAATTATTGGAAATTAATCATTTTTTCCACTAGCCGAATATAGGCTAAAGTTTTGGATAGAGTCAACCTGTAAAGTTGAATATTCAATGGCCGGGATTTGAACCAGGGACCTCCTGGTTTCCGTCCAGTCATGCTTACCCATTGAGCTACCATGGTCAACGTGCCGTCCTGACATTAAATTCTACAATTGACTCATGTTTTCCCAGTAAGCAACCGGTAAACACTACTCCCCGTGTATCCGAGATACACCGTTTGTGGCGACTTGCCATTTCAAGTACTTAAATCCCAGACTTCATTATTAAACTCTTATTATATAAGTTAATTGATAGAAATTAATCATTTCTTCACATTAGCCGTATATAGGCTAAGGTTTTGGAAAGTTAAGAGTCAACATGACAAAATGCAATGCCATGGCCGGTATTTGAACCATGGATCTCTTGGTGTCCGTCCAGTCTCTCTTACCCATACGAGTCAATTGGAGAATTTAATATCAGGGTGGCACGTTGGCCATGATAGCTCAATGACTAACAGCGACTGGATAGAAACCAGGAGATCCGTATTTCAAATCCCGGCCATGACATTGAACTTCTGATGTTGACTATAAAATATGTGTACAGTTTGTCTCGGTGTAATGTGACATACGTTAATTAGCGATGGCTTGTTTTTAGGCAAATTCGTAGAAGTGGCTCGGACGGCTACGAAACGAAATGGGCGAAGCTGTATTAAATTGCCAGATTGGGTATGGCAGTTATATTAGAATTCTTGGAATACGCGAGAATATTTATTAGATATTTACAGAGACTTTAGGTTGGAAAGAAGAAAATTTCAGAAATATACAAATGAAGTGGAAACTTAGTATTGTGACTTCGTGGATTGGTAGAATCAAAAGTCTTGTTTGCAGAAATTTAAAACACTTTATTGCAGTAAACAGAACATTTGTACAACTATTCCAGCAGAAAAAAGACGTAACATTGACAAACAGCAGTCTTCAAGTTCGACTCGAGAATCCGTTGCACGTAAACAAATGAAAGATTCCACTGTGGTACATCACACAACTCAAGCCCACTGTACACCTGCAACTAACTCCTTGTCACAGTTTGCCACTATTTATACCTCCCAGTCATTGTTCTACAATGTAGTAGACCGTTCGATAACAACCACGACGGTATCAGAAAAGTGGAAATTTCCAGACTTCTGTCTCTTTCTCTCTCGGCAAGCGTCCAGATCTGCGCGCCACTATCTGTCTGTTGTTACCTGCCCACGCGCGCCTAGCACTGACTTGTCGCGGCGCCAACACAATAATGCAATCGGTGACAATAATAGAATCTAGCAGTGAGGGTCTTAGAGTCATTAGCAGAACGGAAGTTGATTAGGAGAACATTGAAGCTGAGTAGGACATTCTGGGCAGAATATTGCTAATTTATCTGTCACAAAACTATAAAGGTAAAAAAATAGTGCAATCCATACCATTTAAAAAGGTCATAGCTCTTGGACCAATAAGAGGACACACGTGCAACCTTGGTAGAATATTATACACAATTGGGAGACTACATTGCACTATTTACATCTCAGAGAAAATGTTGGAAGTGTCCTCCACCGGCAACTACACATGATTGCACACGTCTCACCATATTCTCTGAAGTTTTACGAGAGTATCCTCGCTAATGTTACTTATTTCGGTGCGAATGGATTCCTTGAGAACTCCAATTGTCCGTGGCCTATTCTTGTGCACTCTATTTTTAGATACCCCCAAAAGAAAAAATCCGGTGTGGTTAGGTCGGAGGATCTGGGAGGCCACAAACATTGAGATTATTCGGTTATCAAAGAAACTGGTTACAAATTCCATAGTGTCATTAGTTGTATGGAACGTTGCTCCATCTTGCTGGAAATAACCTTCTCTCAATTCGATATCATCCAGCTGCTCCACAAATGTCTTAAATATACCCATATAAGCTTCAGTGTCTACAGTTGTATCATGTATTGTGAAGGACACTTCCAACATTTTCTCTGAGATATAAATAGTGTAATGTAATCTCCTAATTGTGTATTATATTCTCTCAAAGGTGCACGTGAGTCCTATTATTGGACCCAATGCTATGGCCTATTGAAATAGTTCAGGTTTATATGGATCAAATTATATATTGCAATAGTATCGTGGTAAGCACTTTGTATGGAAGGAGGCAAGTTTTGAGAATATGAGCACTTGCTCCGAGTTTCAATTTTCGAGACTGTGTTCTGTGCTTACCACATGTGCATTGTATACTATTTTTTTTTGCACCATATAATAATTGTACAAATTTTAATATCATAATCAATATTTCAAAATAGAAGTTTTTACTCACCGCACTAGTGCCTCTTGTATCATCTATATGGCCTGCTTCGGTAGCCTAGGTGGTAGCGTGTCTGCTTTGCGTTCAAGATGTCCCGAGTTCGAATCTCGTTAAGGTCAGTTATCTAGATAAGGTTCTTTCCCGGCCTTTTCCCTTATCTTGAAAGACCAATGTCGAGTAACTCTAAGATCCAGGGACCCCGAACTCATTTGATCATCATTTCACCCATTTCATTGATCGTAGTGTAACGGGGAGCGCTGAAACACCCTGTGAGCAGCTGGCAACGGAAGACAGGGGAGGCTCGGTTAGCCACGCCTTTCCCTCGTTTGTCTTATAGTGGTGACAGCCAGCGGTCGGAAAGAAACATAACTGTGCGTCTGTTTTCCTTCCACCTGGTTCTCGATCTTTCTGTTACCAGAACAATCGTGTAAACACCAGAAACCGGCGATATTCCTATAAAGAGGGTTACAGACAGACAGTGTGAGTCAGTTGTCAGTTGTTGAGTTGGTTTTGGTGTAGTCAGTCAGTTGTTGGTTTGAGTTGGTCAATCAGTTGGTTAGTGAATGAGGACAGTTCTTGGTGTAAGAAGAGTTAGTCAGTGACGTGTTAATGAACGAAAGGATTGTGAATGAGAAGACTGTGCGTGCATCGGAGTTTATGTAATCGCGAGTACAAGTGAAGTTGTAACGGACGAACTGGTAAATTGTAACTGTGTGCAGCAAGTAATTTTGTGTAATTGGCAAGTGTTAAACTGTAAGTCGGTAGAAATAAAGAACATTGTTGAGTGGTGTAATTGGACTTTTTATTCCACGAACCCACAAAGTCACACTGGTGTCAGGAAGCGGGAAAACAACATCACCGAACATTACAACAATGGAGGCAGCATTAGAAAAGATTTTAGCGGAATTGAAACAAATGAAGACGGCCAAGGACAACATCACCGGGAAGATGGAAGAAATGAAGGCCGAACTAATCTCGGAAATGAAGACGGCAAATGAAAACCTCGTTGCAAAAATAGAAGCGGCAAACAACAACCTCATCGCCAAGTTGAAACAAACGAAGACGGCCAACGACAACATCACCGAGAAGATGGAAGAGATGAAGGCCGAGTTAACCACAGAAATGAGAGCAGCGAACGGCAGTCTGGCCACGGAAATGAAGGCGGCGAACGAGGCTCTCGCCGCAAAGTTTGAGGAACGGTTGGCCGGCGTGGGGGATGACGTCGCGAACCTGGGCAAGCGGAAGGGTCAAGTAGACGACCGCCTTAATGATTTAGAGGAAAAGGCCGACAACATCGCAAAGCCCCTCGCCCGCCTGACGGAGGAAAACCGGCCTTATGTGTGGACGGAGGACGCCGAAGACGCTTTCCAGCACCCGAAGGGGACCCTGTGCAGTGCTCCTATTTTGGGTTTCCCACAACCGGGTGGCGCCTTCATTGTGGACACCGACGCCAGCGACCATTGCATTGGAGGTGTCCTATCGCAGATCCAGGACGGCCACGAGCGCACAAGAGTGGAAGAGGAGGAGCGTGCCGCAGCAGTCCGAGTAGTTGTGGCAGTGCCTGCTGAAGGCTGGGATAGCGCAGGCCTGAGGAGGGAGCAGCTGGCGGACGCAGACTTGGGGCCACTCTTGAGGGAAGTGGACGCAGGGACGAGACCGACCTGAGAGGACATCGCACCGAGGAGCGCCACCTACAAGTCGCACTGGGCCCAATGGGACTCGTTGAAGACCGGAGTGGGCGTGCTGTTCCGGGTATGGGAGTCACCCGATGGGAAGGCGCAGAGAGGACAGTTGGTACTTCCCCGGAGTAAGGTCCCGGAAATCTTGGAGGAAGTGCACGCCGGTACTTCAGGAGGACACCTGGGAGCGAACCGAATGATTCACAAACTACGGCAGCGCTACTTCTGGCTGAGACTCCGAGCAGATGCTGGTGGTACACCTGGACCGCCTCGCACGCTACGATGGGGCTGTTCGAGGGCGAACAGCTTTGAGAAGGGAGCAGTGTAACGGGGAGCGCTGAAACACCCTGTGAGCAGCTGGCAACGGAAGACAGGGGAGGCTCGGTTAGCCACGCCTTTCCCTCGTTTGTCTTATAGTGGTGACAGCCAGCGGTCGGAAAGAAACATAACTGTGCGTCTGTTTTCCTTCCACCTGGTTCTCGATCTTTCTGTTACCAGAACAATCGTGTAAACACCAGAAACCGGCGATATTCCTATAAAGAGGGTTACAGACAGACAGTGTGAGTCAGTTGTCAGTTGTTGAGTTGGTTTTGGTGTAGTCAGTCAGTTGTTGGTTTGAGTTGGTCAATCAGTTGGTTAGTGAATGAGGACAGTTCTTGGTGTAAGAAGAGTTAGTCAGTGACGTGTTAATGAACGAAAGGATTGTGAATGAGAAGACTGTGCGTGCATCGGAGTTTATGTAATCGCGAGTACAAGTGAAGTTGTAACGGACGAACTGGTAAATTGTAACTGTGTGCAGCAAGTAATTTTGTGTAATTGGCAAGTGTTAAACTGTAAGTCGGTAGAAATAAAGAACATTGTTGAGTGGTGTAATTGGACTTTTTATTCCACGAACCCACAAAGTCACAGTATGATATGACTTAACGTCGGAGCACCAAAACTACTTTTCAAAAATAACCTATGTGTTGCTATTGAGAAAATACTTACCTCACTTAGAGCGGGAATGTCAACTTACAATGCATAGCAAGAAGAACGTTAAGTACGGAATATTAGTTATATAGAGCAAAAAAAAAATATTTCTATTGCAGATAGAGAGGATATTTCACATTTCCCAAAACTTCAAAACCGAAATTTCATTGGAAATACACTTTTTGAGGTATCCTAGAAAAACTATTAAAAGAAAAAACATGTGTTTGTGTGTGTGTGTGTGTGTGTGTGTGTGTGTGTGTGTGTGTGTGTGCGAGCGCGCGTGTATGTGTGTGTGTGTGTTTATGTGAAATTTGCTAACCATACACTACGCTCACATGGAAAATTTTTTGAAAATTTGTGATCATTTCATAAAATTTCTAAGTGTGTTAATTGAAATACCACATTCAAGGTGGTTTTACAGTTAATTAAGTAAATGTTCATCCTCAGTTTTCTGGGAACATCTTCAAGTAAGGAATAGATGTAGTCTTAAATAAAAGAGTAGCTACGTGAAATGTATATCAATTTGTTTATGCATATGAGCATGTTCGAGATATCCCTTTTATTGTTTCAAATTTTCAAATACTTTTCTCGAACATAAAGTCATTATTTGTTATTTTTATTTCATACACTTAGAGAATATGGAACTCAAATCCTTCACAAAGCGACCAGTTTTTAACTATTTGACAGCTGCTTAAATCTATACAACCGTAAGTAGAGATATGAGTAAGAAATTAGTTTTTTTTCTCTCTCTCTCTTTCTTTTATAAAATCCTGATATAATTTGTGGTGAGAGATGAGAGACAAAAATAATCAGTTTTCATAGCCAGGATTTTTTTTTTTTTCAGGATTAAAATATTAAAGTTAGTTTGATTTGAGAAAAGAGACTTAGAGGTACGGAATTAAGGAATATGAACCTTTTTTTTTTTAAATTATGCAAAATAATAATTGAAACCGCTACTATCTATGAAGCAGATTATTCACACGCTGGTTTCATTAATTATTGAAGGCCTATTATCATGAATTCAGCTATTTTTAATTATGCCTCAATGATTAAGAGAGAAGGAAAGAAAACAGAGGGAAGATCATTAGAGAAACGGATTTGAAGGCGGAACACGTCGCAGACCCAAATCTTGATAGACAAAAGAGAACGAGGAAGAAGCAGTAGTTTAATACTCGGCACGTATTTCCCAGCTAGTCATTCTCTGACAGTTGTGCTTACTTTTGCTACCAAATTAACAATACACTTTATTCTATGGCAGCCATTACACCCAGTTTGATTGTTGTGATGACAAAATCCAGCTATTCCATACATTTCCGTTGATAACGATGATTTGTTCTTATGAAAAATTACCAGTGTTACTTGCTCCAAAACTGATTGTAATTATTCTTTATATAAAAATTGTAGATATGGCATACATTTATATTAATTTTGGTCCCTGTTTCCAAAAGAAGTTGTAGCTATTACAAACAGTACTACCGATATTCAATATCAGTGCTTACAAAATAATTGTAGGTTTTACACGCATTTCCACTAATTCTGATTAATTATGGAATGTATTAAATAGATTTCCTTTTATTTTCAGTATTTATATTTAGTAATTATAGCAACTATTACATACGTACTATAAAGATGTTTTAGAAGAGACACCGAACGAATATAGACGTTCATAAATTAACTAATCCGAATTTCGGTGTCTTTTTTTTTTTTTTTTTTTTTTTTTTTTGGTGTTAGGTCCTCCAACGTTAAGTCATATCGGACGGTGGATGAATTTGGTGAAATAATGCTCAAATGAGTCCGGGGTCCATTGAAGCTTAGAGCTACCCGACATTCGTCTTTCAGAATAAGGGAAAACCCCGGAAAAACCTTATACAGGTAACTCACCCTGACCGTGATTCGAACTCGGGACCTCTTGAACGTGAGGCAGACACGCTACCACCACGCTACCGAGGTGGGCAATTTCGTTGTCGTAGCTTTCAATTTCTCTTAGTTATAATTTTATGCAGCATTTTCCCGCCTCGGTAGCGTGGTGGTAGCGTGTCTGCATCACGTTCAAGAGGTCCCGAATTCGAATCTCGGACAGGGTGAGTTACCTGGATAAAGTTTTTCCAGGGTTTTCCCTTATCCTAAAATATGAATTGCTGGTAACTCTAAGCTCTATGGACCCTGGGCTCATTTGAGCATCATTTCACCCATTCCACTCATCGTCCGATATGACAACTTTGAAAGACGTAAATTACAACAACAACAAAATAAATAAATAAAAATAAAAAAGCAGGATTAAGTATTACATTATTTTATGATTAGGCGGCGCAGGAACCACTGGTTTGCGAACCTCAAAAGTTATTGGGACGCACCGACCATGGAAACAAAAGCCCTGCTCCGTGCTATTTATCACTGAACCTGGCCTCGCTTTCAGGTAATGGGTCAAAGGACAGTTATTTGTGAAAAAGTCGGTAATGACTTGGACAGTTCCAAAGTTGCACATTCTGCTATAATCTTATATGTACAGTGTTGTCACCAGATACTGTAAAATGAACAGCTTCCTTTTCAGTTACAAATGCTTTATTTAGAATTATTAAATGACAGTGAAATAAAATGTCACATTGCATAAGGAATTTAGTTTTGGTTAACTTTATCTGCAGTTCTTTGGTATTTTTCTGTGTTCTTTGTATCATTTAATGCGTTCATCCTCAATCTCACTAGCATTAACCTCCCTCTGAAATGTTTAAGTTGCATCTATCCACCAGCTTCTTTGCCGTTATCGACTATTATAACGGAATGCGGAAGCACGTTAAACACCCATAAATAAATTACTAAATAATAGCTTCTTTATTGCGGTTTCATAAGCCACATACATTCTTAATAGTAGCAAGCCACCGTGGAGTAGGATATTGGGATGTTTACAAACAGCTACAGCAGACTGTGTCACCTACCTGCGAACTTCCAAAGCGTGGGGCACGTGGCGTTGTTCCTGTAACTGCCTAATCCACATTCATACTAGAGCTATTTTTATGTGGCTCTTTTGAGGATAAAAGCTATCTGTATATGTCACCTAGAAGCTAAGCAGCTAATTCTATATATTCATTCTGTGTCATTTCGTAACACCCTGTATATGCATATGTATATGAATATACTAGGTATTGTGTTCAATTTAACTTATATGAATTATTGGAATTTTAAGAAAAAGGAAGCTGTTCCATATAATGATTCATCTCTATTGATTTTGATTCTTGTATTTACAAAAACTGGTAGCTATTACATACACTTTTCTTGATTTTGATTCTTTGTATTTTATCTTTTCAAGACAGGATATACATTACACTTATAAAGCCTAAATACGTACAGCGTAGACAACGAAGAGGGATACTTGGCGAACCGCATACGCTGTTAATGGAGTGAAGCAGCTGCTCAAGACTCTTAGGAGTTGCAATCCAAATAAGCTTCTCAAATGCTACTCCCTGCGCAGAAGGGGCACTTTTCCCTCGAGGAATTTATGGGCTCTTCATTTCATTTCATATTTGACTACTCATTTAAAACTATTTTACTTTGCTCGTAGCTCAAGTTTATGTAGATATTAATCTACAGGATGCATAAAGGGTACTTCCATATTCTTAGACGTCATCACCAGTATTTTAACTCATACCAAATCTTTTATTGCTTTTATCACATATCAACTCGTATTCGTTGGTTATCAGGGTGTGACGGTTATTTCATTTTTAAATTTTAAAAATGTATTTTCTAATTTTCTGTGAAATTGTTTAAGCCACGGAATGATACAATGCAAGATAAATGTTGCATAATATTCAACTATATTAAGTATATCTTCCGGGCTTGTGGGCCGTGGTTGAGTTGGTTTAACTTCCTCCGACGTTTCGCCGAAAAATGCGTCCGGCATCTTCAGGGTGATGTGAACTCCCCAGTCCAAATACTGGAGCGCCATGTCTTAGCGCGCTGGAAGTCATAGCTCTCCAGCCTTTGGACTCGGGAGTTAACTAGCCTGATCACCCTGAAGATGCCAGACGCAGTTTTCGGCGAAACGGTGGAGGAAGTTAAACAAAATTGACCACAGCCGGAAGATCTACTTAACATAGTTGACAACGCCGGCCGTAAAAGCCTCAGCACTTATGTTACATAATATTGTTTTTGGTAATTGCAAGAATATAATTTAGTAATATGGTGACGTGGACCAATAAAACAGAAGTAATTTAGTTGTTATGGAAACAGAATTCAGAGAACCCAAAATAATCAGAGAACTTGGCGTATTTCTGCAAACGACGGTCTTTATAGTAAGACGTGTTCTTGTGTCACTCTGCGATTGCGCAGAAAACGTTTAGTTGCGAATGCATTTGTGTTACACTAGTGGCATGGGCCAGAGATACAAAGTTCATCAATGCAACAACCATTGTTCGTGAAAGGACAGCATCTGCATTATTTAAAATTGTAGCAGAAATTAAAATTGCTTTGTGGAATAAAATTCACAATATTTAAAAGAGAAGAATTGTTGTTTATTCTCCAACAATTGCAGTATCAGATTCCTTTACTCCGAGACTGCGTCCAGAGGTAAGAGCTCCAGAGCTCCGAGGAGTCTACCAGATTTCTACCAGATCGTCACCAAAGGTGAGAAACTAATCATCAGCATATTCCATCACTTTCCTTTGCAACAAAACCTGATTGCAAAATGATCGCGAGGCTTCTAGAATGTCGACTTCAGTCATCATGCATTTGGCAACTCAAAGTAAATCTGGTTGCAAGCGTAACTGTTTCCAACCAACTTTTCAAATTTAAGCATGTAAATATGTTTTTGTATTTTATTATCTTCCAGTCTTAAAATGATTTCTTCCATAAATATTCTTTGCAACGATTCATAGCTCTTCTCATATGCCACAAATCAAATGCCACATTAGTTTCTTAATATTCCTTCTAAATGTCCAATGAAAGCCTTGGTATGTACAATAATAATATGAAATTTAGTCCTATCGAGTAAACTCGGTTACTACTATTGGAAAACAAGTTCCAATAAATAGAACCTTCCCATTCTTTTGTTATCTTTTTCCCAGGCTGAGCCACATTACCGTTTGGTAGCTGATCATACTAGTGCGTAGGAAGAGAATGGCCACATTATACCACCGAATCCGAAGATTTATGTTCACCTGGCACTTGTATGGAGGAAGACCGGGCCGGGCGACCTCCCGGTTTTAACGTGTTGGCGATTTCTCCAATTATCGCGGAACAAAAGCCCGGACATTCATCATTCTCGAGTAACGCTCTCAAACCCGATGATTAATAATAAGGAACGGAAAGGAAGCCCTTTGTTAAGTGACTGGAAACTGTTCCAAGATTTTTTTAAACGGCGGTTGCTTGACCCAATTTGAAACGCTTTACAAATTCAGTCCACGGCCTATGACTTATGTGCTAGAAAGATCGTACGAAACAGAATAAGCGCTAGTGTAGAATTAAACCACTAGTGGCGCTGTACGCCAGTGGGCAATAAATATGGCAAAGGCTTCTACTGGAATATAGCATCCGCAAAGGATAAAGACCGTCGCACAGGCCCATAGAGATTCCTCTCAGGCTAAGGATGTTATATATTACTAAAAGGAAATCGGAACAAAGAGAAGAGAAAGAAAACGACCTCCGGTACCATTTCTATTTTGTTGGGTGTTCTATATTGATGAAGTTTTACTACAGCTATCTTGGGATACTAGTAACATTGAATGGTATTACTCATGGATGATGCTTAATTGGATAACAAATCTCGCAAACTGCTAAATAACAAAAGCTATGTCCTTCCGTAGCCCGAATTAAAATGATGCAGTCTAAGTCTATGTAATAAAGGAACGATATCAAATGCTTATTTCTAAATAACTGAGGTTAACATACAATTAACTATCTGGAAGTTGTAAGTTGAGATATTTGAACATTTTTGGTTAAATTGGTGTCATAGAGAGGAAGAGAGATAGATAATGAGATGATTTAATGAGTCCTGAAGCAAAACAGTCTTCACGTCCCACTCCCACTCCCAAGTATTGTTACTTGTAAAATTAAAATGAAACTAATAATTTAGAATTTTTTTTACCAAGATTTATAGTTTTCGGACATAAAAATATTGGCCCATAATGGAATGCACTGGTTTATATTGGTACTGGTAATTTTATTAAACACCCTCTGTGACCGTGCCGTGGCTGAGTAGTTAGTCCGCTCTACTCTCACCAAGGTGGCCCGGATTCGTTCCGATTTCCCCTGTATTTCATTCCATCGGGGCCCCATCTCCATCTCCAGTATCATCAGTGTCACCGCCTGTGGTGTTGCACGTAGTAAAAGCGGGCAATAAACACTACGCGCGCGCGCGCACACACACACACACACACACACACACACACACACACACACACACACACACACACACCATCTGCCAGCGTGCACTAACCTTCTCTTCGTGCATAGTTTCAGGCACTTACTGGTAGGATGCATAACTTCCCCAAAAGATGAGCAAAGAGTAATACCACTTCGTATTTCTTTAATTTCATACTATAGTGCGATGCTTATAAATCTGAACCACTTCAATAGGCCATAAACTTTGAACCAATAATAGGACACAAGTGCAACTTAGGGAAAATATAATACATATTTAGGACACTATATTACATTATTTAAATTTCAGAGAAAATGTTGGAAGTGTCCTCCACCAGCATCGATACATGATACGACTGTAGTAACTGGTATGTTGCAGTTTTTGTAACACAAATGGTATGGTGGGGTCAAGAGGACACCATTTCATGTTTGACAATTATGGATGATGAGGGATGGTGAATTGTAATAAAGTAAACATGAATGTAATAATCAGTTATATTTTTACAGATTAATTAGGCATAAACTACATTGTGAGCCTCTGCAGGCCTGTCTACAGAATCTTTTTTTTTTTTTTTTTTTTTTTTGCCATATATGTAATATTCATTAGTCAAATAATGATGGTTTTAAGAATCAGCTGTTTTTAATCAAATTACATACAAGTTTTGAAGTATAAAATTAAAGATTAATAGTAATTAATAAAAGTGTTTAAAATGAAATGGATATAGTAACTGGACAGAGCCACAGCAGGTGTTTACAAGCAATCCTCACAAATACTTCTTGTGCATTCACTACATATTGGTGTACTATAAGTTACACACATACTTTTGTTTCCTTATCTTTTGTTCTAAGTCACTTTGCAAATCTAACCCGTATTTTCCTAAGTGTTTGGGGTTTTTGCATTTGAGCATCCTTGCATTGTTGTTCCTTAACCCACGAGGGAGGTGTGGAATACTCATCCTTCTCTGTAGCAGCGGTTCAACTAGTTGCCATGACAGAGACTTGTACCCAAAGCGTGATCTTTTATGGTTTTGCATTAATGACAAATATATTACAAATGCATTCACTCAAATGTGCAGCATTGAGTAGGAAATAGGAAGAGCCCACCTTCTGCAGCGTCTGTTGGTCGCATAAATAGTGCATTTTCCATCAAATGTATCTATTTCTCCTTTTGTGGCACTTTAATACTCAGGTTTCTTTGTTTCCTGGTTCACTGAAGCACTGTAGTTCATAGAAGATACCAAAATCGTTGCCTGTTTTGGTTTTGGTACACAGAAGACCAATGTTAAACTCTCTCCAAGTCCAAACAATGAAGATACAGGTTTCATGCCTTTGGATGGCAAAAACTCTTTTGCAATTTCTTTCTTGTCTTTCTTTAAGGTCCCCAAATAAGTGAGTCCCCTCTTTCTTAGTTAATTAATAAGTTTGATGCAATATAATGCATTTTGTGTGCTTAAGCTGTTGACATTTCCTCCTGAAGCATACCGCAATACGATAGGACATACTTAGCATACTCAAAGCATACTGCCTAAAAGGTACTGAGAGCCGCAGCGCCACACTGCACAGAAAATAGGTTTAACATGGTGTACAGTTTTAGTCGGGTTCCTCCTGACCCCACCATACCGGTTATGGGTTTATATGCTATATTCAAGACATTTGTGAAGCAGCTGGATGATATTTAATTGAAAGAATGTTATTTCCAGCAATATGGATCAACGTGCCATACATCTAATGACACTACGGAATTAGTAACCAGTTTCTTTGATAATCGACTAATCTCCAACGGTCTGTAGCCCCCCAGATCCCCTGACCTAATCTCACCGGACTTTTTCTTGTGGGGGTATCTAAAAATAGAGTGTACAAGATTAAGCCACGGACATATGTTCTCAAGTAATCCATTCCAAAGGAAATAAGTAACATTGGCGAGGATACTCTCCCTAAAACTTCAGAGAATATGGTGAGACGCGTGCAAATATGTATAGAGGCTGGTGGAGGACACTTCCAACATTTTCTCTGAGATGTCAATAGTGTAATTTAATCTCCCAATTGTGTATTATATTCTCCCAAAGTTACGCGTGTCCTATTTATGGTTCAAAATTTATGGCTTATTGAAATGGTTCAGATTTATATGGATCGCACTATAGCTGAGCACCACTGAGGCAATAAATCTTGGCGCAAAAATATAAGAAAAGAATAAAAAATTTCAGAACTTTTGTCGTGTTCCATAAATATACTGATTCCTTCTATTTGCTTGCTACAATATTGGCCATTTTAAAGAACCTAAAAGACATTTAAATGGGTCTTTGCCAGCTAAAATTCACTATTAATTGGGGGCGGTTTCTGAGGTAGTGCCGCTGTGCCATGGCACCATCTGTACGAAAACGAAAGAAAGAGAAGTGTATAGGAATTGCGCAAAAAAAAAAAAAAAAAAATGTTTGTGAGTATCTGCTCCCTCGTGTGAATAGGCGCGTTAAATGCAAGCGCTCTGTCCTGGTTGTTTTCCTTGGATTGGTACCGATTCCAGAATGGCACCGTCTACGTTCATAAGCGCCTGCGTTAAGGGATAGGATGTCTGCTTATACACGGCTTCTTATGGGAGAAGGTGGTGCCGAGATTTCTCTGGCGCATAGCTTATGTTTTATCCGCTAGAGTGCAGTAAAGATTGAGACTTAAAATTTCTGTCTCTCTGTCGCGAAATCGTACACGGACGCTTCGTATCACATTCTCCATGAACCGAATTATCAAACTATTACTGTACTCGTTACACCTGTGCGTAACAAGAGTACGGATGTAACAAATATATATTATCGTTCCCTGTACGTTCTGTTTGGTGCAGTATATTATAAAACGGGATGGATTAAGATTACCTAAATCGTTCGAAACTAGTACACATATTTATATTTTACCAACACTCATTTATTTATTTTGTATTTATTTATTCATTCATTAATTTATTATTTGTTTATTCATCCATTATTATTTATTTACTTAATTAATTAATTGTGGCACCGTGAAGACAATGCCTCAACGGCTGCCCCTTCTATTAACCCTCAAAAGTACCTTTCAGCTTCATATGCCTTGGGTGCAGTGCAACAGCCTTTAATTATAGGCTTGAAGTTGTAGCTGAATTGCATGAATAGAATAAAAATCTTTCACTAAAGCACTCTTTGTCACGTAAATATTAAAGCATTTAACAAATATTAAACCTGAACATCCTATAAATTATGAATAGGTAGAGTCAGAATGAAAAATTTAATGCCATAGCCGGGATTTGAACCACGGATCTTCTGGTTTCCGTCCAGCCGCTCTAACCATTTGAGTTACTATGGCCAACGTGCCAACATGACATTAAATTATCCAACTGACCCGTGTTTCTTTACAGCATAGTAAGTCGCCATTATGGTAGTTGTCTCATCTGTTTATGAGAACTCCTAGTGGTTTACCGGGAGAAACACGAGTCAGTTGGAGAATTTGATCTCATGTTGGCACGTTGGCCATAGTAGCTCAAATGGTTAGAGTGGCTGGACAGAAACCAGAAGATCCGTGGTTCAAATCCCGGCTATGGCTTTGAATTTTTCATTCTGGCTCTACCCTTTCATAGTTCGTCCTACACACGTCTAGTGTGAAAGAACAATTAATATTCGAAAAATTGCTCAATGCTAAATTTTTCGATCAAGAATTTTATGTGTTCTTTGGCTTTCATTTTTCTTCCGAACGCAAACTAATCCGTAATTGGAGGATGAATAGGATTGGTATAACGGACGAATCGGAATGGAAACCAAACGGGGACAACATTTAATTTCAGTACATAATATAATCATGAGAACAAAATGGCACGCTTTAACACTTGAAAACTCATATCTTAATTTATCTCGCACACATTTTCCACATATGAATTGGTTCTTTCTCACAGCGCCCACACAGACTTCGTGGTACCATTCTCCATTTTCCTGGGCTCATTTAAGCATCATTTAACCCATACCATTCATCGGCCGATACGACTTAAATTGGATGACGTAAATATAAAAAAATAGAATCCTCCCCCCCCCCCCTTACTTCAATCCGCTTCGCCCTGTTGTAGCGGTATTTATTTTTGCCCTTTCGCGGCACTAATTAACTATCATCACAAAGAGGATTATGGATGTAAGATAGTCTGTATTTTCTTACTGAACAAGTTTCTGGAACAATTTCAGTACTCATTCGTTATAAATCTACATTGAACAAAACTAAAAATAATAAAAGCTAGAAATAGAGCAATTGCATATTTAGTTTCCTTCAGAGAAGCTCGATTTTTCACTTATACTTAAGAAACACATTTGTATTCAACACTTCACTGTCTCAGGTGGTTAACTTCTTTGCCCAGAAAGGCCGCTCCATTACAATACCCTACCGTTTCCTAGGGAGCAGAATTTGAAAATCCAATGTGAGTCGCCCGTCAATTCTTATCACCTGTGCTTACCGTACTTCACATATTTCGCTGCAATTACAGCCGATAGTCATATTTAGAACTGCACGCTATATCTACGAGAGCTGCTCAATAAAGAGGGATCACAATTCTTTTTACAACATACTTTTACTCATACTCTTAATATTGGTCCTCAAAGCAGTCTCCTTTAGTCTCCTCCCAGCGTTTCTGCCAGTCTCAAAAGACATGCTGGAAACCATTTTAGAGAGATCCTTCAAAATTCCACCGCAGCCTTCACCACTACTTCTGATGATGGATAATGCCACCCACGAAGGCATTTCTTCAAGTTAGAGAATAGGAAAAAGTCACATGGGGCTAAATCAGCACTATAGGGATGGTGAGGGATACACTTCACTTTGATTTTCGCAAGATATTTAGCAAAAGCATTGGCAATATGCGGCCGCGCACTATCGTAGTGCAGCATCCAGCCTGCTTCACAGAAATGTGGTCTTTTGCGCCTGATATGGACTTACAATGTTTTCAGGACATCCCTGTAATATTGTCAAGTTACTGATGTGTGTGCAACATGCTGATAAACCATTCCATGAATGGAAAGATGGAGTCAGACTGAAAAAATCAAAGCCATAGCCGGTATTTGAACCACGGATCTTCTGTTTGCTGTCCAGCCACTCTAACCCTTGAGCTAGTGTGGCCAACGTGCCAAAATGACACTAAATTCTCCAACTGACTCGTGTTTTTCCCTGTAAACCAGTTAACAGTTCTCATAAGCACATGAGAGAACTACCTTAATGGCGACTTACAACGTGTAAGTACTCTAAAGCCTGGGCTTTATAGTTAACCAACATTAGGTCAATTAATGTAAATTAATGGTTCTTTCCCACTGGTCGTGTGTAGGCTAAATTAGCTATAGCAGCTCAATGGTTAGAGCGGCTGGACGACAACCAGAAGATCAGTGGTTCAAATCCCGGCTATGGCATTAAATTTTTCAGTCTGACTCTATATTTCCATACTTTAGCCTACACACGGCCAATGTGAAAGAACAATTTCCATTCCATGAATATCAAAGAATGAGAAGACCATAACTTTCCCAGCAGAAACAACCACTTTTGCATTTTTGGGGGTTGGTGATGAAAGAGATTTCCACACTGAGCTTAGCTGTTTGCTCTCAAGATCAGAATGATGTAGCCAAGTTTTACCAGCAGTGATTACGTTTGAAAGAAGCTCCGGATCTTGCTCTAACATCAACTTTAACTGCATGCAGATCTGCATGCCAATGTCCTTTTGTTCGGAAATCAACAGTCTTGGAACCAATCGCGCACAAACACGTTACATGTGTAATGTTTCTGTCACCAACGTAATCTTAATGTAATTCGTTGATCCTCTCTCACAATGACAGCAGCAGTGTTGATGTTTTCTTCCATAAGAGCAGTATTTGGATCACCGGGTCCACCTTCCATTGAAATTGATGGTCTCCCCTCTTTAAACACGTTAAACTACCTTCGAGCTGTGCTGTAAGGAAGAACAGAATCTCCATAGGCCTCCTGTAACATTGCATAGAGCTCAACTGATGATTTTTGAGACGAAAGCAGAATTTCAGAGGCACATATTGTTCCTCGCGTGTTACCTCTTTTGCAGCCGTAGGCGATACTGACCATGTCTGAACTTGCCTGGTTATCACAGGCGGGAACCAGGAGTACCAACAATGAAAAAACTACGGCGTGTTTGTGTCACATAAAGCTAAGAGAATATAATAAGTTTGAATTTTAGTGCGAAAAATTATGACCGTAAAAAATTATGATAGTTCTTTATGAACAGCCGTCGTAGCATCCAATATTGTTTCCACGAACTTCTAAGAAAGAATTTAAAGTGAACAGCAGTTTAAAAGAATGAAAATGTACTGTGTAATTCGAACCACTTTTGCTATATATCCTGGGAATAACTAACCTAAGCCACAAAAATTTATTTTAAATAAAATGTTTTAAAAATGTGTACAATCTTTGTTAAGCAAAATGTGCAGCTTTTGGGCTATTAAAAGCTACGTATGACTTAAAAGGGAAGGCACAATGTTTTAAAATATTATGTACTGTGCATTTCTGGACCATTACCGGAACTTTCGCCCAATAATTCCTTCACAAGCAGATAATTCTCAGACTATCGGAGAAAGTTTTACCAATATTCTGCTTTTGGTAAATATCAGGTGATTTTTATACGATGTTAGCTATATAAAGCTACGATTATCAGAGAGGAAAGGTAGGATGCACCGCAAAAATTGTTTGAATCCTTGTGCAATAATTGAGAAAGAGGAGATAAATTAAATTACATAGCCATAGCTACTTATTAAAGTCCGAGCAGCTCACTAAGATATAATAAGGAAAACTGTAAGGTGGTACCAGAAATCGTCTAGCACTTGAAAAAAAAAATGAATCATGATCGTTTAAGAATTAAGTATAGAACCCATGAGAGGCATTATAACAAAGGTTATATATCTTTAAGACTTTGATTTTCTTATGTATTATTATTAATTTACCTTGAAGAAATAAAAGCAACAGTTGGAATATGAATTTTGAAAAATGATCAAAAGAATGATGGTTAGAGTCAGCATGAAAAATTCAATGCCATGGCCGGGATTTGAACCACGGATCTCCTGGTTTCCGTCCAGTCGCTGTTAACCTTTGAGCTACCATAGCCAACGTGCCGTACTGACATTAAATTCTCCAGTTGACTCGTATATTTCCCCGGTAGACCACTAGGGGCTCTCGCATCCGAGATACACCGTTTGTGGCGACTTACTATCGTAAGTACTTAAGTCCCAGGCTTCATCATTTAACTTATTATTTTATTTAATTGATGGAAATTAATCATTTCTCCATACTAGCCGTATATAGGCTAAGATATTTGATGGATAGAGTCAACATGAAAAACTCAATGCCATGGCAGGGATTTGAGTCGCCACAATCGGTGTATCTCGGATGCGAGAGCCCCTAGTGGATTACCGGGGAGATATACGAGTCAACTGGAGAACTTAATGTGAGGACGGCACGTTGGCCATGGTAGCTCAAAGGTTAAGAGCGACTGGACGGAAACCAGGAGATCCGTGGTTGAAATCCCGGCCATGGCATTGAATTTTTCATGTGGACTCTATCCATCAAATATCTTAGCCTATATATGGCTAGTTTGGAGAAATGATTAATTTCCATCAATTAACTAAAATGCTCAAAAGAAGTTAAAAGAAAATTATACTCAGGAATAATTATCGGATTTCACACTCTTTGCTATGAAATAAATTTTAAAAATTGCAAAAGGATAGAACACAAAATTTGTGAATAACATACATGAAATATATAAGAGTACAACTAGAATTTAAAATTAAAATTAGTAAATATACTACATTATAATATAATGCCTGTATGCTGTCTATACCGGATAAATTTAAGTTCTTGGTGCAAGAATAGAAATGGAAGAAAAGGAGAATAAAAAATAACATTCAAGATGTGTTTTGCTGAAACAAATGCACAAAATGGTTTCAAAGACTACTGCAGCAAAATTGGGATTTAAAATTTGTGGTAATTTTTAAAACAAACCGTCAAAATGCAGCTTTGTGCCAAAGAACATGCAGTTGAAAGTAATGAGTGTAATTTTGGATGAAAGAAACGGAAACGCATTTCAGATGTCTCACGATTGGGAATAGCACGTTACCGCTAGTCTCTCTTTAAATCAATATACTGAAATGATGGTGTAATAATTCATATAAATTTATCTACCGTGTTTCGTTTGTTAATATCCCAAACGCCTGCAGACACTGTTAATTCTTTACACAGCCCATAAAGTAATCAGAAGTGACAAACAAATGACGGTTTATTGTTGGGGCCTTCCCTTATTTCAACCTTTGGCCTACCCGCAAAGCCAAAAGGTCTACGTGACTTTCGAATGTAGTTTATGAAATAAATGACACGCGGAGCTAAGACCTTTCTGAGCTCGGAGCTTTGCACTGTGTTAATAAGTTGTATAAATTCCAAGAACGAGTCTCTCGTAAAATTTCGGAAGACCGCAGGTAATAATTCGCTCTTTTTTATATAGCGTCATTAATTTTTTGCCTGCCTCTTGTGCTTCGTTCACTAATGTTCTTGTGAGGCAGTATATCCAGAGATTTTGTTTTCAGATAATTATAAAATATTGTCTTAACTAGGCTACGATGATGTAGAAGTTTTATGGCAATCAGGAATTTTGAAGTCAATTCTACACTTCTCAATTTGTGACGTACCTACAACATAGCTAAGTAAAAACCTAATTCCTCTCGCCTAGACCTTTCCTATAGCAAATTAATAGTTATGTGTATGGATGTCGGAAACTTAAGTAACTTCTAAGTGACCAGATGTCCTCTAGCATATTTCTCCTTTCTGTTTTTTTTTTTTTATAATTTTTTATTGATGGATCAGCAGTACAATGCTTTACAGATCAGAGTGAAAAGAAGGTAGCAGTACAATAAGAGCAACAACACTCAGGGGTAGGCTAGCAGGCCGCCCCCTAACTACATTAAGTTAGAAATCCAATAATACTCTGAGAAATTATGTCAATATTGAAGATGTAAGACAGACATCAAGCACTAGAATCACTCGAATCAGATGTATCACTTAGAAGCAGGTCCTGTGGTAGCCTCCTCTTCAAGCGTGAGGGCTGGTGCGTGCGGACGCCGATGTTATAATGCACAGCTCCTGGAACTTCTTGCAGTGTGGAAAAGAAACGACGAGCGATCCTGCTAATGTAGTCGTGAAGAGGTAACGATCCTAGTTCGTGATGGAGGTGCTGATTAAGGATCTCCTTTCTGTGGACAGAAGCAGAGGATGGAGTGATGTGACAAACAGACTTAGCATGCTATGGTAATATTCATCTTGGGAGTTATGATCTTTATGCCTTGTTTAATTCGTTGCTTTCGTTGGTAAGCCTGATCCATGTTCTGTTTCTTTTAATAACAGTATAGATACAGTGCGATCCATATAGTCCTGAACCATTTCAATAGGTCATAACTTTTGAACCAATAATAGGACACACGTGCAAGTTTGGTAGAATATAATACACAATTCGGAGATTACATTATACTATTTACATCTCAGAGAAAATGTTGGAAGCGTTCTCCATCAGCATCTATACTTGTTTACACTCGTCTCACCATATTCTCTGAAGTTTTAGGTAGAGTATCCTCACCAATGTTACTTATTTCGGTTCGAATGGATTCCTTGTGAACAACAATTGTCCGTGACCTATTCTTGTACACTCTTATGATACCATGCACCTTGTAACCAGTCTCTTTTATAATCGAATAATCTCAAAATTTTTGCGGACCCCCAGATCGCCTGACCTAGCCTCACCGAATTTTTTCTTGTGGGGGTATCTAAAAAAAAAAAGAGTGTACAATCCGGCCGTTGTATCTCCGGCTCTGACGTTTCGCGACTGCAAAAGGTGGAGGGGGAAAGTTAATAGTACCAACATACAGTAATGAGCAATTGAAAACATATCCTCAAAATTATCTTTAGAATAAAAATATAGGACTATATTAGTTTTAAAACACTGAAATCCAACTTGTAATTTCATTGTCACGCAAGATATTTATTACAACACCACTCTATTTAAATACTTCGTTCACACTTTTCACACACACTAACTGCATCTGTTGGTAGTACTGGGAGTCTCTACTTCCGGTGTTGTGGTCAGGAGGCTAAAACTGTCTGCTAGCGCCAATCAGCATTGTCGCTGCTATGCGTGGCTTCCGAACCCAACACCGTGTTGCCACTTAAATTTGTTTGAGCCACGTGGCTTTAGCTGTTTGCGCTGGTGAACTTTCTTTGCTATATTTTCCGTGCGTGGATTCCAATTTTTAGTGTGCGTAAGGCCTATTATTATTATCGCTATTATAATAGTATGACTACTGGTTCGTGAAATATGCGAATACGTGAAATATTTAAAATACGCATTGTTCCTGTGTTTGAAATTCCCGCTAAAAAATTGTTAACAGCCTGCTTCCCCCTCTCGAGAAATGTCAGAGCTGAAGATAGAGCGGCCGAACGGTATAAGAATAGGCCATGAACAATTTATGTTCTCAAGGAATCCATTCGAACTGAAGTAAGTAACATTGGCGAGGATACTCCAAGTAAAACTTCAAAGAATATGACGAGACGAGTGCAAACATGTATAGATAAATAGAGGAGCCTTCAAACATTTTCTCTGAGATGTAAACAGTGTAATGCAATCTACCAATTGTGCATTATATTCTCCAGAAGTTGCATGTGCATCCGATAATTAGTTCAAAAGTTATGAATTATTGAGGTCGCTCAGGTCCTTTATGGATCGCAATATATAAGGAGTTATCAAAGAAGCAATACACTATTGATCGTTTGGTTTTAACATATTCAAAAGCACCCTCTTAAAATAGATGTGTCATTTAAAATTTATATTTACTTTATTTCTTAACAACCTTTCGTTAGTTCAACACTTCCCATATATGTCCAACAGTTTTATAATGCTTTTGTTTCAGTCCTCTGAGACATGATTTGTGGACACCTTTCACCAAGGAGAGAATTCAAATGTTTAGGGATGAAATATGTAACTGATCAACTGTTATAGGTCTGTCTCTTTTTATTCACTTGTTTGAAATTTCTTTTGATGACCGATAATCGGCCGTGTCGAGTTTCATCATGCACATTTGTTTGTTCATTATTCCACATTTCTCAACATTTTCTCGTACTTCTTTCGCATAATTTTGTATTACAGAACATTTTTTATTTGACTACAAATATTCAACTTCCAAACATTTCAAACTAGAATATTCATCTCTCAGTAGGTATACAGTTTATGTTGAACATGTTGCAAGTTTTATTATTCTTAATAATCTTAAATATGCTATAAGCACTTAAAAGCTTTTGAAAATAATTACGTTAACAACAAATAATGTACAGCATTCTCACGACCAACAGTTTATGTACAAACTGTTTATAAAGGAGGAAGAAACCTCAGGGAAAATAGATGCAAACTTCCTTGATTCCGGCTCTTCGTTCTTGTGCCTTTAAATTATGCAAATAGAGTTACTTAAAGTTTTAGCGGGCAATTCCTTGCTATGGTGATGACGGAATGTCATGCATATTGTGTGAGGAAGCCACAAAAAGGGGAGAAAAGTAGAAGATGAGGCTTGACGAAAGAGGTAGCTGAACCTACAAGACTTTATGAAGTATTTATATTAATTAGAAATTAAGAACTAATTAGGCCACAGCTGGAGCGGAGGAAAAGAAAGTAGCGCGTAGAGTAATTTGCTATTCATTAAAATAGATACGCCATAACTGGTTTATAACATGAAAGTTGTAAGGTCCTGCCTGTATTGTAATATTTATTTACTGCCCGAGCACTCAAAACGTGACACAAAAATAGGCTATTTGAACGACGGCTGTTCAATAAAGAATGATCACAATTTTTTTGACAACGTACCTTTACTCATCCTCATAATTCTGATGGTCCTTCTCAAAATAGTCTCCCCTGAATGCAATGCACTTGTCCCAGCGATTCTGCCAGTCTTCAAAGACACGCTGGAAACAATTTTTGAGAGATCCTTCAAAACCGCCTTCGCTGCTTTCAAAATGCTTCTTATGATGGATAATGACTCCCATGAAGGTGTTTCTTCAAGTTAGGGAATAGAAAAAGGTCACATGGCGCTAAATCCGGACTATAGAGAGGGTGAAGAATGCACATCACGTTGATTTTTTCAAGATGCGGCCGTACATTATCTTGGCGCAGCTTCCAAACTGCTTCACGGAAATATGGCCCTTTGCACCTGATACGGATCTGCAATGTTTTCAGGACATCCCTGTAGTATTGTCCAGTTACTGATGTGTGTGCAGGTATAACATTCAGATAAACCATTCCATGAATATCAAAGACTGAGATGACCATAATTTTCCCAGCAGAAGCAACCACTTTTGCTTTTTGGGGGTTGGCGATGAAGGAGATTTCCACACAGAGGTTTTCTGTTTGTCTTCAGGATCAAAATGATGTAGCCAAATTTCATCAGCAGTGATTACATTTGAAAGAAACTCTGGATCTTCCTCTAACACCAACTTTAACTGCATGCGCCCTGCATGTGAATGTCGTTTCGTTCGGGAATCAAGTCTTGGAAACCATTACACACAAACACGTCTTAGGTGTAATGTTTGTCACCACCCTATAAGGGAAAGTCCCGGGAAAAACCTTATCCAGGTAGCTTACCCTAACCGAGATTCGAGCCCCATGAACCCCAGATTCATTTCACAAATTTTATTCATCGTCCGATATAACTTAACGTTGGAGGACGTAAACTAACATGTGGGTGACACCCAATGAAATGTTCAGTGTTTCAGAAAGTGGTCTTAAGATAATTTCCCATGACTTCTTCTATCTCTGCCCACCAACTATTTGAATTCTCTAATATTTTTTGCTGTCTCATGCATAAATTCATAATTTCCCCTTCTTTGGCCAAACACCTATACCAAAATTTTAAAATTTCCATTATTTTTGCATTTCTCCTTGTTTTTCCTAATTCTAAAAAAGCTACTTCCCTAGGTGCTGATCTTGGTAAGCCTGGTAGCTCTTCACAAAACCTTCTGTAATTTTGGTGCACCGTTTTGTTTACCTCTGTAACCCCCCCCCCCTCCCAGATCTTCACTGCATACAACATTTTGGATTCAACTAGTTCTTCATACATTCTTTCTAACCACTTGGTTGTCATTTCTAGCTCTTCACAAAACGTTCTGTAGTTTTGATCCACCGATTTGTTTACCTCTGTGGCCCCCCCCCCCCCAGATCTCCACTGCATACAACATTTTGGATTCAACTAGTTCTTCATACATTCTTTCTAACCACTTGGTTGTCATTTCTAGCTTATATTTGCATATTCTTATTCCATTAATTGCCGCCCTTCCTTTTGCTTCAATTTTTCTCCTGTGTGCTCCCCACTTTCCATTGTTGTTCTACCTAACTCCCAAGTATTCAAATGCATTGACCACTTCTAACCTTTTGCAATTTAGTTCCCACTTTTCATCTTCTTTTAGTTTATTCGTTTTTACGTAAGTAGAAATACAAAAGTGTAATACTAATTACTCATGATACAACATGATTTATAGCAAATAATAAATTATATGAGTTGGTAGGAATCCTGGACTGCACTTGTTTGTAGTTGATGCAAATCAGTGTGGATAAACAGTAGCAAGAGCTATCAAAACTACTCAATTACAAATAAGTGAAGTCCGGTATTTCTACTGATTCCTATAATTGTTATTAGAATGTGCTTCACCATCAATACAAATAAGTGAAGTCCGGTATTTCTACTGATTCCTATAATTGTTATTAGAATGTGCTTCACCATCTCCAACATCTGCACTAATAGTTATGTTATGGTTTATAGCAGTTTAATGCCAGGTGCGTTCAAGTCATAACACCTCCATTTTTTCCCCTCGCAAAGTAATCGCAAGAAAAATGTGAAACTAGTGTCACTTCTCCACGTAATTTAAGGGTTAGAAGAGGATATATGCCTTTAATATCTATATACTTATAAACATATTGCCATGAAACATACAAATACATACATTTCTTTTACTTCCCAGCATTACATCGGTAAATACCTTCCAACGTTTAAAGAGTCTGTGGTGGCGTTTGGCCTATGAAACTTTTTACCTTCCAAAAAGCCAGGCTACCTAAATTGCTTCATAACTTTCCAGAATGAAGATACATTGCACATCCGTAACTCTTTCCATTCTGAGACCCCCTAGTGCGGACCACTTTATTTGGGGGTGCCTCGAAGCAGTTAACAAAGTACTTTCTTCGTGATTTCAAAACGGACGTATAATGCGAGCATGTGGTTCCTTGACTTAATATGTCTACGTCTCTATCAAACACCTGCATTCAAAGTACATCTTTCAAGTGTTGTTTTATATTTTAATATATTGTATTATTTATCAATGTAATTTCTAAACTGCCGAAATTTATTGGTTTAGAGAGCTATTGTTATTTAATTGCCCTCTGCTTAGACAGCATGCTTTTGCCCTAGTTGGCATTGTTTCTTTCGCTAACATTCCCATTTCTTTACCATTCCTTTTAGTAGTTGGCCTATTTAGAATCATTAGAATATTTACCCTATTTTGCAAAAACCGTAGAACTTCTACGATGTTATCCATTAAGGCAGTTCTTAACTTTCTAAATTCTTCCTACTGTTTTAAACTACGGAGGTGGGGCCGCGGTAACATGTGATTTTCATTCATTTCTTCACGGATCAAAGCCCGTGAACGACCAATCTTGTTTGGGGTTTTTCTGTTTTCCCCATGTCAGTAGACAAACTCTGCGGTAGATGCAGTAATCCACGTATCCCCTTCCTTTCTCATTCTCCTGTCATTTTTCAGGTCTTGTATTTTCCATAAAAATCAAAATTTTCCAACATAAGTCATATCAAAATGTGGATGAAATCGGTTAAATTATGCTCAAATGACCCGGGATCCTTAGAGCTTAGAGTTACTACATTAATCTTTCAGGATAAGGGAAACCCCGGATAAAACATCAACAACCTTCAAGATAGGCCAGATAGGCCTGTTTCGGCTCAGAAGGGTTCTTTCCAGCGTCTCCGTAGTCCTACATCTCTAATACCAACTGGTTTATACTGCAAGGCCTGTTTGGTGTGTCTTACTTCTGGCATTCGAGAGAGATGATCTTGCCATTTCAGTTTGTACTCACTGAGTTTGTCATTTGTAGTAAAATTGTTTCAATTTTAATGTGATTTTTAAGACTACGGCCAGCTACGTACCTCAAAAATTTAATTTCAGCCGTTTCAGTTATTCTTTTATCAGTTCTGTTCAAGGTCCAGGTCTCGGCTCCATAAGACATTACAGGCACTGCCATAGTTTTATAAAACTTTAATATGGTATCTCTTCTTGTTTTGTTTTTCAATGTTCGTTTTATAGTGTCACATATGTTTTGAAATTTATAGATATTTTGTTTTAAATCTCCCTCACATTCATAGGAAATGTCACATCCTATGTAATTAAAATATTTAACTTGTTCTAGTATTTTATTTTTGAGGAGCATTTTGGACCGTGTTGGGTATTTACCAATAAAAGCCATCACTTTCGTTTTCTCTGCTGAAATGATAAAATTATACGTTGACATTGTTTTGTCGAGTTGGTACAAAGATATTTGTAATCTGTCTTCAGTATCTGCCAGAATGATCTGATCATCTGCAAACAGGAATGTATTTAAGATTGTGCGACCTAACTTAAAATCTACTTTCAACTGAGCTTGCCATTCCTCAACTGCTGCGTCGATATAAATATTAAAAAGAGTTGGCGACATTGGGCAGCCCTGACTTACACCTAGGTTGATAGTTTCTTTCTTTAAACCATTATCAATGCTAATACAATCTGGATAAAACTTCATCCAGATAACTCACCCTAATTGAGATTTGAATTCGGGACCTCTTGAACATGAGTTAGTCCACTACCATGTACGCTATGCAGTTGAGCGTTGTGTGCGGATGATTCAGCAGATGCCGACAAATGGTTCAGTTGCTTGCAGTCATACAAAATACTTTTCCTTGGCAACTCAGAACGTTGGAATTGCCTTGTCGCCCTCTCTGGACGGTCGTGGAAAATTTTGGTGTTACGCAGGATATCAATTTGTACAGCTGTTTAGGGATATCTCTAGTCTCTACAGCTCTTCTCCCTCTTCTGACCTATGTCAGACTGATTTCGTTTTGCCTCATCCCATTTCATTAGCAGCCCCAATAGATCATGCCAGGTCGCAATAGGCGAGATATTCCTCTCCGCTCATTCATGTTATATGCGGTTTTAATACATTTTAAGAAATATTAACTCATGCAAAAGAAGAAAGGGAAATGCAATTTTTGAAATATTAGTTTTACTGATTCAGTGAATTTTAAAGAATTAAATGTTGAAATCTTTTGGTATGGAAATAAAATCCCTTGAAAAAGAATTATTAGGATACTCTAGAGCTATTTAAAATATACTCATCGAAACTTTAGCCTACACACGCCTAGTGTGGAAGAAATTATTTTCATCTATTTAAAATGTATTTTAATGTGCAATTTAATACTTGTCAGCTTAAATTTCTGGATATAGAAAGATGTACGCATCTGTTGCCCGCTACACATTCACCGAAAGCTTAAAGGGGACCATGAATGTTGTGGAAGGAGTTCTTATAATTTAACACCAGCTATCCCTCACTAAAGCATACTGACTAGACATATTTCGTACAAAACTCTTTCACTGACATTTTGTTGGTTAAGCTATCTATATTTAAGACTACGTTCTCATCCTATACTGGGCAGCAGTACCACTTAATTTTGTACGGAGGCTTTTAGTCAAGCTTGACATTCTTTCACATGCTACAAATTGACGACACGGGGCCATTGGATTTATTTCTCTTCTGAAGTAACCTGCTAAGGACTTTTATGCCTGAAAAAAAAAAAAAATACATTACCTCTGCCGGGTTTGAACCCGCGTGCTCGGGAACCGCAAAATAATACGTCACTCCCAGATCACGGAAGACAATATTCAATTACTGGAGCCCGCCTCGGTAACGTAGATGGCAGCTCCTCACCTTCAAGACATCCCGAGTTGGAATCTTGGTTAGGGTGACTTACCTGGATAAGTTTTTATTCCGGAATTTCCCTGATCATAGACGAATGTCGGGCAAGTCTAAGCTCCATGGACCCCGGACTCATTGAGCATCACTTCACTTCACCCATTTAATTCGTCGTTCGATATGACTTAACGTTAGAGGACGTAAATTACAGAAAGAAAGAGAGAAAGAGAGAAAGAGAGAAGGAAAGAAGTAAAGAAAGAAAGGAAAGAAGGAAGGAAAGAAAGGAAAGAAGGAAGGAAAGAAAGAGAGAGAGAAGGAAAGAAAGAGAGAGAAGAAAAGAAAGAGAGAGAAGGAAAAAAAGAGAGAGAAGGAAAGACAGAGAGAGAAGAAAAGAAAGAGAGAAGGAAAGACAGAGAGAGAGAAGGAAAGAGAGAGAGAAAGAGAGAAAGAGAGAGAAAAAGAAAGAGAAAGAAAGAGAAAGAAAGAGAGAAGGAAAGAGAGAGAAAGAAAGAGAGAAAGAGAGAAAGAGAGAAAGAGAGAAAGAAGGAAAGAAAGAAGGAAGGAAAGAGAGAAAGAAAGAAAGAGAGGGAGCGAAAGAAAGAAAGAAGGAAAGAAACAAAGAAAGAGAGAGAGAAAGAAAGAAAAAGAAAATTATTAGTTACTGGAGTTACTGGTATCTAATGAAGAGGGAATTTGGATACTGTACAATCTACATCTTCATTGGCTGATAATATGGCGATGTATTAGACTTAGAATTGCTGCACTGTTAAAACCGAACTTAATACAAACTATCATTAGCCAGGTCACGCTACACCAAAGCATAAATTAATACCTTAACTAAACATGCATGGCTTATTTTGGTTTTTAAGGAAACAGAAAATGATAAAATTTGATTAGTTTGGTTAAGTAAATAATTTGAACTAGAGAACACTGCAGTTTTCATTTAATACTCTGTGATAACGTTTACGCTCGTTTTCTCACATCTGAGAGCAGTGAGTAAGGGGATAAACATGGCTTACGCAAATAGAGAGGAAATGTTTTTATTTACATGGCGTTCGGTTCTAAGGCTGAATCAATACAGAGAAGCGGTATCAAACACTTGTTTCTTGCAGGTCACTTATTCCAAGTGGACTGAAACTATAGAATGTTAGGTTTAAACGCTAATATAAAATGTAACAGCATTTAAGTACTTGTTACTTGTTTTATTAGTGAAATTTCTGAAAATCATAAGCACCTTCTCACTTGTTAAGGATAAATACAGACAATTACAACTAAGAGGCTATGAAATCCAGTATTAAAACTGTCGCAGTCTTGGCCTACAACAAGTGAAAGGAAAGAGAAGTTGGCACTGGAATTTTATTCAGTGAGACGTTGTCAAGTATATGGTTTGCTTTAGCAAGACAGCCGTAACAAATAAACTGAGATGCGATGCAGGCTAGCGTTACATTTCAGCAAAAACCTCCGTTCCACAACTGGACATATAAAAACGTTGCGTGACTTCAGGAAGGACAATGTCCTAAGCAATTAAACTCCTGAGCTTAATATTTTAATAATTGTTGATGTGCAGATACATCATGTTTACTGGAAACATTTCGCAATTCTTGTGTAAGAGTGTGTATAAATACGAGACTTATACTCAAATTCATCTCGGGCAGCAAGCCAGGTGAACAGATGATTATAAATCGATGTTTCGGGAGTGTGCATCGCTCCCATCAGCAGGACATTTATTAAATGTTATAACCACAAATGACACACTGGATATAACACAAATATAGGCAAAGACAAAACACTATCATAATTCGCATTACTGTTTTCAGTAAATTAAATGCCAGGTCAGGAGATGGTATGAGTATAGTAAATTAATTGGATTAAAGAAACGTAACTGCTTAACTTGATTACAAAGCTGTATTGATCTTTGCTTCTTAGGTCGACGGATTTCGATTTTTAGGCCGGTTTCAAAGAGGAGCTGAACTGAAATCCGGCATCACGAGTAAGCGCTCTCCTTTCAGAGGAAATGGCCAAAGCATCCTTAATTCTCCGTTCCCAGTGTCCATTGCATATTGCCAAGATGTTCTTCTCCCGAAAATTGGCTCTATGGTCGTTATCAAAACAATGCTCTGTCAGCCCAGACCTCTCAGGTCGCATTAAACGGATACTCCGTTCGTGTTCGTTTATTCTGGTAGCGATGGTCTTTCCGGTTTGTCCCATATACGGTGTCCCACATTCACAGGGAATACGGTACACTCCCGGAACTTGGAAGTCCAGTTTGTCTTTCACTGGCCTCAACAAATGTTTCATCTTTGGAAGTGACTTGTGGATGGTCCTGATGCTATATTTGGTGAGAATTCTGCTGATTCTGCTGGTGATTTATTCTTATGCTCCACTTAAACTATCTAGATACGAAGACGACACTTTTGTAATTTGGCCACATGGATCAGACACTTTGCTTAGCTTTCTTGCGTATCTCAACAGCCATCGACCTCAAATACAGTTTACCAGGAAGTGAAGAAGAATGGAACTCTTCCATTCCTGGACATGCTTGTTTCAAAAAAGCAACGGTACACTGTAGCATGCTGTATACCGCAAGCCTACACGTGCCGATCTCCATCTGAACGCTCATAGTTTTCATCATAAGTCTCAACGACTGAGCTTTGTCTATCAGCGACTTAAAACAAGAATTGCATCACCTGAGACTCACTTTCCGTCAAAACGGCTACTCCGAGTACGACGTTGAAGCCTCGATCACCAAAGCTAGGAAAGGGAAACCTGTAATATAGCAAGCGTCAGATAAGCCTACCGCTACAGCCTGCATCTCGTTTACCGGTAATCTATCCGGCAGAATCAGCAGAATTCTCGCTAAATACAGCATCAAGCCCATCCACTAGTCACCTCCGAAGATTAAACATCTGTTGAGACCGGTGGAAGACAAACTGGACTTCCAAATTCCGGGAGTGTACCGCATTCCTGTGAATGGGGGACACCGTATATAGGACAAACCGGAAGGACCGTCGCTACCAGAACAAACGAACATGAACGGTGCATTCGTTTAATGCAACCTGAGAAGTCTGCGGTGGCACAGAATTGTTATGATTACGACCATAGAGCCAATTTTCGGGAGACGACCATCTTGGTTATATGCAACAGCTACTGGGAGCGGAGAATTCAGGAGGCTTTGGCCATTTCCTCTGAAAGGAGCACGCTTAATCGCGATGCCGGATTTCAGTTCAGCTCCTCTTGGAAACCGGCCTTAAAAATGGAAATACGTCGAAATAAGAAGCAAAGATCAACACATCTTAGTAATCAAGTTAAGTAGTTACGTTTCCTTGACACAATTAATTTTATATACTCAAGCCATCTCCACACCGGGCCTTTAATTTATTGAAAACAGTAATGCGAATTTTGATAGTGTTTTGTCTTTATTTATATTTGTATTACATCCAGTATTTCATTTGTGGTTATAACATTTTATAAATATCCTGATGATGGGAGAGATACACACTCCCGAAACATCGATTTATAATCATCTTTTCACCTGGCTTGCTGCTCGAGAAGAAATTGAGCACATTCGTTACCAGGAAAGCTTGAGGTCCTAAATACGAGACTTGGAAATGGAGCAAATGCTATTTAAATTTAAAGGTAAACGTTATGTAACGGAAGCGGACTCATCCCACAATGAAGCCTACGTGTATTGTATTTTAGGATTATAAGCGCAGATAATTCAATAATTGATACTTTAAGGTATATCCATTTCAGGGTGTTGTTTACCGCTTTTCTCTAAAACACATCCCATCACTCAATTTACTTCCTGATGTTCAACCACGAAATGAACTATCAATATAGATTTGTTTCCTCCTGACACTCCACTGTATTGTGACTTTGTGGTTCGTAGAATTAAAAGGCCGAGTTGCAGAAATTAGAAATCTTCTTTATTTTCGTAGAAATACTCTTATAGATTACAGAAGCATTAAGTTGCGTACACCATCAGTCTAACAAGGTCGTTGACAATAACAGTGACAGCAGTTTACATCATTAGCTCTCGTTACAATAACACTCTTTTTACACTACTGCTTACTCACTCTTGTTTACAACAACTGTTTCACAACTACAACTGTCCTGCTGGCGTGTCACAATCTCGTTTATATCTCCATTCATGATTACCAGACTGTTCTGTCAATCACTAGAGGTTTCTGGAAAACAAGGCATCTAATTACATAATTCTAACATTCTATCACCTTGGAGAAACGTAACTTAATCTACGCCGGCGAGGCCTTTGCCTCTCTTATCTTGCTTGCCGGCGCTATCTTTTTACACAAGTTCGTTATCTACGTGAAACCTGTCCATCTATTATCTATTTGCGCCGAAACTTTAATGCCCGTTACCACGACAGTATGAATGCTGGGCTGAATACCAATGAAGGGGAGCCAGAACAACAAAATTTGCGGTGAAATTTCATAAAATAAGTTATTGCCAAAATAATCTTCCCCGATGTTTGTAGAAGCGAATAACAATATTTATTTTGCTGTCCAATAGTTTTTAAGGTCCTAACTAGACTAGTTTTTAAAAGGCTGCACAGTGTGCCACGTCCCATATCAGTCATTTGTATCCATGATCTCTCCTTGGTTATAATTGAAGCTATAACCAGAACACAGCCTTATTAGGAAAGGAAATCCTTGTTTTTTTCTGTTCATAGCACTTTGGCTTACTCCTTGCTCTTACTAAACACATCTGGTGTTAATTCTTCCAAGTTTTGTTTACGTATGTTTTGAATTACTAGTGCTGTTTTCGAGTTGGGAAAAGGCAATACATTTGGTGTAAGAAATCGGCATGGGAACCAGTATGAACAGTTTAAGTAATCCTAATTACATGATGTATCTGCACATCAACAGTTATTAAAATGATAAGCTCAGGAGATTGACTCAGAAATCATCCATCCTGATTACAATCCTGATAGTGGAAAATGAACGAGATTAAGAAACAATTGAAGGCAGCTTGTGATTGAATAAGTAGAAATAAAGGGAAAGCAATAATGTTAATGTGTATAAAAACGATAATAGTATAAAGTTATAAAAATAATAACTGTGACTTTCACAGCTTATTTGATACATGATTTAAGGGGAAGCATCGGTGAAATTTCGTCAAAAATGACAAAATAAAATCAGTTTTTTGCCTTAAAGTTATGTTTAAACATTGTACTTTCTGAATATGCGATCAGTTAAGCCCTAGTGACATTTAAAGAGCCACTAAGTCATTATATAAATGTCTATGTACATGTGGGCGTGGCCATTTATATTGCCTTTGTTAGTGTATTGCAAAGAATTTTATAGAATTCTCACGTTTAAACTACGCGGTTTGATTCTGTAACTGTGGTAATGTGCAGAGATATCTTCTGGATGTTTGTGGAAGCAACTGAACCTGCCAGCTGCCACTTTTATATATTATTTACTGCTTACTAATTTTGAAAGTAAACAAACATTTCCACTGACATGTAGTTGTGAAATATGGTTTACATGCAAGTGAAAGCTGTGGATAGCAGCCTATATTAAATTACTATTGTTTAGAATAGTAATAAAGCCTAACTTAACATTATATTGCTTTCTTGCTGCAACAGAAGGTATATAATTCATACCAGGTTAGGTGAGGAGTACAGTGGCTATTTCGAAGCAAAATATAATGAAGCTTTAGGTTTTACTAAACGTAATAGTAAGTAACGGTACGAGAATGCTCTGTTGTGGTAAATGTTAAGTGAAAACATATTATAGCCCAAGAGTTAACAGTAATTCTAGTTTACTTATTACCGAATTTTAAATCCCAAAATTGCATATATATGTATATATTCACAAATAATTTTTTTTTCTCCAAAAATACTTGGCACACACTTTAAAAGTTTAGCAACTTTTACAACTGATGTACATAGAAACCTGAATCTAAAATTTAAAGTTTCTAAAAGAAAAACCGTATAACCTGGGACTTTTTATATAACATACAAAAATCATACTATAAAAATCAATAAATATATATTTTTTAAAACTAAGAGAGAAAGATGAATTTTGAAATCTCAACTAGATTCGCTTTACCCCACCTAATGACAAAATTTCAAGCAGTTCTGATGTAAACTCTGGATTTTAGCATTTTTCACAGTTGCCTCCCCATAAAAATTGCTTACTTTTTAAACCACTATTGGGTAGCCCTGAGGTAGCCTCAGGTTAGTTCTCGTGAGATATCTTAGTTCAAATCCATGTTTCCTCTTGGGAGGACTAGTTCATAGTTAGTGGCTGTCAGAGTTAGATTAGGGCTTTCGACTAAGCATGGACTCTCACGAATGTTATGCTGTAGAGAATCCTGTTTGTTACATCTTTTATTTTAACATAATTTTGCTATAGATATGCGACAAAAGAGCTATACTTAGGATTTTACCTTTCAATACCTACTTAAGTTTATGCTGGGATTCGACAGCTGCATAACATATAATTAATTGGTAATAGGATTAGCAGCCACAATATTGCTATTTTATCATTGAATATCTAGGTATTAGTGTGTGCACTATGAACCTTAAGGTAGCTTATGCCTTGTTCAGTTTATTTTTTCACATTTTATATCTGAATTACACCGCAGGCAATCTAAAGCATATGTCTACCTAATTATGAGCTGTGACAGAATTAGTTGTGCAAAATGGACTGCGTTTCTGTCTTAATTAACCATTTTTATTAGTTAACTCATTTCAGAAAATCTTTGGGGGATGAGGGAGCAAATTACGTATAGTAGTATACACTACACGATTTTGAAAAATAGTTTTCTTTACTTCCTTTTATATGATATTCCAGATAAGTAATATGATCATCGTTGTCGCAGAGCTGATAATGTTAAAGTTAATGTGAATACCAGGATTGAAAAATATATTGTTATCAGTGGAACTTGAAGCGCGGAACTTCAGTTCATACAGCACATATGACAAGAAGACTTGTGAACCTTCGACTCACGTATCTCGACGAACTTTCGACCTTCTCTCAAATATTCAGGGAATACTTCAAAGGAGATTTTTAATGTGTTTATGTGTTTTAGTTTAAATATAATTTTAAAATAATAGTTCTTAATTTTAAAGTAAAGAACGATACTCTATTTGGTTTCCTTCATTAGATGTATACAGTATATAACCATATTTATTTAGAAAAACACAAATTCATAGTGAAATAGCATGATTTTTGGCTCAACTGCAATCATTCCCCTAGTTATCAATTGGAAGATTTATTAGACATTACCATTTTCTGTTTCTGCTTTTGTTTCCATTGTTCCACTCATATATAATGGTGTGTAAGAATCCTTTGTGTCTCACCAAAGCACTCCTTCAATAGGGAAATTATCACATTCGGTGTGTGTGTGTGTGTTTGAGTGTCTATGTGAGTGAGTATGAGTGTCTGTGTGAGTGTGTGAGTGAGTGAGTGTGAGTGTCTGTGTGAGTGTCTATGTGAGTGAGTGAGTGAGTGTGAGTGAGTGAGTGAGTGTGAGTGAGTGAGTGAGTGAGTGAGTGAGTGAGTGAGTGTGAGTGAGTGAGTGAGTGAGTGTGAGTGAGTGAGTGAGTGTGAGTGAGTGTGCGTGTGTGAGTGCGTGTGTGAGTGCGTGAGTGAGTGTGAGTGAGTGGGTGAATGTGTGTGAGTGAATGTGTGTGAGTGAATGTGTGAGTGAGTGAATGTGTGTGAGTGAGTGTGTGAGTGAATGAGTGAGTGTGTGAGTGAGTGAGTGAGTGAGTGTGTGTGAGTGAGTGTGTGAGTGTGTGTGAGTGAGTGTGAGTGAGTGTGTGAGTGAGTGTGTGAGTGAGTGAGTGTGAGTGAGTGTGAGGAGTGTGAGGAGTGTGTGAGTGTGTGAGTGAGTGTGTGAGTGATAGTGAGTGAGTGTGTGAGTGTGAGTGTGCGTGAGTGAGTGAGTGAGTGAGTGTGTGTGTGCGTGAGTGCGTGTGTGTGACTTAGAGAGAGAGATAGAGAGAAGTAATCTTGTAATCCTGAAAAGGATGAAAGCGATTTTGAAAGACTTCATCATAGAGAACGCACTTACCCCACAAGAAAACTGTATGCTGGTCTAGCTGGCTCAGTTGGTTTGACATATTTCTACTTTTGGCAAGGTGCGAGTTCAAAACCCAGGCAACTGACAATTTAATTATTTTAGATAACGTTTCATTTCCATCCGTAAACAACGACAGGTTCTATTTACCGAAAACTAACACGTTAGTATCATAAGGTCATGCAGAGATCGACGTTTTGTTAAGAAATCCCTTAAGTATAAAATATTGTTACATTTTTCATAATATTCCAAAGTAAAAAATAAATACACTCACCGAAGATGAATGTAAAAATAGTACATTTTTGTGTCTAAAGTCTGTGAATTTTTCTTTTTTCCGGGTTAAAAGCTGACAAAATAGAATAGAGCACAATTACGATGTAACATTTAGAAATAAGTCAACAGTTTTTTTAATGGACAGAGAGGATTATTTGCTTAATGGTCGCGAACAAAACCGTTTAAATTGGTAACTTGAGGGTGAGGAATCACCATATTCATTATTTTCGCATATATTTTATTGAATATTAATGTTAGGAAGTTTATTATACTGTGAATATTAACAATAGAAGCAAAGAGAAGTGACAATGTTAAAAGTTACACCTGCAGTAATTATCTAGAATTTTGATAATACAAGTAGTTCTTTCCTTAAAACATAATTATGTTTCTAGAATCTGAAACACTATTGATATAAGATAAAGGAACGAGAGATAAGATATAAGTGATATTGCACATCATTTTGTGAATATTACTGCACTTTTCAGGAATTATTAGTAATGTCACGGGACCATGTAGGACTAAACAGATAAGGTTTACATATTATAGTGAATAATCGTAACATATTTGAATATCCCGGATGTGGATTACATGTTACTAACTGTATTGTCATTTAAGGCTTTAAAAGCCAGAAACTGATTATTCATAAATAACTACAACTCTTCCATGTTTAAAGTGAGATTGTACACTCGATGTCCTTCAAGAGATTAGGAAAACAAATTGCAGATCTAAGGTCTGAGCAGACACTGTACAACTAATTTGGTTTAAAAATAATTATTTCTGATTAAATGGTTTTGCATTTCTTTTACTCTGTAAGCCTACTATTTTAACTTAGACTTTGATATTGGGAATTGCTTTATAAATAAACAGTTGACGCAATACGTCATAATGTGCGACCATAATAAATGCAGGTAGCTTAAAACTTCATGTTCATTCAGCATATAGTATAAGATTAAGGTAGTATAGTGGTCAGTATCCCCTCCTGTCACGTGGGAGAGCAGGAAGGAAAATTTTAGCCCGACTCGGTAGCGTGGTGATAGAGTGTCTACCTCACGTTCAAGAGGTCCCGAGTTCGAATCTCGGTGAGGGCGAGTTACCTGATGTCCTATCTTCCCAGTATATAAACGAAATTTTGACAAGCTAGGGATCAGATACTATTTGGTTTATGTGGTGTAACCATTTATTCTAAAAGCTGTAATGTCCTCACCAACACTGGTTACAATACCCAACATGAAATTTAGCTCCGCGAAGATAATATGAGTTTTTAGTCCATTTTCACACTTACATTCCGAAAACGATGCCTAAAATGACATCACCTCACAACGTTTAGATATTTTAGATATACATAATCGAAAACGATTTCGCGTACCAGCCAGTAAAAGAAGTATCATAGGTTTCCTAACCTTGTCCTACACGATTACTTGCGCAGATAAATGTAAGGGTACAAAAATAGATTTTAGATTAACCAGGCCGTTACTTCCAACGATACCGACTGAAAGTGAAATCCATTTTGTAGAGCAAATACACCTGCATGAATTGGTACACAAATTAAATTTGCCAAAAGAACAATCTGAACTCCAAGGTTCCAGGCCGCAACAATTAGAATAACTTGCGCCTGATACAAAAATGCAGTTTTGAAATAGACATCAGAAATTTGGAAAATAATATTCAATATAAGAGGAAACATATTTCTGTATAGACAAGAATGGTTTAATGAATGAGATAGGATTGGAACATAATCCAAATGACTGTCAATTTTTTAGAGATTCATCAAAATTCTGTTTAAAGACTGTTACTTCATAATGGTAACGGACTGTCTACAGATCAAGATTTTCATTCTGTAGGTCTTAAAAGGATTGTGAAAACATGGCCAAAACAGAAGTATTTTAAGGTATGAGGTTCATTGATGGAAAATATGTGGTGACATTATATTAATTGGATTTCTGCTCAACGTGATACGGAAGAACATGTAGTACAGTAAGGCAAGCGGAAGGAATATGTCCCACGGGAAGGCAATGTAAAATAAACACCATTGCTTCAGCCTGATAGGATTCTTCTCCCCCCCTTATAGGTACAACTTGGGCTGATGAAGAATTTTGTTAAGGCACTCAACCAGAACGCTAGTGATTTGTAAGGCAAGCTGTCACAGTTAACTTACGAAAAATTGAAAGAAGAAATGTTTGTTGGGTCTCAGATCCAAAAACTCGTGAAGGACAAAGTGTTTGAAGGAACGTCACAAATGGTGAAATTAGCAGGGATTATGCGTGGTTTTCTTGAAAAAACAAAGTAAAAATCTATAAAACTATGATCTAAAATTTGTTGAAATGGGTTGCAGAATGTCTTCGAAAATTCATTTCCATGATTCACAGTTTCCCGGAAAACTGGGTGATGTTAGTCATAAACAATGGGAACGTTTCATCTGGGCATTTCCCTCTTGCAGAAGAGGTATAAAGGTAGTAAGGACCCAATAATAATGGGTGACTATTATTGGATTATTCTGAGGGAAATCAGACAGGAGTAGGTACAAGAGGCAAATCATATTCTATGAAGCACTTTTAAATATACCCAAAATTATGCGTGCATATAAAAGAAATTTTTGAATTAATCTTAATTCAAATAGCATGTACCATTATGTCACAATAATAGATGTAGTATATGTTATCTGAAACATGGTAAGTGAAAATCTAAATGTCTTCATACCCTTTTAACCTGAAGTGAATAAAGATCTCTATGACTATTTTAAAAATCAGCTCATCTTTCTCTTTAAGAATCGCCTACTTTTATTACGGAGGCATGAAAAAAGTTTCCTTTCTTTGGGTAGTATTATTATAATAGCATGTGTCAATAACTAATACAGACTGTCTCCTAGGTTATTTCCAAAGTTCATCTAAAATTATCATTTCCGATATTTAATTGCTCTTTTTATATTCCTTTTGGGACCGATGCCATAAGCCAGAGCTAGTTTGGAAATAAAAATTACGTTGCTTCATTATTGGTTTCTAGCCATTTCTTCCTGCACCACTACTTTATATAGTATATCTGTACATTACTGTACATTTCATTTTGTTTCTGGAAGTCAAAAGTTCCTTGCATAACTTTCTAGAACTCTGACATTACTTTTTATAATAAATAACAGTAATGTAATATAGGACAGCCAACTTGTCTTGTTAGTAGTGTCTTAGTATGTGTACATTAATATGATCAGCATGTCTTGAAAATCCAGACCTTGCTGATAAAGCAGTCCTGATGAAATAATTACGATTACTTGAAGCAGCAATTGCAGTCTCATGGCAAGCGGAATAACTTGAGAAATGTGGGCAGCTTTGGAGACCACAATAAAAGACCTAATGACCTGGACGACGTGCCGCGACTGCAAGGCTTTTTGTGCCACCGTCTGGTTGTGATGGGGCACCTGCTGCCACAATTTCAGGCTGTGAAGAGTAGCGCCAGGGAACCTAATTTCCAGTACTCGAATAATAAGGCAGCCGCCTCTAGTTTTTCCACAAGTCATCACGGTAGCATATTAGAGGGAACAATAATTTTAATGCAATAGATTTCCCGCAGGTTCTACATCTCCCGGCAAGCTTATCTAATGGATTCTGAGCGGAACACTTCCTGTCCACATATAACAACAAAGCTAAGAGAGATTCTGAGATAGCAGGACAGGTGTAGTGTCGGTAGGTTGAATAAAAACAAGGACTGTTATATAAGTAAACAAGTGTTATTCCCTTAATGTAGAAATATTTATGCCATCAAGCAGATGTTCCTGTCTGCTAGCACTAAAAATTTCATTTTTTTTTCAAATTTATGTTATACCATAGTTCAGTCAGTTATCCCACAATTCGGATTCTGAAAGTTACAGAAATAGTGTAGATATTGACATCTAATCTTTATCAACAGTGCTTCGATCGAACAAACTTTTTTTTTTTTCAGAAAGAACTGATGCATTCAATACCTAGGGTATCCAATAGGGTACTTTTAAGCCACATTCCTAGTACGAAAATCACAATTTTCTCTTTCTGTAGTTTAAATGTCAAGAAACTACGTTCACATATAAAGACATGAGCAATCCTGTGCAAATAACATATACAAAGTGATTTCTTCATATCCCTATTTCTTACATTCTTTTTTACAACTGAAAGAAAATGTGAACCGTAAACATGGCCAACTTTGTGACAGCAGGTACAACATTGTAACACTGGTATGTCACATGTTTATTTTGAGTTTGATGGTCAAGTTACTGTCCTCCAGGGGGGAGTAGTATTCACGTATTTGTTTCCAGGTAATACTGCTACTTGTTCACTGTTGCAGAAACTATATTTAGTATAAACAAACGCTGCCAGCAGCAAATGTATAGTTTTCTTGCTTTGAGTGTTTGAAGGAAGTTTGTGATACTTTGTTCAGGCAAAGAAGAAATAGACTGTGGAGATTTGCAGGTAATCTTAATCTAAAATAATAATGACGATATCTGTGTAAAAATATCATTCTGAATAAGCTATTACTTCGTTTAGTTTTTATCTGTACAATGAATGTGTGCAGAAACGCGGGATATCATTGTGACAGAAAATGGCGCTGTCACAAGGACGTCCTGCTTGTCGTAGACAAGTATTATAATGCATCTAATTTCTTTATTTATATCATTTCTTGCATTTTCATTGGCGTGAATGCCGGGAAAAGATAGAAATAATATTGGTTCGCGGGCTTATCGTAAATATACTGGTGAGACACTGGCTGAAGCACTGAATGTGACTTTTTTTTTTTTAATTTTACGTCCTCTAACGTTAAGTCATATCGGAGGGTGAATGAAGTGGGTGAAATGATGCTCAAATGTGTCCAGGGTCCATGGAGCTTAGAGGTACCTAACATTCGTCTATCAGGATAAGGGAAAACCCCGGAGAAAACCTTATCCATGTAACTCACCCTAACCGAGATTCGAACTCGGGACCTCTTGAACGTGAGGCAGACATGATACCATCTACGCTACCGTGGCGGGCACGGTATGAGATACGTTCTAATAAAATTTCAATACCGAAAGCATCTGAAAACTTAGTACATTATAAATTATACCGTATTTATTATAAATGTTATTGAATATTAATATAAGGTAATAATGATAAATAGCATCAATTATTAATAAAGTATTAATAGCATTCACATATAATTATATTTTAGTAGTTGGAGTAAGAATTAAATTACACATATTTAAATACTACACATATATCAGTAAGTGAAGTTTATTATATGTTTTAGGTATAGTAAAAATACAAACAGCATCTGGCTCAAACTGAAAAGGAAATATGATGAACTACCCGGACATCCTACAGTTTTTTCTCGGGAACAAGAAGAATACTTTGCATCCCATTGTATAATAATGTCAAACTATGGATTTCCAATCACTAGGTTTGACTTGAGGTGCATTGTCAAGTCATTGCAGATGTGAATATTCCTGGACCCAGTATTGCATCTGACGCAGAGTTAAAGCGATAGAAACTTCCAGCGATAGTGATGACAACATAACCTACGCAGAGTCTGATGACAGCTGGGAAGAAGTAATTTTGACATAAGAAGGCAGTCCTTCAATCAGAGAAGAGGACAAAATTGTTGGTAATTTTGTAATTGTTGTTTTCGATAATGCCTACTATCCAGGAAAAATTAACTAGGACAACTAAAATTATGGCTCTGATAAATGTCATGGAATCTGTGGGTAATCTGTGGGAAATTAAATTGCTGAAATTCTACATAAAATATATATTCCTAAACAGGTTAGAAAACAAATGTTTGAGGTACCAAAACTTTTTAAAATTAGTAAAAATTGATGGGCACTCTACTGTTTTCTAACAGAAGCATTCATTCTTTATTTATCTTGTATTAATGTTTGCATTTTTGTTGTACTTCTATGTTGTGGTTGAACAAGATCCATTATATTTTTCCAGACTTACATGCTCATAATAACTGATTGAATTATTTAGCAACTATCCCGTTGTTCTAAAGAAGTTCTTTTATAAGGGAATCTTTGTGATACAAACAAAAATACTGAGGTAGAATACGAGAAAAGCATGTGTCGCAAGTTTGTCCTACTGATAGGGGTAACTTCGTGACAGTTAATTTATTTAATTGGCATTGTTGCAGCCATCAACAATGTCCGAATATGAATTTATTTTAAAGATTACATGTGTTTATACATATTAAGAATAAAAAATTAATCTCTAGCTGGATTTAAATTGGTTAATTTACATAAAACCTTAAAAACTGTCACAAAGTTGGCCAGGTATACGGAACTTAAATGCTGTCTTCTGTTAGACTGATGGATGACAAAGCCCAGGTGTAAAGAATATGTAACCTTACTTCTGTACCTTTCAGAGTCTGAATTGTGGGATAACTGATATTTGGCAATAGCTGAAAGACAAACATGTTACGCAGGCTTGAGTGCACGTGGGTGGGTGTGGCTGAGCTTAGCTGGGAGATGAAGAGATAAAAGCAAACAAAAGCAATTGCCTACCAAGACAAACAAAATCGTACGCGCTGTTAATTTCGTACATTCCTGCCAGTTGACGTCACAGCTCATATAAAACTGGAGGGTGAGAGCAAGGTTTAATAAAGCCAACTATGATGAAATAAGACATGTAAAATGTACTGCAGTAACTCGGCATGGCATGTGAGGAGCTTTTAAAATAGAAGTGTCTCGTCTTCAACTTGGCGGCTACAATTATTATGTAGTTTTATGCTCGCTCCGGACGTGTGATCTTTAAATAAAGTCGTTCTGCTGGGAGACATTTACGACTTCTTATGACAAGTACGCTACTTCCAATAGCGAAGTTCAGACACGCTTGTCAACTTTCTGGATTATAAAACAATAGACAAACGTTAATGAGGGAAACCTGAGTACAACTATGATTTTTAACTTAATTGTTTTCTACATATATGTTGTCTTCAAAAGGGAGAACACACTTTCCGGTTTCTGTGGTTTTATTCTTCATTAAATTACCTATTATACTGTCACTCTGGCTTTTATAGCTGATGGCTTCAAATGTCGTAATTCCCGCCTCATAAATAGAGTTAGCCTTTACTGTCAGATTGAATTATCGTTATAGGAAAGCAACATGTTTAGCTTTAGAAAATCATTTAAGAGCGAACTTGGAGAATTATAATACTAACTTCTTTATAACAGTTATGAAATGCACATCAATATATTTCAATAGCTGAGTATAAAACCTATGAAGCAAAGTTATTCTGTAGCAAATGCTTTCCAGGATAAAGTTTGCTTCAATAATTTCAAGATTATTAACCATTTCTTTCGAGCTAAACCATATTCTAACGATTTCGATGCACTTTATCGTACCTGAATGCCTGGCATATTAGGGGTGACGTTATCTTTTGCTTTCAGACTTATTGTCATTGTACTTTCCAGTGATATCAATAATCATGAGGTGAATTATACGTTCGAGTTAGGTCTTCTGCATAGTTTCATCATAAATAATGAAATTGTTTTGTAATATTACCGCTAATTATTTGCTCTGCAATGCGTATAAGCTACATTTCGCGCTTCTGGCATCCATAGTGATTATATGTACCAGGTGTGTCACCTGCCCCTATTTATTTTTGAATTTATGCAACGTGCTAAACAACTTATGTGACCCTTTTATTGCAGTTTACGTCCTCCAAAGTTAAGTCATATCGGACGATAATGAAATGGGTGAAATGATGCTCTAATAGGTCCGGGTCCATGGAGGTTAGAGTTGCCCGACATTTTTTTCTATCAGGATAAGGAGAAACCCCGGAAAAACATTATCCAGGTAACTCACCCGACTCGGTACCTCTTGAACGTGAGGCAGACATGCTACCATCTACGCTACCGAGGTGGGCAACTTATGTGACGTATGCCATTCTTGAATGTCTACTAATGGATGATTTGCAGAAAAGTTTATAAAGAAAGGGTAGATAACTCAGTGCATAAGTGTTTTATGGGGTAGAAAGTAATCACTATGTATGTCGATTTCAAAAACATCATACCCAGACACAGAGGATGCAGTAGTGATTGCATTGGAGTTTGCAAACTTTTATTCATTAGCCTACATTCACACATTCACACATTCACACACACATTCACACACACACTCACACATTCACACGCACATTCACACACATACACACACACACACACACACACATTCACACACACACACACACACACACACACACACAACCTTTAAACACGCCCCCTGAAGGAACAACCGATCACATGCATCAGTTGACAGTAACACGGGAATACAAAATGTCAGATCTACACAGTGGAATCAATTGGATTTAAATCTTCAGCCAACACGCGTTTTCGTTTTACACCCATGTCAAAAATGCTAAGAATTAGGTAGATTGTTTTCACTTGTCACAAATTACGGCAGATTTTAGTTCATTCAGAAAATACAATGGCGGATGCAGTTTTTTTATTTGTGTTAAAACTACCGAACCGAGTTCAAAAACCTAAGTTGCGAGGAGGAGGTCGGAGATCTGCGAATATTTACTCGTATAAGAACCTTACCTCTCAAGTTAGCGTTGGCTAAATAGTATTACACAGGTTACGTAAGCCCTCTGACAATTTAAGGGTATAAATCCTGCTATTGATTTAAGTTTTTAAATACCTACTCTTATACGCTTTTCAAGTGGTAAGTGATGATTATTTTTTTCTCATTTTCACAAAAGAAGCATGGAATTTCAAAGTCATCACGTAGCAGCCTGATTTTTAAAACTCTGATCATCGTTTTGGCTACGTACTCTTCTTATATTAACAATAAAATATAAAAATACGTAATCAAATATTATTTCGGATAGCATGAAATATAATAAGCTTCTGTATCAATAGAGGAGTGACTAGAGAAAGTCATTTGAATTCAAGTAAGACTATATTCATTTTATCCTTGTAATTCCCACTTCATTCACTGAAAAGCAACATAAGTTTCATGTCTTCATGCAAACAAAACCTCTCATGTATTTTTAATTCCTTCCTGAATGCCATTTAGTATATGGGCAGTTTTGTAACGTGCACAGCTCTGATTTGGAAGTCACTGTTTTTACTTATTCCAGCAAATTAGTGGGACCGTGCAGATGACTAAGCTCAAGGTTTGTGATGAAGTGTTTTGCAATGATGTATTGATGTAATTATAGTGTTACTATTATTAAAATAATTCTTTCAAATTAGACAAAGATTCCCCATAATTATAATCAACTTGTCACTAGAAATTGCCAGACAACATGCATTTTAAACTCGGAACGTTCAAGGTTTACAAGAATAAAGTGTTAGTAAAATAAAAAAAGTACATGGAAGCACTTTTATGCAACTAAATATTTATCGCGATCACAAATTTCCCAATAGGGATTTCAAACCACCTGCAATTTGCTATTGCAAAGCAAAATATTTCAGATTTTTTTGTGTGTGTCTCATTTAAGACTAATAAACAGTGAAGTAAGGGATAAAGCAGGAAAAATTGTAAATGGTTACTTGAAAGGAGACTAAACCCATATCCTACTAATGTTAAATCTGCTGACAATTAATCCATTATATAAAGCTATTTGATCATTAATACCCAATGCATGAATTAAATGATACATTAAATATTACATATGACATAAATTTCATTTAGTTTCTGGAAGCGTATATTAATATTTACTGGTAAGTTTTTTTTCAGACGAAAGGTAATTTGAAATTTAAATTCTGGAGCACAAAACTGTCTCATGGACAGAACAATATTAAACAAGAAATTTGATGAGCAAACTGCGTGGAAGTAACGACACAAGACTAGAGAAGTGTGGGGGGGGGGCGGAGTTCAATAAAGCTAGAGAGAATCATAATGTAATCAAATAGGAATGCTTAGGGAGTCATTTACATTCTGTAACTGAAATAAGATACAATTCTTTAGGACTACTTTGTGCAGTGAATAGCTGCATTTAATATGTGCAACTCTGCAAAAGACAAACGGAATTATTTTAGTTAATTAATGGAAATTAATCATTCCTTCACACTATCCATATATAGGCTAAGACTTTTTATACATAAGAGTCAACATGAAAAATTCAATGCCATTGCCGGGATTTGAATCAAGGATCTCCTGGTTTCTATCCAGTTGCTCTTACCCATTGAGCTACCAAGGACAACTTGTCGTCATGACATTAAATTCTACGAGTCAAATATGACGGCAAGTTGGCCATGGTAGCACAATGCGTAAGAGCGACCGGATGGAAACCAGGGGATTCGTGGTTCCAATCCCGGCAATGGCATTGAATTTTTCATGTTGACTATCAATCAAACGGAATTACATTTAAAACTGGAATTTTTATATATTGATAAATACCTTGCACATTTACCTATCTATTTAAAATAAAATTGATTACTAAGGCAAGCGACTTTCATAAATCATATGTTTTTATGCTGCAATTACATTTAAAGAAGAAAGGGCATATAGCTTAGACCAGAAAATATTCATAACAGCTTACTCAGATAGTTTCTATAATTTAATTAATTATTTTCAATAGTTCGAGAAAATGGGCAGTTTCTATAACAAAATATCGCATACAGATAATACTGAAATTAAAATTAGAGAGATACTTCTATACTTATATAGAAAGAAATCGCATGGCTTGATCACAGAGCAGCTTACTTACAATAGCAACTAACGGGGAATATAATTTTTAGAGCGAAACTCATCCTAAATATGGTATAAAGTGCATATCTTTACTTCGAAGTATGCAGGAGTTACGTTTATTTTCTGTGAGGAAAGTGGAAGATGTAGTACCGTTTTAAAATGCATTTAAAATAAAATTATAACCTAAAATTGGATAGAGATCATGCCCACACATCCCCAAACCAGATAAATGTTGTTCAGAGGCTTCCCTTCAGCGGGATTCCCGACCCAGTAATGGAGACTCGAATGGCCACGCTCTGACGGGGCCAAGAAGTTCCAATTCGCAAGCGTCTGTGCCATCTGCCAGTCATCGACTTACACATGACCCGTAGTCGTCCTATAACATGCAGCAGAGAGATGAAATCATAGGAAACGAGAGAGACGAGAACCATGAGAGAAGACCTCACTCTGCATTCCTGCCGATCAGGGAAACTCACGGAAAACCCATAAAGTAGGCGGCTACCAAGAATCAGAGACCTCACGAATGTAGTCTCGCACCTTAACGCGGTCTTAATCGCTGGATTTAAATATACTATTTCAATTTAGAGTAATTTGGGGTACTTTTTAAATCAATAGGCATTACTTAATAATCAAGGGTCAATCTTGAGGGAAATGTTCTTTGTGTGACATGATATGAAATAACTCATAAAAGTTCCACTTCCCATGAAGAAATATATACATTTTTTAAGGTGGGTGATGATTGTGTGTGTTAACTCCTGATACAGGGAACTCGACTGCAACTAAACACTGGGGCGAACCGTGGAAGTGATGTAAATATATTTTCCGAGACGCCCTAATTAAAATTTGTGAAGAATGGACTTGCAGGACAATCTTGCGCCTCGGAAGCGTAGCGTAGGACAGGTGCTGGTACAGGAATTAATCAAAAATGCCAAGGCGTGAAGGTCAGAGTATATTTACAGCACTCATTATCACTTGGGAGAGGCAGAATGGAACAATAGAAAAAGCGTACAGGAAAGATGTTATCGCCACGTCACATGACCGTTGCGGCCGAGGCTTTTATGGCTTTGGGTTAAAATGACGTCACTGGCGCAGAAAATACCTTAATGGCCTTAAGAGACTGATTTATACAAAGGGAAAAATTATTGTAGGCGGGCCTGGAGAGCTTGCAAGGGGCGGAGTAAAGCTTGGCGTATATTTTGGCGCTTCAGATTTTAAACACACTGCTCGGTGGCCTAATGGGGAAAACGGGGTCGAAAATTAAGTATACCCATTCGTATTCTAAAGTTCGCTAAAACTGATTCTGGATTCTTAGAACTATTGTTGTTTGTTTTATCTCATTGAATAATGAAGCGCGCACGTGATTGTGTGTTGCTCTCTCACTCCATTTACTCAGCGTTTCTGGATTGTAAATAATATACGGATATTTCGATTTTAATCTATTTTTCAATCGCTACTTAATTAAGAAATGTGAAGTTATATGCTTGTAGCTTGCTTCCTGAAGCAGAAAGTGTGGGTTTCTTGTACCTAAGAAACCTAAATGACGGGCCATTTTCAAATAAGTAATGCTGTTTTTTCCCATTGAAGAAATTAACTTCTACATCTCTATAAGTAACAAAAGGTATAAGCTCAGGTTATAGACACGTTTCTGTTTGATACCAAAAGCTATTCAACTGTTCGGAAGTGCAAGCCTGCTCAGTTATGTTCATGTTACCTATCATTGCATCCAGAAGAGAAATCCACAGTTATCTCGTGTGCACGTCGGTCACTGCCTTTGACGAACCCTTATAATAGTTTTACAACAGTGACCATCCTTCTCCCAGCCCTTTCTCCAAGGTTGCCACCTTTCTCGATACGTCATGGGTATCGTACGAGGTTTCGTCTAAATAAATTATCTTATGTCCATTACTGTAAAACTTCCTTAGTTTTGTGTGTGTGTGTGTGTGTGTGTGTGTGTGTGTGTGTGTGTGTGTGTGTGTGTGTGTGTGTGTGTGTGTGTGTGTGTGTGTATTGCCAAGCTTCAATTCTAATGGATTTTATAATAACCCTTAACTTATCCAACAATTTTGAAACCCAACTCCTTTAAGAGACCGCGCAAACTGCAGTGTCCATAAGAAAAATGACAAATTTCCTGCAAATCTGCAACTAATTCGTTTAAGGTGGGCGCTCTCCCTTTTGCATGCAATCTATAAATTTGTCGACGAATTAAGTCGCATGTGAAATTATCTACTTTAGAGAAACGTTTCCTTTTGTTTTCATACTTGATCGGCGTCTTTGGTTTTCCTTTCGTCACAACATTTCTTACTGTATTTCTGTGAATACCCAGAATGTATCAGGTTTATTGCACGACCCTTTACCAAGATTACTTCTCAGCACATATTTATGTGTGTTCAAAACAAGCGCTCGAATTTGCTTAGAAAGAGTTCCCGTTATAACTTTGTTTTTTGAGGCTTTTCCGGTAACATAACTCGGCCCAGTTATTCACACTATTGTCATCACTTTGGTTATTTTCACTTGACTGAAAGTTATCTACTACTTCATTTGCATTTATCACTGAAGTTCCCTCCCATGGTCTCCACATCGTGACACACAACGAATTTCTGCACGTAACGAAACAGATCAACTGGGAGTTGGAACTTTGGAAATTGAGACTCCACGTGGAGTAGACATGCGACTGTCACTTCGAGAAATTCAGGGTTGCTATTGGTCCTCAACGACAGTGTTCCATTTCTAAAGTGTGGAGTTAGATTTATGACGGTCATTAGTTGTTGGGAGGGTAGTTTCCTTTGAGCCGCAACTGCACTGGCGTTCACTAGATAGACTTTAACTAAAATAGTATTGTAGTGGGTTCGTAGAATTACAAGGCCGAGTTATAGAAATTAAAAATCCCCTTTATTTCCGTAGCAATACACTGTCCAATTCTCACGTAACATTACATCACACAATCTTCCAAGGTCGAGGACAATAACAAACACTTGCAGCTGATTACATTAGCTCTCGTTACAACAACACTGACTGTTACACAGCAACTGCTTACTCGCTCTTGTTTACAACAACTGTTTCACAACTATAACTGTCCTACTGGCGTGTCACAATCCCTTTCATATCTCCATAATTACCGGACTGTTCTGACAATCACTAGAGGTTTCTGGAAAACAAAGCATCTAGTTACATAATTCGAACATTCTATCACCTTCGAGAAACTAACTTAATCCACCCGGCGAGGCGTTTGCCTCAGTTATCCTGCTTGTCGGCGTTATCTGTTTACACAAGTTCGTTATCTACGTGAAAGCTATCCATCTATTATCTATTTGCACCTATTGAGACTGAGACTGATTTTTTCACAGATGTATACTACTGTAGTTCAATGCCTACATGATCTTTTTCAATGCACTTTTTATAGTGTCTCTGCCAGTCCTTGAACAACTGCTGCAGACCATTCTTTGTCAGGTCCTTGAGAATCGCCTCACTTTACTTGAGACTGCTTCAGAGTTCTCAAATCGAATACCCCTAAGCTCACGCCGTATTTATTAGCCGTATGGTTGAATACGATTTTAATAATGAATAAAGCGATAGTTGAATTATAATGAAGTGGAAGAGGAAGTAATGTGAATGAATTTAATATAATAATTATTACGGCTAGATAAGTTCATGAAACGAATCAACAGTGTTTATATTCAATTACTAGGATGCGATTAAATATTATAACTTAGAGCTATGTAATAATGTTGCTGGTCTATAGGGAAAAAAATATTACTTCTAAAGGTGTTGTCACGGGATGGGTGGCTACTTGGCTCATTAGCAGCCCGTACGGAACAGGTCCAAATCTGGCTCAAACCAGTATTTCCGGGAAATGTCCTAGTGTCGGCAGTTCGCTGGCTAGAGTGGGTTTCTGAGAAACTAGCCGGAGGCGAGGCTATATCTGTTTTTGGTAGCTGAGATGAGGTTCTAGTCAGTCTTCTGGTGCAGACGTGTCTAGCTGGCCCTTGACAAACGTTGAGTGAGTTGCGCCGAGAAGTAACAATCAGTAGCGCGTATCTTATAAAGTGAACAATATCTCTCAGCAGTGAAGTAAGCGCCGAAGTATATTTTTAAAGTAGTGCTAGTGATTTACTCCACCGTGATAGATTTCAGTCACTCCGTATAGCTTAACCGTTATAGTAGAAAGCTATAGTCATTGGATCAGAACATGGCGGCAGCTCATGGTGATATGTGAGCACAGAACGAAGCTGAGAAATAAAGCAATTACAAGGAACCGTGTTGTTTTCATTCTTCAACCTATCGCACGCATACCCTGTAGATAGCGTAGTCTCAGCTCTACTGACTAACCAGGGCAAAGGAACAGCTTATAGAGCTGATCTACTAGACGACCAGACCATCGGGATCCAGGCTGCTGAAGATCTCATCAAGAGGTGTTTCTATGCGAGGCAGATTGTAACACCACCGGACGTTCAGCGTCAGGATTGCGTCTGCAGCAACAGGGGAGACGGGCGACAAAGCTTTGCTAAATCACTATGATCCTGATGGAAAACGAGCCAGCATAGTGTGGCAAATCACCAGATCCTCCAACACCAAAGACGGTAAAAGTTATTCCATCCGGTGAAAAGGACGGTGATCACATTTTTTGACTATAACGGAATGATTTACCAGCATGAAGTTCCCCTTCACACTACTTTTACAGCAGAATACTACACGTCAGTATTGGCTACAGTGAGGAAGCACATTGCAAAGAAACATCAGAGCTTTCTTGGAATGGGTGGCGATTTCATCATTAGAATGCACGGCCTCACGTAGCAAATCAAGCCATGCACTTTCTGGCTCGATACAACATTACCTGTGTACCACATCCACCTTATAGCTCCGATCTCGCACTCTGACTTTTTTTATTCCCATCACTAAAGGCAAATTTTAGGGGTATTTGATTTGAAAACTGAAGCAGTGCTCAAGAAAAGTGAGGCAATTCTCAAGGATTTGGCATAGAATGATCTGCAGCATGTGTTCAAGGACTGGCAGAAATGAAATGTGTAGTGTTTAACGCCCGCTTTTACTGCATATGGCACCGCAGGCGGTGAAACTGATGGATACGAGATGAAGATGGAGCACCGGTGGAGTGAGATGGCGGGGGAATCCGGTGGTCCCGGAGAAAACCCACCCCAGCGCCGTATTGTCCACCACAAATCTCACTTTGCGGTCGCCTGGGATCGAAACCGGGCCGCCTTGGTGAGAGCCAAGCGGTCTAACCACTGAGCCACGGCGCGGCCAAAGACTGGCAGAGACTCTATATATGACAAAAAGTAGTTTGAAATAAATTTTTCAATCACAGGTGATAACATCTTCCGTTAGAACTACCTCTATGATCTGGTAGTTACCTTGCTAAACTCTAGGTTCCACGTACCGCATTCGATTCCCAGTGGGAATGTTTCCTAAGTCAGGATTATTCCTTATCCTCCATAGAGTTTGGAAGTACGAAAGAGGATTTAATATGTATGTGCGTGCATATGTGTGTGAACTTAAAGTTAAGATTATTAAAAGAGAACACAAGCTGATATGATTGTCAATGAGGAATTATTTGAAACGCAAAGTTAGCAGTGAACATTTTTTTTTTTTTTTTTTATTTACGTCCTCCAACGTTAAGTCATATCGGACAATGAATGGAATGTATAAAGTGATGCTCAAATGAGGAGCTTAGAGTTACCCGACATTCGTCTATCAAGATATGGGAAAAGCCTGGAAAAAACGTATCCAGGTAATTCACCCTAACCGAGATTCAAAGTCGGGACCTCCTAAACGTGAGGTACACACGCTAAAATTTACGCTACCGAGGCGAGCTGCATTCATAAATTTTAGAAGTAACATATAAATGTAATGGGGAAATATCATTTTCTGTTGTTTGAACTTTTGCAGCTATTTTATTCAAGGTACTCTAAAAACGCAGGAAGAAGCAAAAAGCCACACATTATTTTAATCTGGTTTAAATCAACCAATTTCATCAGGCATCACAGCCACACTGACGTTGGTATTTAAAAACAAAACAGCATTCTCGTGTACTCTTCTCCCTGGAATTGCATTGTTTAAATAAAATTACGCACACATTCCTGGAATAGCTTGTAATCGAAGTTAAAAAATGCTAACCCAGGAGCCGGTGTTTTAGGAAATGCCAAACATTTTGCAACGAAATGGAACACCGAAACTTCACAGTGAGCGGTATTTTCCAATGGTTAAAAGCGATTGTCTAACGCATTTGATATTAACTCAGCTTTGTACATTAATTTTAGCGTTCCACACTAATGCTCGAGTTTCAGTTTATGGTAATGTGCATAACTTATTTAATCCAATGAAAAGGAGTTTGAAACAAATCCAATGACAATTAAATTCCGTTTCATTATTAAATATATCTTCGGGACTCACAATACGGATAGTCACTTGTGGAATTTATCTTGCGTATTTCGTTTTTAAACAAGAATTCTTTACATCATGAGAAATTGCAGAGGTACATATATCGGAATATACGTGTATATATTGTATCTATGCCACAAATGGGGCATCCCCGGAAGGAAGGATGAGGCGCGAGGAGATAAGAGGGTGGTCGTCCCAGGGAACCACTACAGTGCAGGGGGCAGGTTCCCTACACTTTACCCATTGGAAACCACCCGGCAGACCAGCACAATCGGCAGCTCAGGCGATTCTGGTTGGGAATCAACTCTGCCAGTCCGGACTCGGAGACCGTCCTACCGGAGGAGGAAGTTTTACTTGGAGCATATCACCCTGCCATGCACCACCGAGACATCCCCCAAAACGTTTACCCTGAAAGAGACCAACAGAGAAGAAACGATGCGAAATTAATATATACCTACATAAACTTGAGGGTATCTTCCAGGGCAGATCTTCACAGAGTGATTACTGAACACCCTCCCTCCTATGACGACCAGGGAGTTACCGAGTTGTCCCCAAAGGATGCCCGGCGCCTCCGTGTGGTTTTCTTTAGGGCAAGACCTAGAGACTAACAAGCCCCCCATTTGGTCCTATGCACCCAAGACGGGATGGAAGTGGATACGCCACTTACGCGTGCCAACTCCAAAATGGGAAGGCTACCGATATGACCTCGGTGAGGCCGCCTGGCGATCTAGCTATGCTGGCTAGTACCTGGGAATATTATGGCTTCCCCCAACCCCGTCCGGAGACGTACCCGATCTCCCACGGGTATCGGGAACAATTGCCCCCTCGAGTCCAACCCAATCCGAACAACTCTCAATCAGGTTGGGACTCGAAGGTTTGGCCCGAGGTTACTCTAGTAACGTCAGAGGTACCACGACTGCTATGGGCCCACGGCGCCCGCAGATACGAAATGATAATGGAGATGAATTGGAGGGAAAACCTAAAGCCTACTCAGTATTTGCCTGACAACTCCGGAAACCCTCAGAAAAAATCCATGCCCGTCTCGGTAGCTTGGGATAGCATGTCTGTCTCACGTTCAAGAGGTCCAATCTCGGTCAGGATATGATCCTGGGGAAGATTTTCCGGGGTTTTCCCTTATCCTGAAAGACGAATATCGGGTAATTCCAAGCTCTATGGACTCTGGGCTCGTTTGAGCATCATTTTATCCATTCCACTTATCGTCCGATATGACTTAACGTTTGATGTAATATACAAACAAAAGCTAAATGCATGTCTAAATATGTCTATATTGATTTGGGACCGCAGAGGAAGAATATTTTAAGAAAGCTAAAGGAAAAAAAAAACTTTTGAAAGTACTGGTAAACTATTCGACGTAATAGCAGTAAAGGCATAACTACGAACAATTTTATAGTGCACGGTTCTTCACAGGGACTCGAGATTCAGGAAGCTTTAATAGGAAAAGTATCTTTTGGGAGACACTGTACTAGTGTCAGCCAAAGCTACCAACAGGCGATCAGCTTTTGAAGCCATTTTGATTCTAGTTATACAACAGAAGATTTATAGAAAATACTCATGGCCAAAAAGACTCCAAAGTGGAGAGGGCATTAAAAGCATCATTTTTAACGTGTTACTCTATATACACTTTGCGACTTTGTGGGTTCATAGAATTAAACGTCCGAGTTGCAGTGATTACATCACTTTACAACTGTCTACTCCTTTACAGCTCTCTGTTTACGACTGACTCTTGACGAGTCATGGCTTCTTTAAATACCTCATTTATAATTCGAGACTGTTCTGTAACAATCCAGAGATCTAATGTTCTGTCACCAGACGAAACTCGAATTTACTAGACGGGAAACTTTAACTGTGCCGGCAAGTAATTTTTTTCGCACTATCTTTATTTGTTCCGGCATACTATTTATCTCCATGCTGCATATCAGTTCCATTGTATGCACAAGCCGCGTCATCGGATCGGGTTCGCGACAGCATATATTTGCTATCGGGGAGGATTACTACACCCTCATCGTTTAACAGTAATGCCTAATCTTATGCGATAAAAAGGGCAGAGCATATTTGCTTCCGACTACTCTTCGTCGAGCTAGGGGTTATTCATATGACGCAGAAGCAGAGCTCTCTAGTACTTGGTTATTACCTGAATGAGAAAAGTGTAAATACTTCATATACATAAGCAAGGAGATGGGGAAGTGCGAAACGTTCACATCATGAGCTTGGACATCGCTGTTTATAATCACCAGGCATCGGATCTCATACACCTTTAAAGGGATACGAAGTTTATCAGTCTTGCAGTATATAACTGCTGCCGTCAGTCCCGATGACAACACGCAGGGATAGTCCGGTTCACATCGTCTAGCTCGTTTCATTAAAAATACTGCTCGCCAGGTAGAACTGTCTTCCAGGGAGTACAAGGTGTTTCACATATTATATTAATAGCATTACTTTCAAATAATTGTTGGGCAATCTCCATTTTATAAATATAAAGTTTTGGGTACCATCAACAGCCATTAAAGAGTTTAAAATGTAATTTCGAGCTGTCTGAAAGCAGTTGAGGAGGTGCCTGCAAAAATTAACAATATACAGAATGTACCACCGACCAAACAAGCAAAAAGTAAATTGTCCAGTATTCTAAACAAAAATACTGGATTTTCAGTGCTGCGTAATATAAGAAATAAACTAAGTCTCGGAAAAACACATGAAAATGATTTGTATTACTCATATGCACCACAAACGTCATGTGACGTTGAACGAACTTTGTCCCAATATTTTTATATTCTTTCAGTGAGAGGCGCAGAAAATTCGCATTCGACAATTTACGAACGTACATGGTTGTTTACTGTAATTCCGGCATTGGAAGCAATGAGAAGGATGACGTAGGTTACATTTTGTATCCGTACTACAGTGTACACACAAAGTATCCGCACATGTTTTTTAGAATTTTTATCGCGATATCAGGACCACTTTGTAATTTATACTGATGGTTCCAAGAACTCAAATGGTGTTGGTTGTGCTTACGTGTGTGGAACCGAACCGTATACATTCGTATTCCACACTAGCACTTCCATTTTTACTGCAGAGCTTTATGCAATATACCGGGCCATTTTACACGTACGTCGACGACAGTTGGGGGACTGCTCAATCCTAAGTGATTCCCTCAGTGCACTTCAAAGCCTACGGCATCTGTACAACTACCGCCCTATTGTGCAGCGTATACAGGATGCCCTCCACGTTTTACACGCTTCTGGCGTTAACGTGGTGTGTGCATGGATCCCTGGTCATGTAGGCTTGCGGAGGAATGAAATGGCGGATTCGGCAGCTAAGACGGCTAACATGAGGCCCAGGGTTCGAGTACCATCTGTAACATCGGAAGATTTTAGGGCCGTATTGCGGAGAGCTGTGGAAACCTGCTGGCAGGAAGAGTGGTCCGCTCTCCGCAATAATAAACTTAGACCTGTCAAGGAACTTCCGATTCCCTGGGTTACCTCCTGTCCGTCATCTCGTCGCGAGGAGGTGAATTTGGCTCGGTTGCGCATTGGGCACTGCTTTTTTACTCATAGTTTTCTTTTTAAAAAGGAGCCGTCTCCACTGTGTCCGTTTTGCAAAGAAGTGTTATCTGTACGACACGTGCTGCTAGTGTTTTCACCTAGCACCCCTTAGAACATCTCTGCAGCTGCCGGTCAGCTTTGCAGAAATGGTAGCGGACGATAACACAGTAGTGGAGAAGGTTTTTAGATTCTTTTCTCGTTTAGACTTTAGGATATAGCGAACACATTTTTAGTAGGTTTTGATTTTTTTTCCGCTTTCTATGTACATGTAGTTTTAATAGGTTTATTTACATTAGTATAATTTTTAGAAACTTTTTATATCTGGCTTTTGCCATGAGTAGTTTTAAAAAGGGCGTTGATAACCGCTGTAGTTGAGCGCCCCTATATCCATCATCATCATCATCATCATCATCATCATCATCATCATCATCATCATCATCATCATCATCATCATCATCATCATCATCATCATCATCTTCATCATCATCTCATCGTTTGACTTGTTAATACGGCCGTTCGTTGATGTCTCGCTTGGCCTTGTATATTACCTGTGTGCGTACATTGCTAAGGTGTATGCGATCCGATGTCTGATAATCACTATTATTTAGTACTTTGTCATTCGGTATAATTTCAGGTTCTCCTTGACTGCATGTGTAGGGTATGGAATGTTAAGCCAATAGTTTAACATTTGACTATAACCACAATTCTTTCAAACTGCAAGAAAACTTGTAAAGTATCTACTTTATAAAGGTTTATCATTAAAACGAAATCCGTAGTAAAATAAGCCTTCATAAAAATATTTTGTACATGCACTAAGAAGTGAGAGATTAGCGAAACCCAAGAGAATGTATGTAACAGTGCTTTTTATCCGTTTTTAAACGTTTAGTTGTTAATGAATAATTACAGAAAAGGGCTGATGTAGTGTACACACATTTTTAGGTAGAGTTTTCCCTATAGCTTTGCAATGCACTTGGGAAATATAAACGGTAAACGCAGCAAAGCGCAGATATTAAGGATGTATGTAGATTATACATGTTCAAATAATGTAGCTGTGGTAAAATAATACAAACGAATCCTACTTTTCTAATTGTGAATTTATAAATTACTATCCCCACTGCAATGAATTCTCCATGGTAGTAAATCCTCATGGTAAATTAATATGCTTGTAATGATGTTTTAATTTTTCGCACCATTTAGTCACTGCAAGTTGAAAGCATAGCTATTTATGAAAATCTTTTAAACATATGGTATACGTTGAACAGTTTAGATATATTAAATAAAATTAAAATTATTGGCAAATATTACTCAAAGGTTTTTTCTTTTCCGATGGGAGTATTTTTTTCTTTATTTCCTTTCCTTCTTCTTTTGTAAATTTTTTGTGTTTGTGTTTGTGTATGCGTCTGTCTGTGAAAAGTATCATTCAAAATGGAAATTTTGTTAAACAGAGAATGACATTAAAATTAAGAATGTGCCAAGCATATGACATGAACTTCTACAGAAAAATCCCACTAGAACGAAGCAGCTTATAGGTTAAATAATTTCATTATTTTGAAAATTTTTATTTTCTCATAAACGCGATAACGACTTTTATTAAAAAATACCATATGCTTAAGGAACTTTTGTTCCAATTGAATGGTCTGGAATTTTATGTGATCATACCACCATCATCACTGTTGTTTTGGGGGCTAGCTCTTGATGCTCTTGTGATTTGTATGAAATTTCTGTACTGATACCTCTCTTGTATTCTTTATTTGTGCTTTTACCTGAAACCAAGAATTAGGTAGAGAACCACCAGCAGTAGTAGTTTTAGTATTAGTAGAGTAGTGCAGATAGTGATAGTGGTGGTGGCGTCGGTAGTAGCAAATCCCACCAACATTTCAAAATCAGTTTTCAACCCAAAGACATGTAATGAAACTTTAAAAGCAATTCTGAAAGAGGTCTGCATCTATGTATGCATCTGATGATGACGATGATAATGCGGATGATGATGATGATGATGACGACGATGATGATAGCCATTAGCGCTATTTGAAAACTAATCGTGGTAAAAGACAGATAAGAGGTAACCATAAAATGATAATCTTTTCTTTCACACTAGCCGTGTGTAGGCTAAGGTTTGAATCAGTAGAGCAAGACTGAAAAATTCAATGTACTTAGTCCTAGGCTTCATAGTTAAACCACTATGTATGGCTCTTCTGTGTGGCTCTACTCGTTCAAACAGCCTACACATGACTATGTGAAAGAAATGATTATTACCATCAGTTTACTAAAAATCAAAACATAGTGGTTTAATTAATTAGAGCCAACTAAAAAATTCAATTCCATGGCCGGGATTTGAACCACGGATCTTCTGGTTTCCGTCCAGTCGCTCTAGTCCCTTGAGCTAACATGACCAACATGCCGATGGGACATTAAACTCTCCAATTGACCCATTATATTTTTCCGGTGGACCACTTAGAAGTCTGATATCCGAGATATACATTTGTGGCGACTTACCATTTTAAGTACTTAAATACCAGGACTTTTATCGCTGAATATTTTTAATATAAGTTTTATTTTGGGAAATTAATTCTTAAAGAATTAATTCTTTTAAATACATTTCTCCGGTATATGGATATTTTTAATTAATTAGAACCAACTGAAAAATTCAACGCCACGGCCGGGATTTGAACCATGGATCTCCTGGTTTAACTATGTTTATTTAGTGGTTTAACTATGAAGCCATAGTAAGTCGCCACAAAGGGTACGTATCTCATAGCATATGAGAAATTCTAGTGGTTTACCGGGAAACATAAGAATCAGTGGGAGAATTTGATGTCATGTCGGCACTTGGCCATACTAGCTCAGTGGTTTAGAACAACCGCGAGGAGAGCAGGAGATCCGTGGTTGAAATCTCCGCTATGGCATTGAATTTTTCAGTCTGGTTCTACTCATTCTAAGCCTAATATATATATATATATATATATATATATATATATATATATAGGTCTTGATTGAAACCTCAAATAACAGAAAATGCTAACAGTTAAAAGGCTAAACCATCCAAAGCTAACAAATTTAAAGTCACCAAAAGCTAAGGACATAGAAACTACACCAAACCTGGTATATCACCACTGCCAAAAATTTAAAAACCTTTTGGACCGCGTTTTCGTCGTCCACCAGTATTTCTGCCACAGTGATCGGCAGCTGCAAGGATTTACGAATCTTGGCTAGCCAAAGCCACTGATCAATATATATATATATATATATATATATATATATATATATATATATATATATATATATATATATATCGCACGGAGAGCGCTACATAACAACGCGGAAAAACTGGAGCAGGCTGATTCTTTAATAGCTGGCAATATGTAAAGTGGCAGTGGACAATCCACAACCGAGCCAGAGTCATTTTCTCTCTTCGAGATGGACGGCACGAGGTTACCCAGAAGAGTGGGAGTTCTTTCACTTTTTGGAGTCCATTGCTGCGGAGGGCGGATCTTTCTGCGCCCCAACAGGACTGTGCAGCTCTCCGCAATTGAAGGCTAAAATCTTCCGAGAGGACTTGTGGAATAGAAACCTGGGGCTGCTTAGTTACCGTGTTGGCTGCCGAATCAACTATTTCATTTCCCTGCACGCCTACATGACCAGGAATCCATGCACACACCACGCTAACGCCAGAGGCGTGTACAAAACGTGGAGGGTGACCTCGATACGCTGTACAAGAGGATGCTGGTTGTACAGCATATGTGTGCATGTGTGTGCGTGTTTGGACAGCTTAACACAAATACAACAAGGGAGTTACAAGTTTTGTATTTAAATTCAACACATTTCAAGAGTGTGGCCGAAAATCTGAAGAGAGAGGAGGTACACCAGTCTACTCTTTATTTTTTAAACACTTTAGAACATTTTTAATTTTTCAGACACGGCTCTTATTTGATGAAAATGTCATATGTTTATTTCTCGTTAAAGCAACAAATTGTTTTACTTATTTTTCTGTTAATCATCTCCACTATATTTATTGTTGTCGATTTTATTCTAATTTTATTCTAATTTTTCCAAACCGGAAGATGTAATTTGTTTCCTTACCTACTGCTCATCCAAAAGTAACGAATTTCAAAGCAATCGCACAGCGAACAGCCCTTTGTCAAATTTCTTAAGTCACATGTATTTCGTTATTTCCATTTCACCTACAAGGAAAGTGCTGTTACACAATTTATATATACATTTACTTTAACATGAAATGGAAGAAGAAACTTAGGAACAATTTTTATAATAGTAGAGGACGTCACGAGAATGAAACTCATATTTTAAAGATATTACGGCATTGGTTTCAAGCACTTTCTGAAGAATGAAGCAATGTGTCACTGGCTTTAATTACATAGATATTCATGTTCTGCATTTATGGCAAACTTCCAAGGCAAATTACACCTCCTTCCAACATGTCATCTAAATTTATGAGTACCACCATCAAGGAACACCCACAGAGAAAGCGCTCCGGTTTCCATTGGGTACAAGATTTTATAGGCACCAATTACTGCAGGTAACATTAGTAGAAGTCAAAAAGTAAGTACATACAAATAGACCTGTAACAAGAAACTCAATGATTTTGCTTATTATATACGTTCGTAATGTACCTTACCTTATAATTAAAAGCATTTATTGGTAAAGTTGTTCGATTATCTACTTCAAGTAAACGAATATTATAAGGATTTAATTCATTTTGAGGGATTATATAAGAATCAAATTCTCTTATTAACTTTTTATTTACTTAACAAAACCTTTAAAAGAAAATTTTAAACCCAAATAAAAAAATAGAAGAAAATTTGATTCATATATGCAGTAGATAATTTTATTGACATTAAGTAAATTTAGATTTTAAAGGGTGCTTAGAAAATTTGCTGTCAAATTATACCTATTTATCGACATTACGGTTGTAGCAGAGTTGTAACAAAAATAATATATTACAATGAAACACAGTGGAAAGCAAGTAACTCATCAAAACCATCTTAACAATTTTATCTGAAGAATCTTCCTTCATGCCTGCACAAGGAAATAACACCCAAGAAGGTTACAACAAGTGCATTTAGTATTGAAGTTCATAGTTACGAAAATGGGTTTAGATACTTATATGCAACTGTATTACATTTTGAGGAAATTGTTCTGTTGTTTGTAATGTGTATTAAGAAGTAAATAAGTTATTTGAGGAGTGGATACATTGATGTCATTGCATTAAGCGCATATTCTATAAAATCCTTATAATATTACTTATATACACCATATCATATCAATATTTCACTCATATCTTTATGGTCTGAAAATAACATTGTCTTGAAATATTCATTTATTCCGCACTAGCCGTGTGTAGGTTAAGGTTTGAATGAGTGGAGCCAGACTGAAAAATTCAATGCCTTAGCCGGGATTTGAACCACGGATTTCCCGCTCTTCGTGGCAAAGGGAGTGGAATGAAATTCCAGAAGGAAGAAGAACTTTTAATTTGTTTCCAAGTATAAAAGAAAGATTAAGATTAAATTTCATCCAACCAACTAAAGGTTTCATTCCTTATATAAATGGTCATGGATCATATAACACATTTTTGAAAAAAATTAATAAAACTGAAAATGATTTATGTAATTTATGTAATAAAGTAGGTGATCCCGAGCATATTATTTTTTAATGTGAAAAGTATGGAATTTCGCAGTTAGAGGAAAGATATGTTTTAGGAGGATTTTATATTCATGATATATTAAGGGATTCTGAATTAGTAAAAAAAGTTAAAATTTCTAAGCAATTATGTAAGTAAGTGGGAGTCATAAATTATACAAGAGGACTTGAAATATTATCAATTGAAAGACAAGAATTAAGAAGATCAGATACAATAAAAGAAAGACTTATAAGAGAAAATTTTAATGCAAATGGATCCTCAAACATAATAATAGAAGAAGAGGAAATCGTACAAATTGGACAAGATATAGAAGAGGAAGAGAATTTATTAGATGAGGAACGAGAGTAGTTAAATAGAAAATATTATGTGGTTTCGACCGGCGATAAGAATGGGCAGAAAGAAGAAGTCCAAAGAAACAATTAGTGAAATTTTATATTATTTATATGGACTTAGTGTATATTTGTAAAAATAAATATGAATTATTGAGTTTAGCTTCAGAATTTGGTAAAAAGTACCTTAATGGTTAATATTAAAAGAATGTGTTGTTGTTTAAATTCTCTTTAATTATCATCTGAATTAGAGATATAATATAAAAATTTGTTTTTGAATCATATGTTTAATTAAGAAGATTAATTTATTATTCTTGTGTTTAATTTAAAAATAGGTGCTGGTTACCAGTACTTCTAAATATACGTTATAAATTTAGCTGAGATTTTTCTCAGTTTAAATTAGAATTGTTGGCTTCCAGCAATTATCAGTAGTTTTTTTTGTAGTTTTGTATAGTTTTTGTTATTTAAATTTATCTGTAATGTTTGGTTAAGTATTTAAAATAATATTAGTATTATGTTCAGCAGAGATTTGCTGGTTACCAGTAAATTTTGTTGTATTATAAGTAGTAGTAGTTTTTGTTTTGTGTTTTATCAATTTTGTTTTTGTAGTTTTTGTAGTCGTAGAAATCTGAAACAATTATGTACTATTTATAATGTAATTTTTATTAAGAAGTAATAAATGTACAATTTTAATGTGTGCCCCGGTATAGTTTCAAGGAGCCGGGGTATGATATTCAGATTTTATTTTATTTTATTTTACTTTTTTATTTTTTCTCCGTGCGGTTTCTGTAACGAACTGAGCTACTATGGCCAACTTACTCATATTTCCCGGTGGACCACTAGGGGTTCTATGCTAAGAGACACGCACCTTTTTGTGGCGGCTTACTATGCTGTAAGTACTTACACATTCAACTTACCTGAATAACATAGTGGTTTAACTATGAAGAAATAGCTCTGAAATAATTTACAAATATATTTCTAAAACTAAATCAATATTAAATATATTCACATATTTTATCTACTCGTGTGATAGTTACATTCTGCACGTAAAGTTCATTTTAAGTCATATTGTATGGTTATCTCCATTTCGATTTCTCCACCTGCAAAAGCTAAAGTGTAGCACAAAAAGTGGTGAAAGTTTGGTGAGCAATATTTTTTTCCAATTTAGTTAATTTTCAAATAAAAGGAAGACCTAGAATTGAATATTCTAATAGTAGTTTACTGAACTAATGAACATATGTACATGTTGATAAACTTGACCCCTATTTCACCACTTTAAGATATAGAATTAAGACACACTGTCTAACTTTTACAAGCTTAGTAGTTTGATCCTTAAATACCATTACACCAGATTAAGATGTATTACAAGCAAAGAAAATCATAGACATTATGTATTTACTCAATTCATTGGAGACAACTTCGTGGACTCGTTACGCCACAAAGGACGAACCGAAGTATTTGGAGAACATTAAGTGGTTTGGTGGAGTCTCCTACAAACAGAATGTTTGCTCAGTGTCGGGTATATATGACAACAAACACAGCGCCTCCCCCTTCGTAGCCGATCTATTCATCCTTAACACAATACCTAGAGACCTGGGCACACAATCTTACGATTTCGATTTTTCTTACAGTTCTTCAAACAAGAAAAACAACCGAAGGCCTTCTTTGCATACTCATTAGTCGTGTCAAAGGTTTCTCATTGTCTTCTCATAGTATACTTCTTAATTGAATAATGCTTTTCTTTTATAAACATATTTATCATTTTTATGCGTGAAGCATGGCATTTCAAGGTTTGTCTGTTCAGATTTCGGCTATGGTCTACAATCTACTAACATAATTAAGTACTCCGTGTATGTACGTAGCATGTGCAGGAGATGTGCATATAATTTGGTTCTGGCAGATCATTTTTCCGGTACTATACACTCTGAATGTGCATAAGCTTGCAGTAAATAAGCACTGGTCTCCGGATCCCAAGGTCGCGAGTTCAGTCGGCTTAGATCGATGATTTTTAGGTGGGCTTAAAAGCGACACATGTCAGCAAATGATCTAGAAAGTGATTGACATTTCGTACGGAGAGAGAGGCGACGTTGCCGCTTATTGCTGCCACGTGGAGAGCGCGATCAGGTTATGCGTACGAGGGTGATTCAGTTGCGACTGCAGTTGGTATTTTATTCTTATTAATTATTTATAATGCTGTACACAAAGACAATAGTACAGTCGTGGATCTACATGCAAACGCTAGAACATGCAAGAACACATCAATGAAAAGATCATCGTAACAATAGAGGCATACCTGTGACATTTTGATGCTTATTGAAGTGGGAAAATGCCGCTTACATAATTTTTTCCGGAAGTTTCTTATGTCTTTCTTCTTTAAAATACTTTTCTTTCCCAATCTTAACTTTAATGCCCTTACTGATACCGACAGCACGGGAATTCCTATCAAGCACTTAGAGAATGGAATACTAGACTCTACTTTCAATTTCTCCTCATCGAAGTATTCTTTCACAGATCATATTATTTCCCCTGTATGTCCTTTAATTGGAATAACTTTACCAAATACAGTTTTATTTGATTCCCGAGCACGTTCAGGTTTTCGCTTGTCACTATATTTAGACATAATTAAACATTCATTACACACAATTGCAAATGATCACAACACGCGCACAGATACACGAACTCACACACCCGTAAACCAAGACAAATTGCCACAAATAAAATGCAGCCCGCCTCGGTAGCGTGGTGGTAGAGTGTCTGCCTCCTGAGTTCGAACCTTGGTCAGGGTGAGTTATCTGGATAAGTTTTTCCGGGGTTTTCCCTTATCCTGAAAGACGAATGTCGGGTAACTCTAAGCTCTATGGATCCTGGGCTCATTTGAGCATCATATCACCCATTCCATTCATCGTCCGATATGACTTAACGTTGGAGGACGTAAATTACACACACACACACACACACACACACACACACACACACACACACACACACACACACACACACACACACACACACACACACACACAAAGCAACGTAACTTGCCAGTACAGAATGTCTAATTGTGATGCAGCGTTATCAGAAGAGAAATAAAAACCTAGGTATTGTATTTACTGCAGCGTTTGCGTAACTCGCTTGCCCGTAAGTCATGCTAAGCATGTGTTATAATATCGGCAACCAAGGTTTAGCGTCTAACATTGTCATGGAAACGTCTCGACTCCAATTGGTCCCTCTAATCGTTACCATGACGTACTTATCCCCTCTCGTTTATTTAGAGCGTTCTTCCATGTGGTTACTAACTGTCAATCACATTCTAGTTTGGCGACCTGTATAGTATGTGAAAGAAATCCTCGTGGACGAAATTCCGGCACACTGGCGACTCAGATATGCTCCTGGCAACTGCAGTTTCGTTAAATAAAGTATGAGTTACTATTATTACTGTTGTTATTGCTGGTATTATTACTATTACTATTATTATTACTATTATTAATAATAATTTACTCCAAGCGATAGATAAAATTCTCTTGGAAATAGGCAAACTGTCAGCATAATGCTAATGTCAACTATAATACATTCCAGCCAATACAGTAGACATATGTTGTGATCTTTTTTAGACTATTGGGGTCAGCAGACATTTGCGATTCATTGCTAAGTTACTTCTTTACATTTCAATTATTTCATTGGAAATATGCTGCAGGTACTCCGAGTAACACTATAATCAACCTATTTTTCTGAAACACAATTTGAAATTGAATATCAATGAGAACACATTTTATAATCACAACAGAGTATATCATTTATCATGCTATTTAATTTTTACACGCCTACAATGGTTCATGGTATTCCATATTCATAATTGTTGCAATAATATATTGTTATTCATGCTAGTAATGTATCAAAAAGGTTGAGCGTATTAAAATAATTTAAAAAGAAAAATATAAAAAATAGTTACCAAAAGATGTCAACAATTTTAATCATTATAACATATATGTTATACATTTCTCAAAGAATGTTACTTATTTAATATTATACAAACTCCAGAAAATTTAAATACTAGGTACAGAAGAATTTCAATTTACTTATATGTTAATTCCATTAGTCACAATGTGAAATTAGGTTAGAACGTTAAAATAATACATAGATTCAACAAAAATTACAAACTAACGTGGGGACTTAAAACGTATTCCTGTGAAGATATTTAATAACAGAATAGGTTTCCCATAGAAATTACAAAATAACAGGATGCAAATTTAAACAAATAACATCCACAGTTTACATTGTGTCGTGGTGCGGTGCTCTTTAAATTGTCACTATTGTTAAATTCAAACTCGTATTTTGGTACTTATGTGGAGAGAGGCTATATGACTTTTTTCTGCTTCAGCATAGCTCTCGTATCTTTACTTTTACTCAAGCTGGCGTTAGAGAAAGCTAATTTTAGCTTTCTTAGCTCGAATGAGAGTGCATAAAACCTCCAATTTTATTTTGGTGGATATTCTGTTCGTCATTGTAAGTTTGCAATATCAAGTACGTTTTAATAGAAAAAATACAGAATGCGGAGTCACAGATCAACGTAGGTATCCTTTCAATTTTAATCTGGCTGTAATTTTTGGCGTGTGTTACAGTATTAAAAGAAATTGCATTTGGTAAAGAACAGAGTACTACATTCTCGAAGTATTTCTTGTATGCTTTAGAAGCGTTATTGTTATGATTCAAGTTATACTCTTACTGCATTGTTAATGTATAAAATTTGGGTTCCTTGCTATATTCTTATGTCTTTTATGGAGTATTTAGAAAAAAAGTTAATTCTGTCTTGTTTAAATCTCTAATCTGCAACTTAAACACACCTGAGGTTGGGACAAATTGTTGTGAATGCTTTTTGCAATCCTAAAATCCAAATACACATTGGCTTGAACTATGAGCTTTCTACTCTACATGTTTTCCTTTCCTTCAATGAGTGCAATTTGTCCTGTCAGATTTAAATTTGAACGAAAAATTAAATAAAAGTGTGACTCACCTATTATTTTCCTATTAAGGAACGGTCTTTATGACTTCTGCATTTTGGGTGTATTATTTTCAAAAGGCATTTCCTAAATTGTTAACCCCCCTTGGCCATTATGTGTAATCCATACATTTTAAAATTATCTTCTCGGATATTCACGTTAACGAAATATGCAGGAATCAGGCATCAGTAGTGAAAAACTTCCTTAAAAGAATAGTGATACTCACTATGTAGCAAATAAGATGTAGCTATTCGATATTAGATTATTCCTCTGTAATTCACAAATATGTGGTAAGTGAATGAATGATATCCACATATTTCACTGCTTATCTTTGAGGCCATTAACTATTTTGAATCTTGTATAATGTTGTGTAATGTCATTTTCTGACCTATTTCAAGCCTTATGGCGTTATTGCGCCAACCTCTAATAATGAAATGGACGACATAGGAAGTTGATTATGGAACTGAGGTGCTCTATCAGAAACTCATAGAAGCTGATTGTGTGAAGGTAGCTAAATAGAGCAAACTATTTGTTTGACGTAATGCCTATATGTCGAACAAACTATAGACCATCTTGGCAATATTTCCATATACGAGACTAGTAGGCACAAAAAATAAAATAAAAAATATAAAAAATATATTTTATACTTCTGCTTCACCATTAAATATACATGACCTTTATTTCCTAAATTTCTCTTCAAAGAAGGCAAGCATTGCGTTACATTTACATCACTCTTTTACTCCTTTTTGTCTAAAATCCGTTTTCATCCAATACATATTAAGCGGAATTTTCGTAAAATTGTTTCATCGTGGATTTTATTTAGATAAAATATGGTGCGATACATATAAACTTAAACCAGTTTAGTAGGCCATAATTTCCTTTTGAAAGCTCGTAGAACGTACAAATTTCTTTTAATGATCTCAGTGGCTTTGGGAGAATTGTCAACACTGACAACTGTTGACAGCTGACAGTCTTAAATGGGATCGTTGGTCCCATTTTCTTTGATACGACTGTAGGCTTTGAAGTTTATATGGGAATCTTCAAGACATATGTGGAGCAGCTGGATGATATCGAATCGAGAGAAGGTTATTACCAGAAGATGTAGCAACGTGTCATACATCTAATGACACCATGGGACTTGTAACCATTTTCTTTGAAAATCGAATTATCTCGAAAGGTCTGTGGCCCCAAGATTCCCTGAACTAACCTCACCAGATTTTCTCTTGTGGGGATAACTATAAAATAGGGTGTACAAGATAGGCCTTGGACAATTGACCTTCTCAAGTAATCCATTTGGACCGAAATAAGTAACATTTGCGAGGATACTCTGAATAAAACTTCAGAGAATATGGTGATACGAGTGCAAACATGCATATAGATGCCGGTGGAGAACACTTCCAACATTTTCTCTGAGATATAAATGGTGTAATGTAATTTCCGAATTGTGTATTATGTTCTCCCAAAGTTGCACGTGTGTCCTATTATCGGTTCAAAGGTTAGGGCCTATTAAAGTGGTTCAGGTTTTTCGAGATCGTAGTGTATTACAGGAGGCTGAATTATAGCCAAATTTTAAAAGCGGTTTATTTATATTGTAGTTCCGATTCCTGTGTCATTCCAATTAATAGCAATAACAAGGGCATATTTGAAGTAGCGTCACAGGAATGTTTAGCGGTGTATTCTAACTACAGCAACATTTCGGAGGTCTCGTCGTCCTTAGTACTCTGGAAGTATCGCGTTCAAATCTCGCGGAGAGCGATAGATTCTTGGAATGTAATGGCTCTCTACATAGATTCCCTTGGAAGGGAGGCGGTGGTGTGTCATAGATTTGGCATACGCAAAGAAACCTTAAACATGGCTAAAAGCTTCTCAACAAAATTGAACAGTACTCTGCGCTCAGTAGACATAAAATGTAAAACCAGTTAAAAGCGTTAAACAAATATTAATTTGGAATTTTCATTTATAGGAAGCTATGCAACATTTATTCACAATGAGTACTACACGGGATATTGAATAAAATAAAAGATATATTTTTGCGAAGGATGAAGGCATCTTACTCATCGTTTTAGTTAATTTTGTGAAACTTTGAGTCATAGGTTTTGGCTATGTAGGCTCGTAGAGCCAAAAGTCTTGTTTGCAGAAATCTAAAATGCTATTTATTGCAGTAAACAGTGATTTTGTACACCCCTTGCAGCAGTAAAATGACGTGACACAGGCAACAGCAGTCTTCAAGGTCGTCTGTTTATTCCCTCAGCACGTAAACAAACAAAGGAAATCGCTATGGTACACTTCAATGACCACACACTCATAATTATTACACAGCTGCACACACAATTAACAACTCACTAGCAACTGACTCCACTCTAGCACTTTGTTGGCTTTCATACCTATAGTCATTGTTCTAGAATGCAGTCGATCACCCACGACACAGCGAGACAAATACGGAAATATTCAGACACCTCTCTGCCTCTTTCCTTCTTTGTTTCTTTTTCTCTCTCGGCAAGCATTCAGTGCTCGCCCACGCGCCGGCTGCGGCTTGCAGCACTGGCACAGCAATGCCTCGGTGACAATATTCTGAACTTAAGACACATTCGAGTGCATGATTTTCTTTAATATTATAAATAACGGTTTGATATTTATCCCACTTTTAGTTGCGCCACATACACACACACCGAGAGAGAGAGAGAGAGAGAGAGAGAGAGAGAGAGAGAGAGAGAGAGAGAGAGAGAGAGAGAGAGAGAGAGAGAGAGAGAGAAATGGATGTACCTCTAAGAAAGTGCTTAATCGTTTTAATAAGTCCAGAGAAACTGACAACCATTTACTGTGAAATTATAGTACAAGTTTCTGGGCATAAGAAGTAAGAACAACATTTCAAATTGCTTATTAACTAAATGGCATATTTAATGTTTCCTAATAGAGATATAACTGGTTAAGTTATTTTTTGTGCAGTGTTTAAGTTAACAATAAAAGCAAAACTATGCTTATTCTATTAACACATTTATTACGAGGTCTATTGAGGTACTAATGTGAAGAGATTGAAACTAACTTGCAGTGGGGAAAAAGCAGCAAAATTAAAATGCCCTCCTGTACGTTTTAGCACATCTAGCTAGAGGACAGTACAACGTTAATGAAGTTTAAATGGAAAAATAAAAACAAACGAATTATTGCCTACATTTCATTTCAGTTAGTCACTAGTTAATAGAGGTTTGACCCTTAGGACATAATTGTTAATTGAGCATAAGTGTTAATTACTACAAATATAAATGGAGCGAAATGCATGGAAATAGATATAGCATCGAGTTAAATAGGTTAAAAGAGGTAGTTTTAAAAGCAAATACACCATTAATGAGAGTACAGATAAAAAGATACTTAGAGATCATCAGTTCACAGAGTCATATAGTTAAATTTTAAATAGAGCTTCATTAAGCACATGACCTGTAGCAAGCAGACATCCTTTTGGTAACTGAGTAAAGCTTCACATTACAGAGCAAGTGACAACGTGTGACACAAAGGTAGTGCCTCACTGACACCTTCCTGATGTGTGATCTCCATAAAGCACATTCCCTTCCTTTCTCTCTCTGAGTTTCATCCCCTAAACGGGTGGATGCCAACCCCATTTAATCTCTCCAGTGAAGGGCGAAATAGGTGTTTTGAGGAAGGGGTGTAATGTTCGGCAAAAGTGTGTTTCATTTTCTAGTCCATTTCAGAGATTTTCTTTCAAAGTTTTACAACTGAAATAAATGGGAGGGTGTATTCAACAAGACCAAAGTGCAGAATTACAGATTGTGTCACACAAAAATTCAGTTTCACAGACTAAGCCAAGGGAGGTCACATCAACCCTCTGTCAGAAATCCAGTGTTTACGCGAATTGCGGATGTAATGCACATGTGAGTCAAGTAGTGGTATTAAAACTTAAAATTAGTTACCTCAAGAAACTTCAGTCGCATTTAAAGGATAATAGAACTGAAGTAATTGCGGACCATTCCGTAGTCATAATACATTTTAAATCTAAAAGTTCTTTAAGTGCGTATATCTTAGACAAGACATACAGGATGTCCCAATTGAATCGCCATGTTTTTACTTCAGTATTTCTGCGAAACTATGAGATATTGAAGTGAACTAAACTTTACGAACACGAATGACTCATCAAGTTTGTATACAAAAATCAAGAAAGTCCCATGACTTCCACATGTGCCCAACCAGTCACACAAAGTTTATCCAGGCGATGGTTGAGCTCCACCCATATGCGTTGTAGCCTTTCAGCATTCCGAATGCGCTCACGCAGTTGGAAAATAGTCACCACTTTTGTCGCATACACCCTGTTCTTGACACACCCCCACAAAAAGAAGTCCAGAAGTGTTATGTCGAGATATCTCGGTGGCCATGCAATTCGTGCACCTCTCCCTATCCATCTACCAGGAAACTCATGATCCAGTGCATCCCTAACCTCTCTAAACCTTCTAAAGAAGTACACATACATTAATTTACCATCTATATTGTTGCACACTTACGTAGTTTCTCTACTCACTTTTGTACAAACAACTTTTTAAAAATGCCTAAATTTTATCTACATCATGATAACAGAGGTGAACTTCTGTAGAGCTAGTTTTACTATATATTTCTTTGTAGATAAAATTAGAACAGAGAAATAATTAGATTGAAATGACTATGAAACCTTTTATTCGCTTGTCTGTACGTGAGGGCTTTGACACCCCATCTCTCTTTGCATGACTATAATATAAAAAAGGGAATAATAATGCCCCATTTGAGCAAAGCAGAAATTTTTGGCAATTAAAAACAATAACGAATATTTCAAAAGTGGTTATCGCCGAATAAAAACAAAAGAACCAGGGATAAGTTGTATGAATTATTTAACGAGATACAGATTCTTTTCTGTGATAAGACGTTATTTATCTGTTACTATTTATAGTTAGACAAAGGTCATTCAGAAAAGAGGACTCGAGAAATTTTAGCATATACACATCATTTGTTACAAAAATAAACATGGCTATTGAAAACCATTAGAGCTATTTGCAAGGTATCAATTTTTTCAAAAATGTTTCCATGCAAATGGTTGTGTGAGGGTGGGAGACTTTCTATAAAATATTTCTGTTATATCCATATGGGATGTTGAACTTAAATATCAAATTAAGGCTTAACTGAATTTCGATTTTGAGTTATACTATTTGCATGCACGATTGGACACATACCTGTTTCATTAAATGTTTTTTTATATTGATCGAATTCTAAAACATGTCTGAATTATAATCTTCTGTCGTACTTCCCCTACTTGTATCTATTAATGAAACTAAAAGAAAAAATAGAATGAAAACTCCAGAAGTGTGAATTTCTCTGTCTTCAATTATTCACTGTGCCATCGAGTCAGTTTGACACAACGGGTGCAAATCTGTAAGTTCACTTCAGAATCAATTCTTGGAGGTTTTACTGTTAAATGTTATACTGGTTGTTAACGGTATTCAAATCCAACAAATAGATTCCTCCCACCCTCAACAAATAAGATCCTTGCTTATATGGAGATGTGATAATGTAATTTACAATTAAATGTTTGTATTTGAGAATTTAAGCATTTTGTGTACACAAAATAGCATTATTTTATTTTTTTAAATAAATATGAAATTAATGAATAATCTTAAAGTACAGGACTGAATAAAACTTAATACATGGAGTACATACCAGTGACTCAATGGTGCTGTCTTTCGCGTTAGCAGTTATCCCTTCCTGCTTTAAAACAATTGCAGAACGAAGAGGGAAATCCCAGTTAAATGCTTGACACTAATGTGAGCGGACTACAAAGACCGATTCAATCCTGGAAACTGCCTGTTGTAAGAAGCAGAAACAAGTCCGCTCACGCCACTGTAGTGCGTTTAACTGGAATTGCCCCGTTTCGTTCCGCAACTCTTTTAACACATGAAGGGATATATGATCACCTGAAAAACGAGGCAGTTGAACCACCTTTGTTATTTTCCTCATGTTTCTGCGGTTCTGAATAAATGAATTTAACATTTGTGTTTAAGAGAAATGCAAATGAAATAGATTATATTTATTAAAATATATGAAGTACTGTCATATTTAACCTTAATTTATTAGCAAAGACAATAAACTAAAAATGGATTCAAACTAAGATAGCACTAACGTACTGTTTACCCTTCAGATATTGGAATTCTTGACCAACACAAATAACTAGTTTGCTGCATCATCTTGAAGACGAGTGCACTATGAACACAGCATCAGGAGATGCTTCAGTAGTATCCGAATCCATATAATTTTTGGTTATTCCTATCTCTTTTGTCAAAGGATGCACAAACAAACTTAAGTCATTCATAGTACCAGGCAAAACTAGGAGAGTTAAAATATTTAAAGCTCATGTAATTCTGGCACGATTACAATTTAAGGTTAAAGCTGAAGCTATAGATAATCTTTATTGAAATGTGTGGACCTAAAAGACAAACTGTATTTATACTTCCAGTTTTCCCATTTGTATAACCGCAAATACAAAACTGATAAAAATAAATAGACATTCTCCATTCCTATAAAACATAAGAAAAACATATTATTCCTTCTTTTTGAAAAATAGTAATTACCAATGGTGTAAAAGGGTCTCGAAAAACCAGGCAATATGCAGAAAATATATGATGCCGTCTCTCTGTGCGATTCCCGTCAGTAAAAAACTCGAAGGTCTCACCAGCATCAGTATTTCTCGGAATGCCATTAGAAGTAAACTTCAAGTTATGTGTGGATTTTGTTAAGAAAGAGACAGAATTTACGTTTTTAATCAAGTTTTACTGCTTTGAAGCTTAATATTAATGGCTTGGTATATTTAGATTACAGATATATTACTTATTCAATCATTTGAAAACAAATATTCTCATAAGTTACTAGATTTTTCAATGAATTTTCGAGACGGAACGTTACATCGGTTTTCTTTCTTTGCCTGCTAGACGCGAAGTGAGTTGGCGTCATCCTAACCAGCGCGTGATGCTACATTCAAATATGTTCGTTAGACAACTACTGCTTTCAAAACAATGTTCATTCATTTACTATCTTCATAGTTCCTCTTTATTATTTTTACTTTTATATACTATTTATGCCATCCATATTATTTATCTATTTTATTTTCTAATTAATTATCAATATTTTATTTGTATTTAACTTTATCTTACCTATTCAATGTATCTTTACACTGATGAATTCATAAAAATCTCTTAATACCAACATAAAATTAATTTCAGTTCCACATATTAGAGTTTGATATATAAGAAAATCCACGGACGATGAGGGCTGATGATGGCTTAACTTACAGCAACAAACACTACGATAATTTAGCATAACAGCTAACTGAAGACCATAGTAATATTTCAGGAACTGACATAGTGCATATGGTCACAACTTTAATTAGAAAAATAAAATTGCTTCTTAAATTGAAGCTATATTGGAAATACATATTAATCCATAATACTAATGTTATCAATGAATAGCTACGATTCTACACACAGACTTAAACCTGGAAAGTTTAGAAAGCTGGAAGATTCTATTCAAAATACGAATGCTACCAACATTGCTCCCTTAGGTTCAAGCGCTATTCCTGCAAAAAGTTTGAGGTACAACTGTTTGCAAACCATAATATATCAATGTTTCCTGGACAGCCCTGTCTTACTACCCTTCTGTCCCTCGGGCACCTTATCTTCTCTATCTGTATTAATTACCTAGGGATGTTAAGTAACACCACGCTTGTTCCCCTCAGACCAAGAGGGTGTAAAGTCCTAGGGGTTATTAGAATGCAAGGCGTGTACGGAGCCACATGCTGTCACGATCAGAAATGGGCAGTGGTTAGAATTATCTGCGCTCAATAAAACAGCCATCACTTATCTGTCAACACCAGACAAATTGAGAGAAACAATGGTGTAAAGCGTGACACTTGTACAACAAATGTGCTCGAGACCATTTAAAGAAAACTCTAATGGGTGCACTCAGATGACTCTTCACTCCTTGCACAATTACGCTTAAAAAGGCAAAATCTATTTCATTAATCAAGGTAAACGTATTTATAAATGTCTTTATTCCATTATTTCCACGTATGCACTGTGGGAACAGGAGAATAAAATAGGCTTAAACGATGCTTACATATTTTATGTGCTAGTTGCTGTGATAGCTTTAATATCTCGTAAATTTTGGGACGGTTCTGATAGGTTCGCTATCTGGAATGTTTGCTTGGTTTTATCCAAGGTAGGATTCAACCAAGATTATATATGTTATACACACATGGTGTATATTGCGATTGGAATATGAGGAAAAGATTATCATCATACTCATTTTTCATTTTACTTCTCCTAATCACCTCATGAGAATGTCAAATTCTTGTTTTATATAAATTCTGATGTTTGCTAAAGTTACAGAGATTGAAGGCGTATTCTTCGTAACCTTAATAAATATAGTACCATGCATTATGGAGAGTTTTATCTATCCTTATTTGCGACTTATTTCATAAAGTTGTAACCCCTGTGTTAGCCTATTTTATTTATTAAATACTAGCAGAATTGATTTTATACACTGATATAATCCATTTATAGACCTTGTTAAACTAAATGTATTAATTACGTAGAAAATGAACCTAGTTACAGTGAATCAATAAGCACTATACTAATATAACTACTCGTATTTGTAACAAAAAAATCTTCACATATCTTAAGAAAAATAATGTCAATTTTTCTTGTTATTTGAATTAGTTGAAGCTAAAATCGATTTCACGAAACCCTTTACACGTCCTCAGTCAACAACACATTCGTTTCCAGTATTACCAAAATCTGAAAACGAAACAAACTTAACAGAATCAACTGCTGGTATTTCAAAATTCATTACGCCATTGTTTCTAAAATAAATATACATTTATAAGTAAACCAAAATAAATATGCATATAAATATACATATGTAAATGTACTCAATAATAAATAATATAATTTATAATATATAAATTTATAAATATACATATATAAATAAATATACATTTCTCTAAAAAATATCAAATTCCTAATAATAGAAATCTGGTATTTATCAATTTAATTATTTAGATTGTGATCAGGTTTATATTGGTGAGACGAAACGTAATTTGGAAACCAGAACGAAAGAACATTTTCGTAACATTAAGTATAAACAAATTATAAATCGGCCGTAGCAGATCATTTTGGCCATTTAACCATGAAATAAATCCTGAAATTAAATTATTAAAGCAATGAAATGATACGATAGATTTAATGGTTTGGGAAAAGATATTTATTTACAAAAATAAACATCGCATAATGAATTTTGAAATACCGGCAGGTGATTCTGTTCTTAAGTTTGTCTCGTTCTCAGATTTTGGTAATACTGGAAAAAGCATAACAGTAACTTCCTTAACGAATTGTGTTGACTGAGGACGCGAAAAATGTTTCGTGAAATGGATTTCAACTTCCTTGGTTCTCACCTAGGCGGCCCGGGTTCGATCCCAGGCGACCGCAAATTGAGATTGGTGGTGGACAACACGGCACGGGGGCGGGTTTTCTCCGGTTTTCCCCGCCATCTCATTCCACTGGTGCTCCATCTTCATCTCATGCATCATCAATGTCATCGCCTGCGGTGCCGTATGTATTAAAAGCGGGCGTTAAACACTACACATTTCATTTCATTTAACTTTTGCCAGCGGTAAAACATAGAGACATAATGAATGTTAAATAATAAGTACGTGGATGGCTTTAAATGTTAATTAATTAAATATGTGCACCTAATTAACTTCACTGGCATCACACAGTACTCCCACCATTCTATTTAGTATTGAAACTAGAAGTAGAAATGGCGGTATCAAGTAACGAGAGAAACTGGTATCAAACCCATCAATACTATATACGATATAACAAAAGAAGAACATTAACACAACTTACATGAAGTGTGGTTCCGGCTAATTGAAGGAAGAACCACAATCCATAAATTTCACAGAACAGACATTCAAATGTGGATGTGCGACTAACCCCATTTTGTAATCATGTAGCACATTTTGGGACATGTGGAAAATGTTTGTCTCTGTCACTACTGGTTAGAACGGACAGAGAACGTGACGTAATACAGTATGACAAACTCGCATGACTTGAGAGCACTCCCGCGAACAGAATGTTACAGAATTACTCACGGTAGCTTGAAACACTCGGAGCTGCAGTGAATTCTGTCGACTCTAGATCCCAAAACCTCATCAAATTTCATGTATTTGACACTGCTTGCAGGCTATATAACTTTTTTATCACTTATAACAGAAGTTTTAGAATTCCTTCCAAAAAGTTCATGCAAAGATTTCACTAGAAATAGAGAAATACTTTCCGCATCCAAAAATAAAAGATAGTGACACACCGATAAGTATGAGTGAATAAATAATCAAGCTAAAGTTCGTTTGAATACCAAAATAACATTTAGCTACGTCTTTGCATAAAAATCCTCCAGCTGAAGCTATCCTACATATAAAATGTTTTAGTATATTGTTCATTTTATTGGAACTGAAATATCATATATATTTAAAATATTTTTAATGTATTTAAAAGTTTCTATATCTATATATAGTGTTTATAGTTTGGTAACAAAGATACAGTTATTTGCAGTCCAGTGGGGTTGGGATTTGGGATTTCATTATGGAGGGGATTCGGTACGTAGGCCACCATGCGGGCCCTTTGTTCCTATGCCCCCAAGTGGGGACACCCCCTGGAGCAAGGATGGGGCGAAGGAGACAGAGGGCGACCGAACCAAGGAGCCAAGACAGTATAGAGGGCAGGGTCCCTACAGTTTACTTTGATAGAGACTTCCCCCCACAGGCCAAGACAAAAAACCCGCCCCCCTGCAGTGGGACGGCAACGAGACCAGCAGCCGAGCCTAGCCCCAAACGCTGGCGGTCCCGAAACGGTCCCAGCAGAGGAGCTGAAGCCGGCAACCGACCTACCGGATGAAGAAGTAGTTTTCCTCAGAGCATATCATCCTGCCATGCACCGCCGAGACACCCGCCGACACTTCTACCCTGAAAGAGACCAACAGATGAGAGATGATATGAAATGAAAATGGGGATGAAATGGAGGAAGAGGAAATTCGGGGGATGTAAACAACCTACCCAGCATTCGTCTAGCGACCCGCGAGAGTCCCCGAAAAATACCATGGGTCAGGTAGGTCAGCCACGGGAATCGAACCCGGGCATCCCGAATGCGGGCCACAGGTGAAACCGTCTGAGCCATCCCGCTTGGTTTGCAGTCCAGTGACTCCGCATTTAAAATGTTCCGACATTATTACAAATCACTAGATATGCGTGTCGTTTTCACTTCAGTCTTCTCCGTGCTCGTTCTGGTAACCTTTGCTGTGGAATCTGTCTCAGAATTGCATCTTCATGTTCACCAAAGGAAATAGTGAGGCGTGTGGAGCAGGACTGAAGAGTGTCTTCTATTGTTACAGTGAGAAGATCTCTGTATAATACTGAATTGCGAATGTACTACAGTGCATTCGTTATTACAGTCTGATTTTTAAAAGAACTTAGGTGAAGGTCGTTTGTTTCTTCACTTGGAGTGCTGCAATGTTGCCCAGCTGCAGACATTTTCTGTTCGCAAAGTGATGGCCAGTGTGTTCTGGGATAGAAAAGGTGTATTGTTGGGCGAGTTTATGCCCACCGGCACAACAATAAACGCCGCTAACTACTGTGAAACTTTAAAATAAATTGTGATATGCCATTCAATAGGGGAATGCTGACGAAGGGAGTGATTTTACATCGCGACAACTCTCTTTCCCATACTACACATGCAACGGCTGATCTCCTGACCCAGTTCGAATGGGACATCCTCAGCCATCCCCCCTACAGTCCAGGCTTAGCACCTAGTGATTATCATTTGTTTCCTGAGTTGAAGTCACACCTGGGTGGAACACATTTCCAGACCGACGATGATTTGAAGAACGAGGTTGAGCGCTACTTGCGCAACTTGGTGGAAGAGTGCTATGACAAGGGTATACAAAAACTGCCACAACACATGCAAAGGTGCAACAATCGCAATGGTGTTTACGTTGAATGATAGCCATAAGTTCCGCCTTTCCATAAATAAACATGTTTTCTATATTAAATAAAATTGGATACCTAATTTTACGGACACGCTTCGTGCATCTGGTAAAAGTACCTTTGGATGGAATACATTCTACCTATTACCTACGTCGTAGGAAAACTAAATAGGTAAGTTACCAAATTGTGTTCAAAGACTGTCCATACTGTATGACATATCTAGTAGCAGTAAACCTGTTTTTGCTCCACGAACTTCTGTTTACATGCCGAAGTTAACAGAGAGAGAACAGTTGCCTACGAATGCTAAAGCTCTTCTAATAAGTGGCTACATTCGGACTGTAGAACGGATGACTGAAGTATTAAAACGCTTTAAGAGAGCAGTCGATGAATGTTTCATTTATGAAGCTCTTTGATCGTCCCATTGGGCAATGCCATATGCCAGGTGCATGCATCGCTCTTCATATGCTGGAACTCGAGGGCTGGTGTACAACTGAATGGACAGGGCTTGGTAAACATTAAATAAGGGCAGAATCAATAACTGTCGAACATTGAGAGTCATTGCTGTCAGTTAGATCGTGTACGTCCTCTTACTTGTTGCACACTCACTGACTCCACGTGGAAATATGCATAGAGTTAACGATAGATACATATGGATGAATAATCAAAACGAAATATAGAGTTTCATTATATTAAAACTGGCACTCCAACTCTAAACATTGAAATAATACAGTATATTTAGATACTACAAAGTCTTGCATTCTATACTGATTACCAGGATCGCATATTTCTATTTCTATTTATGATGTTTATAATTTCTACTTCACTTAGCCAAAGCTGCCTCGAATAAGTATTAAGTTAGTGGAATTCTTTATGATTACTGGACAATGACATAAATTCTGTTTTTAAACTAAATATCGCAACTGATGTTATGAACGAATTTTTTTTTTTTTTTTTAAATATTTCTGCATCCAACTTAAATAGGTCAGACACACATCATTTATCTAATATTTATAATCCACTTTAGCAGCTTATGCCCGATTTCACCAACAGATGTTAAAATCGACGTTAACAAACGTAACCTAACAATTGTCACAGCGCTAAAACTAATGTTAAATTTCTTGCATTTCACCAACCTGTTTTCTTAAAATGTTAACAAACCTGTGTTAACGCCAAGAAACTTGTAAATATCACAGTTATAGAAGGCTATGGATGATTTTCTGAACGTACTCCGATGCGTTTTTTGTTTTCATTTTCGTCTGCACAAATGGCGGATGAACAAAATCATAAATAAAGCCGTGAGACAAATTTCTCATCAACGAAGAAAGAATTGTTAATTGAAATGGTGACGAAGTGTAAGGATATCGTGGAAAATAAGAGGACGAATGTAAAAGAGAAAGATATCACGGGGAAAATATTGGAAACGAATTTAATTCAAATGCATGAGTCACTTCTACAAGCACCAAACAACTTGTCAGTATTACGTAAATTTAAAACGAGGTGCGAAGAACAAGTGCCTTGAACGTTTCAAGACGGGAGGTGGACAATGTATTATCCACATAATTCAGTGAATTATAAAATCGCAAAGTTATTAATACTTGAAGCAAAGGCGAGATCGGCATATTCCTTTAGATGCATGTTCAAACCTCTCTTGTACTTCCGCAGTAACCTTCATAGCAACATGTTTCGACAGTCTATACCTCCGTAAAAGAGTTTTCTTCGGATAGTTCCTCAAAATCATTTCTCCTCATAGGCCGTACTCTATTATGAATGCCATTTAGACGGTCTTAAATATAGGAAATCGACATCAACAGCTGAGTTCATGCTCGCCATCTTGACTATTTACAATTGTTAAGGACTTAACATTAGAAATTCGGCGTGTTAGTTTAACATGAGATTTAACACGAGTGTTACGATAACACTTGTTGGTGAAATGAAATTTTTGTTTTAACTTTTGCTAAACTCGTGTTAAGTCTTAACATTTGTTGTTGAAATCGGGCATGCTTAATGAATGAAAACTACATTCTCTGGATAATTCCACAATGCTACACATTATGACAATACAGTTTCGGACATTTGTTCCAACATTGCGCATGTTTTGAAAACACATTTAGGCTTTTGTTTATACAAATAAATGTATACATGTTTACTTAGTTTATATTATTTTCCCACTTAAGGTCAGTAACTTAAATTTGACCTCGATGCTTCTTGTATGAAAGGCAGACTCAGTAGGTAGGCATTCTTTATGAAATTACCATCAATTTATTTAAATATAAGTGAAGATTTTGTTACAAATAATTATATTTGTTCAGTATCCTCTTATGATTTTAACAATTCCAACTTTCAGTCCTTTTAAGGGCACTGGAGGTCGATAGGTTTCAAAAGGTCCCTTTTTTGTCTTTAATGTTAAAAATTTATGTAATTCTTCAGCTTTAAAATGATATATAACATAGGTAGTCAGCTGGTATTAAAGTCCTTTAATTCGTCAATTTAAACATGGCGGCGTAATGAGACGCCCACTTCCTAAGAATGGTGCTTAATCTTTGATCGTGAATTCCCAAAACCTTGATTTTTTATACTTTAGGTACATGTTTCTCAAAAAATATAAAATATATTGACACAAAATTTGTAGTGGTTATTTTTCAATGTTCCTTGGACACATTCGGCTAACATTTATATTCATGTGACTTATAAAATGGATGATAACAAATATTCAGTCCTTGAAAATGTGTTTTTTTACTCAAAACTAATTAATTTTTCATGTGCATAGTATAAACTATATGTGATTTTCATTTAGCCGATATTATAAAACTGTATCTTAGGTTATTTAGGATAAAACTTGGTGCATGTAGCTTTAAATTCCTATAAGTAAGGTGCAATTGAAATATAGGCAGCAATATTTTTTCAGGACACACGGCGTGATTTATTCCCATTTTGCATGTACCTATCTGAACGTAATTTGAATATTTTACAGTAGTTAAATGCACACATCCTTATACAGTAGTCATGCCGAATTTCAATTTCTGATAATGTTTAGGTTTCTATATACTCAAATTTTAATATTGGTAAAAATAACCTTCCAGTGCCCTTAAGCCCAGGTTAGTAATATAGGAAACTAAAGACTAGGAAAGGATTTACCTTTATTCCGTTCTTTCTAATTAACTTTCTCACCTTTGTGTGTGTCTGTGTCTGTGTGTGTCTGTGTGTGTCTGTGTGTGTGTCTCTGTGTGTGTGTCTCTGTGTGTGTGTGTCTGTGTGTGTGTGTCTGTGTGTGTGTGTGTGTGTGTGTCTCTGTGTGTGTGTGTGTGTCTCTGTGTGTGTGTCTGTGTGTGTGTGTCTCTGTGTGTGTGTCTGTGTGTGTGTGTCTCTGTGTGTGTGTGTGTGTCTCTGTGTGTGTGTGTGTCTCTGTGTGTGTGTCTGTGTGTGTGTGTTTGTGTGTGTGTCTGTGTGTGTGTCTCTGTGTGTGTGTCTGTGTGTGTGTCTCTGTGTGTGTGTCTCTGTGTGTGTGTGTCTGTGTGTGTGTCTGTGTGTGTCTGTGTCTGTGTGTGTCTCTGTGTGTCTGTGTGTGTCTGTGTGTGTGTGTCTCTGTGTGTGTGTGTCTCTGTGTGTGTGTGTCTCTGTGTGTGTGTGTGTGTCTGTGTGTGTGTCTGTGTGTGTGTCTGTGTGTGTGTCTTTGTTTGTGTGTGTCTTTGTGTGTCTGTGTGTGTGTCTCTGTGTGTGTGTCTCTGTGTGTGTGTGTGTGTGTGTGTGTGTGTGTGTGTGTGTGTGTGTGTGTGTGTGTTTAAGCTTAAAAAATTTGCAGCAAGTATTGAGAGAAATTAGATATTGATAAAGTAAATCCTAAGTCACTGAGGTTGTAAAATCCCCTAATGCTTACCTTTACAACAAGGCTAAGGTAAAACGTTTGTCACAAATATCCATTTCAAAATAGTTCAGAAGGTTCCGGGTTCGTTTCCCGGCTGGTTATCGGTATTTTTCTCCAACCGAGAAGAGTTTCCATTCTCTCCAGAGTCTGGATATATGAATGAGAGTGCCAATGTATACATGATTTAATGATTAAAAATCCAAAGAACCAGCTAATAAGTAAATACGAGTCAACACCATCACCAATGTTGCAAAGAACGTGTGCCAACATGACCATTCCAGTTATAGGCAGATATAAATGGAACCAAAAAAATCAGAAGGTAAGAAAAATTAACAAATTGTATTTTCTTTAAAGATGTAGGTAGAGAATTGAATTCTATTGTGAAACGAAAATGAGGTTTCAATTGTTTGAACTATTTCAAGTTACAGTAATTAATAAAACCGTTCAGCAAAGCCACTCAATATGAGGAGCATGTGCACTTTTTATAACATCGGTCACGACAAATTTATGAGCTATCTGGTAATGCGGGATTTTGTGTTGGAGAGTAAACTTGTCACGGTGTATTTTTTCTCAGATATATTCCAGTTTAAAATAGAGATCAATAGTACCTGTCTGTTTCTAAAAAGCACGCCATGTCCATGAGGCGCGATTTATAGCTATGTGTGTGAAGGTGAATCTTCTGGCACGAAATCCATATTTTGTCTCTATTTTGTTTGTTTATTATGGTACACAAAACCTACCTAATATTGGTTGGGGCAAAAATAAAAGCTGATACGATCAAGTGTCTATAAAAATGTTACCAAATGCTAAGGTTACAGGATTTGGAAAAAATGTTTTGCAAAATATTCTGACTTATTGCATTTGTTTCATACAGTTGTCCTGATGTTTTTTCACTGCCAGCAGGGGCTCCTCCTGCAGTTGTCATATATCTTATCACACGACACTCTCTGACCATAAACGTTTCGAGCTCTGAACGAAATTATCTAATTTCAAATCCGAATACAAAAATTACATATCTTCGATTGATTCTAGACAGTATCCTTACATGGAAGGACCACATTATGCATGTAAAAAGTAGGATTCTTCTTGTGTTAGCTGAAATTCAGAGGTTAAAATTCAAAGATTAAGCGTAAATCATTTATGAAGTATCCACCATGCTTTAATTCAATCCCATTTGGATTACTTAAACATTTTCTGGGGGTAATTCTGCTAAATATTTAATTCATGACCTCGAAGTACTTCAAGGAAGTACTGTTCACTTTCACTGGAAGTGAAAGGCTGCAGGAACATAGAAGGTTTTAGGAGGAAAGTTGCTGAAAATTAACTAAAGGCATATTTTGATGGCTGATAAAGTGTCACACATTTATAGCTGGTTTTATTAGGTTAACTGGTTAAAAATTAATAAGTATTTAACGTCTCCTGGAATATGTAGTATTTTTAATGTTCTTTTTTACTATTATTTCTTGAGTTATAGTGAATGTTTGTATTTTGGTTTCTTTTATGTATGTTATTTTTCTACGGTAATTCATTTCTACTATAAAAATGTAATCTGAGAGTTGCTAAGGGCTGTTTGCCATCAATTTATATACTTTTGTATTGTTCCCTAGCATGAGCTACGGCTCTGGCAACCTTACCAGATAACAATAAATAAATAAATAAGTAGGTAGGTACGTAGGTACGCTGGTAGGTAGGTGGGTAGATGGGTAGGTGGGTACGTGAGTACGTGGGTGAGTGAGTGAGTGAGTGAGTAGGTAGGTAAATAGGTAGCTAAGTATGTAAGTGAGTGAGTGAGCAAATTAGTAAGTCAGCAAGTGAGCGAGTGAACGAGTGAGCAAATGAGCGAATGAGTGAGTGAGCAAGTGTGCGAGTGAGCAAGTGAGTGAGCAAGTGGGCGAGTGAATCAGTGAGCAACTGAGCAAGTGAGCGAGTGAGCGAGTGAGTGAGAAAGTGGGCAAGTGAGCGAGTGAGTGAGTCAGTAAGTGGGTGACTGGGTGGGTGAGTGAGTGAGTGAGTAAATAAATAAATAAATAATAATTAAATAAATAGTAATTTAGTGAATATAACTTCAACAACAATAATCGCAACAGCAATAACAATAATAAAGTTGACAACACATACACCAACGAGCTAGGAAATGCACATTTGCAGGTAAAATGTACTTTTATGTTTTTATTTTTCGGTTCCTTTTTTGTCCGCGTCGGATATAAGCCCTATAGAGAAATTAGAACAGATCGGGAATCGGTCACAGTAGAGGGCTGTTTACCGCGGCAAGTCAAAACAATAAACAAATATAAACGGTTGAATTTGATCTCGAGGGTCACTCTGATAAAATTAGTAACGACATGATGCAAAGTCACTTTGTTGGGTACACACAAAAACAAGAAATAAATAATTTAAGTTTTCTTAATTATAATACAAATTCGAACAAAATAAATTACAATAAAGCAAGAACGGATATAAAAATATATACAGCACATTTAAATAGAATTTTTTTGGGATATTCAATTGCTGGTATACTTGAATATATGAATATTATATTCCATAATTTCCGAATATAACAAAGTTTCAATGACTCTGTGCTTTGCTGAGAATAAGTATTAATTACATTACATTTTTGAGGATCTTATTTAAATTTTATATTAGTAATTGCTAATGGTTTATGTAGTATATAGCAAGAATGGAGCATAATACACATGGGCAGCAAGATAGGGTATAGAAGTTCGTAGGAGATTTAAACTCTAAGCTCCTAGAAGCTTTTGCATAAAATAAACCATTTAAAGTAACTTACTCAATGCTGATTAACTAGCCGTTACTTTACCTTATTAGTTTTCTCTTTTTTTCCTTAAACGGGTAACCCCTAGTCAAAATTACCTATATATAATAAAAACCTAAACAACACAGGTAGCTATAATATGATCTTTTAGATTTTCTAGTAATACGAAACTGTAAGACATAATTTATTAGCAAGCAGAGGATGTATATAAATCGATAAGATTTGACTTTATTTTTAGTAGCAATTACATTGTTGAAATACAGCATACCGTGAATTGCCGTAAGCAACGAGCTACCTCTGGTAGTAAACTAGCAAAATGAATCATCATGTTTATCATTTAAAATGAACGTTCTGCACCTCCCATTCCATAAACTTGAAACAATTTACTGCACTGTGCCATAAAGAGCCAATTGCCCTGCAAGTAGTAATGTATTCTAAGAACATTAAACAGGTCTGTGTTCGAGGCACATTCCGATAAGAACGCAGACAATGCGGCGCGGTGCCGTTATTGAGTTAGAGGGAGAGACAGAATAAGAGATAACAGCAGCAATAACAAATTCGTGATAATGATGTGATAGTGGAGGTTGGAAGGAGAGCCAGCTACACCGAAGTTTAGAATTCATAAAATTCAATTTATGATTTCATATCTGTTTGAGGCACACATGCACACGTAGCCAAAAGCAATAAGAGAGTCCACATTTTGGTGTGACCCAATTCCCAATATCTAGCGGCAGTAAAGCGTCTACCCCAATATTTGTTTTGGAAACAGTTGAGGACTCAGGGATTGGTTGGTTGTAGCCGGGCCGGTAGAAATAGGCCCTCAGCTAAAGAGGCGGTGAGGCACTGAAGACTGGACCCAGCTTAACGCGATATTGGATTTTGACCCCCAAATGCTTCAGCTAATATCCATGCAACGAAAAGGTCAAATGCGTCCAACTTCCAATTCAATTTGCAGTTGAGTGAATCGGAAACTACTGACCTGGTCTAACAAGCCTTAGTCCCCCTTCCTTTAGGTATGCTCCAACTAGCCTATGGTCGAAGCATCTTCCTTTATGGTATTCAAATTGCAGGAAATTCAGATCGTTTCCGGATTGTATCTGTTTAAACCGTGGAATGCCAATGTATTCAGACACTGGGCGTATAACCGTGTGAAATGCGACTCGGGTGGTATTCAGGCTCAACATCCACCAGAATAAGCTTAAATTTAGACTCTGTATGCAAATTGCCTTCAGCGCAAAGTGCAAAAAATGACATTTTTTATGTCAGTGTAAAAATGGTTACATTTTGCATGACATTTCACAAAGGTATAAGCATATGCTATGTTTCTCTAATCCATCTTTAACGTACTTTAGGCAAAAATTGACGTTTTACAATATTTGAAAATCGTTCAAACCCTGTCATCTGCATTGAATATCCTGTAATTCTACCTTTAGTACTCTGTTTTCAATGTACTGTTTGATATTTCTCAGGTAAGTAATGCATTTTTCAATTTCTTTGGAATTTTCTACACACTTCAGCTCCATTTCGAATCTATGTATCACATACATGTAGATATACTACATATACTGAAAAAATATATATGTATGTAGATATATATTTTTCTTTTTTTTCCCTTATTTAATCGATTTTTCATTATTTCCGTTTATTTTCTTATCTGTTTTCCTAGTTTCACAAATATTCACTATACACATAAACACCCATGCCCAAGGCGGGACTTGAACCCGCGACACTCTACGCGGCGGAACACTAGAGACATACGCTTTAGCGACCATGGCTACGAGGGCCGGCTCTACTCATAGCACATAGAATATAACAAGCACAATCAGAAAAATATAAACAAGAAAGGAACAATAACTAATTCCTTAGCTCTGCTGATATCTAGACTTAAAAATAAAACACAATTTGGATTCATATATGGCTTAATTAGTGCACAGCTCTAAGTTACTTGAAATCATGTCCCATTGGATGTCAAACAAGTATTTGTCTAGTAAACAAGATCCCAGGAGACTGGCCCCGTAGCTCAGTCGGTAGAGCACCTGCCTGCCATGCTAGGGGTCCCGGGTTCGATTCCCGGTGGAAGGCGGTGAGGATTTTTCTCCGACCAAGATAATTCCACATCTTCCCCAGTCTGGAAGTAGGAATGAGAGTGTGAATGTGTGCGTGATCTAATGATTAAAAACCAAAGATGAGTTAACACCTTCAGTATGTCCCAAAGGAGAACGGCCGCCGATATGACCATAGCAGTTAAAGGCGGGGTATGGGGGTATAAATGGAAGTTAAAAAAAAATCCCAGGTATGCGGTGCCTCGCTCACACACACCTTCCCTTCTCTTATACCGCCAGTACAGCATTACGCAAGCTCCATCGCAGAATTCTAATAATGATGACAGGAGCATTTTCTACGACACCAACTGACGCTCTCCTCGTGGTGCTAGGGCTAATTCCTCTAGATCTGGAGATTCGCCGGAGAGCTGCATGCTACTGGCTACGTAAGAACAACAACATTCGGGCAGCACAATTAGCTGGCGGAGTAGTGCGCGATGAGCTAGAAATTAAGGAAGTGCTAACTGCTGAATGGCAACAAGAATGGGATGTGAGCACAACCGGCAGGCGTACGTACGACATCCTACCAAATATCGAGGAACTCCTGAAAATGAAATTCCTACAACCATCCAGAGGCCTAATACATTATCTGACTGGTCATGGCCCATACTCCAGCTACCTCCACAGATTCCACCTGAAAGATACAGAAAACTACCGATGTGGAACAACCGAAACACCGGAACATGCAGTATGGGAATGTCCACTGACAATACGACATAAGACAACAGCGATGTCGTACGTACAGGACAAGTCAATTCATGAAATAATAAGAAGCAGACGACTCTGGACTTGGTTTGACAAAGCGGCAAACACCTTCTCAATTAAGGCAAGGGAAGAATTCATCAATGGAAGACAACTTTAAAAACACACTCTCGACTAAGACAAACTACCGGCGATGACAGAAATAATTAGGTTAAGTTAAAATTAGGATAAGGTAATATTATAAATTAAGTAATATTTATATGTAAAGTTAATTGTAAGTACTCCTAGGGTACCTCAAAATAAATATTGTAAAAACAAATGTATTAAAATCAAATAAAAAGTGGAACACAATCTGGTTTGTAAAATAGGCACCAGACTCCCAGAATTAAGGAGGCCGAGGTCTTGCTGTAGAGCAAGATCTCGGCCTTCCCCCCCCCCCCCCCCGCTTCTCTTATGCAGTTGTGTTTCATACTGATAGTTCCATCTTTTTTCAAAGCCGTGACTGTTATTTAAGTAATATGGGTCGAAAACGTCGTGAAATACAAAAGAGAGAAATTTGCATTAGGTTATTTAAAAATGAAAATATTTTCAAGAAATTGGAGAAACCATTGGAAGCCCAGCGACAAATATTGTATACATGTTTGATCAGAACAAAACAGACGAAAATCAATCAAGAAGTGCTCGTCCTGCAGTTCTACACGAGATGGAGAAACGACAGTTACATAGAGAAGGCAAGAAAAATGCTCAACTAAGTGCTCCAAAACTTGCTATTGCAGTTCAAACACACACAGGAAAATCCGTTTAAGCATAAACCATAAGAAATGTGCTTTATGAAGCTGAGTATGGAGGCCGAACAACCCGTAGAAAACTATACTTCAGTAAAATCAACAGAAAGAAACGAGCTGCTTTTGCAATATAACATAAATAGGACGGGTTTGATATCTGCAAGAAGGTTGTGTTTACTGACGAGAGTCAAATTGACCTCTGCTACCAAATTAAAGAATTGAGGTAAGTAAAGAATCATGATGGATTTCAAAGGAGTCTTGTATGTTTGTTACGACACGAACAGGTGCAGTTGGTTGAGTTGTTATAACAAAAGAAATGTAAGAAACAGTGTCATTAGCAGATTTCTAAAGGACAGCACTTGACATGAATGGGCTATTCTTCGGACCATTCATAATGGCATGACAAAATAGCCACAAAGGGTTCTTTGGTTGAATAAGGGGCTTCCAAAAAGTGAAAGCGACATACTCAAACGCAGCTGTGAGGACAGTCAGTCAGCTCGTGGCTGGCAAGCCATTAAGAAGGTCCACGGCATGAGGCCGATTAGGGCAGTCAAATTATTCTGTCTTGGGCCAGACAGACCAAAAGTGATGAGAGAAGATATTTGTCGGTTTATTCGTAACTAATTAGGTATTATCGAGTAATAAGCACTCCGCCTGTAGTAACTCTAAACAGTGATACATTGATAACCCTTGGTCGACAACTTCAAGTTTGATGTTATAAAAAGAAGCAATCAGTAAACCAGTTTAAAACGGGCATTCCAGTGTCATTAAAACTACCCTTCTCACACATATCCACTTGAGGAGAAAATTATAAGGACCCCAGTTAAACATAGAGTGAGTGAGTGAGTGAGTGAGTGAGTGAGTGAGTGAGTGAGTGAGTGAGTGAGTGAGTGAGTGAGTGAGTGAGTGTGTGGTGTTTTAGGGCCCGTCGACAACAAGGTCATTTGGGCCCGAGTTAAACATAGATGCGGTTCAGCACTTGTGTGGTGCTGAATGAGTGCAAATGGTGTGGGGGATTTGTGTTTTATTGATGGAATTATGAACATTAAAGATTATATAAACATCCTAAAAAGCACATATGTCCAGAATTTTGAATAATGTTGGTCCTTCAGAGTATTATATTTCCACACAAGATAATTATCCAAAACACACAGCTCAAGATGCAAGGCTATGGTTGTTGTATAATACTCCACGATAGATGCCAACAACACCACAATCCCCAGACATGAATACAATAGAGAATTTGTGGAGTATACTGGACAAAAATATTAGGAATTATCAGATATCTAATGTAATGGATCTAAAGAAATCTCTATTAGAGCAATGGCGTAAAATTACAGTGCAAACAACACAATCTTTGGTGAAATCCATGCCAAGGAGAATGCCAGAAACTATAAAGAGGAATGGAGGTCCTACTAAGTACTAACCGTCACTTTCTACACCATTTTCAGGAAGCAGACGAATACTTAATTTGCATCCTATATTGCATATCTTTACTTTTGAATGTTTCTATATGTTTCTTTATTGTATTCTCTTTTTCAGTAACCAATAAATAAGACAATGTCCCTGCTGTACTTATGCTGATGATTTTTCACTATCCATACATCCTTAAACACAAACGCATGCATTAGACGACTACCTTTTGGAGTAATTCTATATCCTTGAAGCCGAATGCTGTTTCACAATGGTACTCGTAGCGGGAGAAGTTAGGTCTAACTGTTCTAAAATGTCACCATTTATAACTAAATGTGAGACTGACAAGAGTGAGTATGGAATTGACATGATACAGGGTTTGAATGGAACAAGATTTATCAAGTATGTTTATCGTGGAGAGGAGGTTTAGACAAGGAGATGTACTTTTCATACTGCTGTTTAATTTAGCACTGGAGAAAGTAATCCGAGAATTACCCATAAACTCTGGAGGAAACATACATTCCAGATCTGTACAAATAGTGACTTGTGCTGACGAAGAGGCAATTCTCTTAAGAAATATAAGAGCTCTTCAGGAAGGTTGTGTAGTGATGGAACAGAGAGCACAGGATCAAGGATTGGTAGTGAACGTTAGTAAAACCAAATATATGAAGATGGGGATGTAAGAAGAGAACTTACAGTTAAATTACTTGAGAAGGAATAACAAAGAAAGGAAAGAAAAAAAGAAGAAAGAGAAAATGACAAAGAGAAAATGGGGAAGCTCAAAGTATTGACTGATTTATAGAGTTTTTCACTTTATATTATCAATAATAATTAATGTTTTAGTTAATTGATGGAAATTAACCATTTCTCCACACTAGCCCTATATAGGCTAAGGTTTTTGATAGAGTCAACTCGAAAAATTCAATGCCATGGCCGGGATTCGAACCACGGATCTCCTGGTTTCCGTCCAGTCGCTCTTAACCTTTGAGCTACCATGGCCAACGTGCCGTCCTGATATAATTCTCCAGTTGACTCATATATTTCCCCGGTAGACCACTAGGGGGTTCTCGCATCCGAGATTCACCGTTTGTGGCGACTTACTATCGTAAGTACTTGAGTCCCAGGCTTCATCATTTAACTCTTATTATTTTAGTTAATTGATGGAAATAAATCATTTCTCCACACTAGCCGTATATAGGCCAAGGTTTTTAATAGATAGAGTCAACTTGAAAAATTCAATACCATGCCATGGCCGGGATGCGAGAGCCCTTAGTGGTCTACCGGGGAAATATATGAGTCAACTGGAGAATTTAATGTCAGGACGGCACGTTGGCCATGGTAGCTCAAAGGTTAAGAGTGACTGGACGGAAACCAGGAGATTCGTGGTTCGAATCCCGGCCATTGACTATCAATAATTAAGGTTGATGAGAGATGAAATAAATCCGCTAGATTCTCTCTACATTAATTATTGTCTGTATCAATAAAAAAGTAAGATATCATCATAGTCTTCATAATATTGGAAATAAGCGAGTAGGTAGCGTGCGTCATCGAGAGGCAGATTTGCGGACTGGAAACTCAAATAAAGGTATTATAAATGTTCAGATTCACAACAACAAATTTGAAAAGCTGCGTTCTGCATTCACTAACGATGTCCCTTGGCTATTTTAATTCAAAGTGCCAGTTTTGAATTAATGCGGATGACAAGTCCCAAATCGGCTTGTACAATCGTGATTTGAGGCAACGGGAACAATACCAACATGGCGATCATCATTTACAACGCGATTACAGCGCCAACCACTGGTACTGCATGACATTTACGAACACCAAATGTTAAGACTCTCCTTTCATCGTCCTTGTACTCAAATACCACTTCCCATTAACTTAACATTAAATAAGGTTTAGGTCATCGAACACCAATAAATTTAATATATTAAATAATAATAATGTCAAAATGCTGCAGAAACATGAATTACTAAAATTTTCTGTATTTTTTTATTTATTCTTTACAGCATTTGGAAATAACTTGTTCAGCAGTATTGAAAAGGATTCACCACAAGCTTTAATCCACAATATTTATAAATTACGCAGGTACTGGCAGGTATCACGATTAAAAACAACTTAGAAAGCTATTATAACGTAGTTTTAAAATACAAAAGCCTCCTGTGTCACATGGGTCACTTCCCAATCCTTTAAAAGCTAATCTCAGAAAATATTACTTGTCTCAGTGATTCCTTCTAACGAGATAAAGATTTGTAGGATTGATTCTGTTACACATTCGGATGCAGGTACATACTAAGGAAGTATGGTAGAATTCAGCCATAGTCAATAGAAGTTCCGATTTCTTTATATGGCCATCATAAAAGAAAAAAATAACTATTAGCAATTTCATAAACTTTAATGATTAAACATGAAAACAAAAGAATTGAAATAGTTGACAGTACAAAAATGCTATTTTTGAAAGTTCAAGTGTGCGTAAAAATCCGCAGAATGCCTGAGATAAGATTACCAAAACACCATCTGGAATAGAATTCACCTTGAAGGGAAGGACTTGGTCGACCTAGACTTAAACGGACAGAGAATACTGAAAGAGGAATGAGGGAATTAGTTCTGGAGGAATTATGTTGGGAGGGCAGAGAAGACTGGAAGAAGACGGCAAATGATTGAACTTTGGATACAGGAAGATGTTTTACACTGTAAACTTGTTTATAATTGAACATTAAATTGAATCTTCTTTTTACAGATGATCTCATTATGGGAGCTATAAAAGTGATAAATCTTCATTGTTTTAAAGAAATAAATATCTATAATAGGTTTAAGATATAAATTGAAAAAAATTAAAGAAAAGTAACTGTCCAAGATAGAGTTTAGATAGGAAAAGATGGAAAGCATATATAAATGCAGAGAAGAGAGTCAAATTATTTGCTTATTACATGTAAGTGACTCTCGGTGACAGTAATATTTTATATATTACTTATATTTACGTCATCCAAAGTTAAGTCATATCGGACGATGAATGCAATGGGTGATATTATGCTCAAATTAGCTCAGGTTCCATGGAGGTTAGAGTAACCCGACATTCGTCTTTTAGAATAAGGAAAACCCCCGGAAAAACCTTATCCAGGTAACTCACCCTGATCGAAATTCTAACTCGGGACCTCTTGAACGTGAAGCAGACACGCTACCATCCACGCTACCGAGGTGGGCGACAGAGTATAAAGCTATCAATGTGAAAAGCAAAGTTAGAGATGAGAGCAGCCAAAACATGTTTATGGCTATTTTTTTATTTCCAATGAAATGGTTAGAAAGGTTATATCACTCGTAAGAAAAGCAAAGATCATCTATACCCTATAAATTCGGAGGATGCAGAAAAAGTAGTTGAAATTCTAGAGAAATAAGCTTGGTTTAAGTTAGATGAGTAGAAGAAAGGTTTAATATTTGAGAGAATTTTGGAATATGGATCAAGATTTTCAAATTAAGTTATGATGTACTAAATAATGTGTAAAATGTCGAAGAAATATAAAAGGGAAGAAGAGGTGTTTGGGGGAAGATATTGGTATGGGAGAAGGTGTACAACGAAGTGAAAATAGCTGCAACGGTTCAATTTCTTCTCGGGCAGCAAGTCAGGTGAAAAGACGATTCGAAATCGACGTTTCAGGAGTGTGCATCTCTCCCATCATCAGGATATTTATTAAATGATATAAACAGTAATGAATCACTGGATATAACACAAATATAAACAAACCACTGCCAAAATTCGCATTACTGAACAAAAGACTGTTTTCAGTAAATTAAATGCCAGGTCAGGAGATGGCATTAATTGGGTCAAAGTAAAATAACTATTTAACTTGATTATCAAGCTGTATTGATCTGTGCTTCTTAAGTCGATGGATTTCCATTTTAAGGCCGGTTTCCAAGAGAAGCTAAACTGAAATCCAGCATCACGACTAAGCATGCTCCTTTCAGAGGAAATGGCCAAAGCCTCCTTAATTCTTCGCTCCCGGTCTGTTGCATATTGTCAAGATGGTCTTCTCCCGAAAATTGGAAAGTTGGCTAGGGTAGGCCCACCTTCGGTCCCGCTCTGTCTTCGCTCTGGCCTCACTCTAACTTCATTCTTTAACTTAACTCTGGTTTGGCTCTGGCTTCGAACTGGCTAGACTCCGGTCACCGCTCCGGTCCCGCTCTGGATTCACTCTAACCTCACTATAACTTCATTCTAAATACAGTCTAACTTGACTCTGGCTTTGGCTAGGGCCCGGCCCACCTTTGATCCCGCTCTGGCTTCGCTCTGCACTCACTGTAACTTCATTCTGTTACCTAACTCTGGCTTGGCTCAAGTTTCGCTCTGGCTTTGCTCTGGCTTCGCTCTGGCTAGGCTCCGGTCATCACTGCGGTCCACTCTGGCTTGGCTCTGGACTCGCTGTAACTTCATTCTGTTACCTAACTCTGGCTTGGCTCTATCTTCGCTATGGCTTTGCTCTGGGTAGGCTCCGGTCATCACTGCGGTACGCTCTGTCTTCGCTCTGGACTCACTGTAACTCCATTCTGTTGCATAACTCTGGCTTGGCTCTAGCTTCGCTCTGGCTAGGCTTCGGTCATCACTGCGGTCCGCTCTGGCTTCGCTCTGGCCAGGCTCCAGTCATCACTGCGATCCGCTCTGGCTTCGCTCTAGCTTTGCTCTGGCTAGGCTCCGGTCATCACTGCGGTCCGCTCTGTCTTCGCTCTAGCTTTGCTCTGGCTAGGCTCCGGTCATCACTGCGATCCGCTCTGTCTTCGCTCTAGCTTTGCTCTGGCTAGGCTCCGGTCATCACTGCGGTCCGCTCTGTCTTCGCTCTAGCTTTACTCTGGCTAGGCTCCGGTCATCACTGCGGTCCGCTCTGGCTTCGCTCTAGCTTTACTCTGGCTAGGCTCCGGTCATCACTGCGATCCGCTCTGGCTTCGCTCTAGCTTTGCTCTGGCTAGGCTCCGGTCATCACTGCGGTCCGCTCTGGCTTCGCTCTAGCTTTACTCTGGCTAGGCTCCGGTCATCACTGCGGTCCGCTCTGTCTTCGCTCTAGCTTTGCTCTGGCTAGGCTCCGGTCATCACTGCGATCCGCTCTGTCTTCGCTCTAGCTTTGCTCTGGCTATGCTCCGGTCGTCACTGCGATCCGCTCTGTCTTCGCTCTAGCTTTGCTCTGGCTAGGCTCCGGTCATCACTGCGGTCCGCTCTGGCTTCGCTCTAGCTTTGCTCTGGCTAGGCTTCGGTCATCACTGCGGTCCGCTCTGGCTTCGCTCTAGCTTTGCTCTGGCTAGGCTTCGGTCATCACTGCGGTCCGCTCTGGCTTCGCTCTAGCTTCACTCTGGCTAGGCTCCGGTCATCACTGAGGTCCGCTCTGGCTTGGCTCTGGCTCCGCTCTGGCAATACTTTGGCTTTGCGTTAACTATAACTTTAATTTAATTTACTTTATTTATATAAGGTTCGAACACGGACGTGGACCTTGTTTGGGCGTTTGACATTAGCTCTTTCACCACTCAGAGGCACCCAATCCGGAGATTTGGTCCGGGACCCCGGGATCGCCAATTCCCGTACCTACCGCAGTAGGCCCCTGGGGGAAATGTAAATTATACATAAACATAAAGACTAATTGATGTAGAGAGTTTTACAGGGATAATTACGTCACAGTGCGAAGGATGGACTAGGCTCCGATGAGAATAAATGTACTATTTCTTAAAGTATTACGTTCATTTGACATAAGGGTGCAATGTGTGTAGTAATCTAACCTGAAATGGTTAATACGTGAATGGTGATTCGAATGATAAATGCAATAAATGTACAACAGCAATAAAACGTTAGCGGATAATAGAAGAGAAGCAATTAGTAGTATTGGGGAATGTCTAGGAAGAGTGAGGGATAAGTGGATAAGAAAATCAAATTAGCAGAAAGAGAAGGAGGACAATAACAATTATGGCAATTAGTTTTGAGTCTCTGTGCCATATTGCGGCAAACCCGTATACCAGTATTAAATTGATTGGGCTCTAATTGGATCTATGGGTTCTCTTATCCTCAGGTGAATGGTTGTAGAAAATGGATTTTGGTGGTTGTTGGCTACTCAGTCGTATTTGTAACACTTTGTTTGCTGCAGAATTATTTGGTTTAATTCCTACTAAGTTTGCTTATCGACTTGGATCGGTGACCACCTGTCATTAAAATTCCTAACATAAATTCAATTTTACTTGAAACCCTGGATTACTTGTTTAAATTTACTTCCGCGCGGTTTCTATTTCTTCTTTATATGGCGACTACTTTGCTCTAATAAACTTCTAATGCTGCTTCTACTTACGCTGGTTGTGCTATTCTTAACTTCCCCACATTTCAGACATACAAATCTTCGCTTCTCTTCTTAACGCACATTAACACGTACTTCTTGTCGTAGTATCACCATTTAAGTAAGTTTTTCTTACTTCACGATTCAGTTCGAACCTTATTCTGACACCCTCTCTAAGTTTATCACATGGCCAAACTAGCTCACCCTTCTCAAATGTTACATTATTATTGGTTTCTCATTTATTTAGAATTTTCGCAATGTTTTGCAAAACTCATCTAACTTATTGACGTTCAGCCCACCCTGAGTTGTTTGTAACGGTATACATCGTTATCAAATCAACGAAGTAAATCCCTTCAGCGTTCATACTCAACTGCATTTTGAAAGCCCTTTGTCCCAAAACATTCCTGGCTGAATACATACAACAGTTGTCAGATATTGAACTTTTACTAGCACAAAGAAGGCAATGGTCCTTCCTTCCTGTCTCTCCGATATGTACAGATTTTTCAAGAATATTTTATTTTTCTTGCCTGGATGCTAGTATGTATGTTATATTAAATTATATTCTTCCCGTCTTATTCTTTAAGTCAACTACTATTTTAATCAGTACTCTATCTATTCTAATTTCTTATTATAACAATATTTTTATATTAGTTTAGAAAAGCATTTTTATTAATTTATATTCTTTTTTAATTATCTGATTTCGTTTAAATTGCTGCCTCCTAATCGCTGCCTGATACTGCGGTTATAATTATCACAAACAGGGTATTGAACAATTAAAGAATCCTAATTTAAAAAATTGTATTTATTTGAAGTGTATTCTGTGTAGTAAGTAAATGTTAAATATAACATTTCACACGCCAAATCTTCAATTACAATATTCATTTTCTTTCTGAGCGTACTCACAGCCAGAAAGCAGAATGTGAAGTTGTTTATGCCTCTATAACTTCAGCAAGTCACGATTACATAAAATACCTATACATAAAACATTCTTTTTTTTTTTCATTACAAGATGTGTACGTAGGTAGATATAATGTGACTGATTCGCTATTCCTGCATTGTTCACGTTAATAAACACGGCCCACTCGCATGAAATAGCTACCAGAGGGCAAAACTAATTCTACCATCAGGCAATGCGATATAATTGGGTAGTTTTCCTTTTGTGCTTGGAGTAATAGCACATTTACAGCGTTTTTCCATCGTAACTGTCCAGCAACCATCATTTGCCAAAACAATAAAACACAGCAATGCATTCTGTACGGTCCTCTTCACATTTCTCATTATATAAATCTTTTTAATATGTAATGTTACCATGGGCGTAGGTATACGTTTTCACAAAGGGACATAATTGGACTGCAGTACCATTATTGCTTATGCAGCTCTTATGGAATATATAAAAACTATATGTGTTGTAGGTGTTCAAAAACTTAATGAACAAAGAAGGTTATCACCTAAACAAAATCAAACAATCAGAAGTACGAGTTACTACCCAAACATCGTTATATCACTCTCCTGATTGCATTGGTTAAAAAAAAGCATTTAATTCCTTGTCTGCTGACAAAGTGAATATGATTTACTGTCACTGAATTTTAATGGTGACTTTAAATTCAAACCTTTTTCATAGAGCCATCGGTTTCAAAAGCACATCCAAACCATTGATATTAATAATAAACACCCTGCGAACTTTTGAGAAGCAGATTTTGCTTCACAAACAACGATTTAGAGGTTCAATTACAATTAAATCCCTAATTTTACGGCATGCAATGCAGCTTGTACACGTTTGTATCAGCCTACCCATACGTCACATTTTAAAGTGTTAAAAAAATATGCTTTATTTTGAAGGAAAAATAACAGTTAAGTACCTAAATTAAACACATAAAAATTAATTTAAAGTGCTGCTTTTCAAGTAACAGAATAGTTAAAATGCCAATAAAAACATCAATTGCAAAGTATTCATTTCAACATATTAAGAAAGAGTTCATGAGAGTTAAATGATGAAGTCAGGACTCAAGTACCTACAACAGTAAATCGCCACAAACGGTGTATCTCGGATGCGAGAGCCCCTGGTGGTTTACCAGGGAAATATGAGACAACTGTAGAATTTAATGTCATGACGGCAAAATGGCCATGGTAGCTCAAGGGATATGAGCGACTAGACGGAAACCAGTAGATCCGTGATTCAATTCCCGGCCGTGGCATTGAATTTTTCATGTCAACTATATCAATCCATTACCTTAGCCTGTATACTGCTAGTGTGAAGAAATGATTAATTTCCATCAGTTAACTTAAATATTAAGAAAACTTTAATATCTTCCTATATTTATGAAATAATACCTCATAGAAAAGAAAATGATTTAATATCACCATAACTCAACAAGGTTTACATAGCCACATTTAAAATTCTTTTAAAAATTAACTGTAAAGGACCTCAGAATTGTGTCAATACCGTAGTTACCTCCCTTCCTAAACGGTGGCCTCGAGATTTCTGAGACAGCTTCAGTTCATAATTGTTGTAACTCAATTAAGGCTTTTATTTCACAGCCCTTATACTTTCACAGCCCGTTTAGGGGACTAAACTAAGAAAAATATGTAAAGAAAGCAAAGAGAGGTATCCTTTTGCCGTTTGGATTCTGGTACGGGTCCTTTTCGGACACACATATATTATGGGTGACATATACATATTATTTCCCAGTTAAGTAGTGTGATGTTTAGTAATGTATTACTTATGAAACATGGTAATTATATTATTGTACTATTATAACAAAAATAACAAGGGATCTCTTCTGAAATTATGGAACTACTATTTAAAAAAATAATTTCCAAGAAAGAGATTCGGTCATAACTCGTGTGACAGTAGCAGAGAGCTTTCAAGAGTTCAGAAGTCTGAAATGGAGAATAAGAGTCCATGACATGATGACCGAAACATCGGAAAGTATGACCAAGAAGACGCGGCCTTCACTGGAAGCTAAGGATACTAATCAACTAACAAAGAATGGTTTGCAGAGGAATGGGTATAAATTGTTTTAGATATAATATCAAATTTTGCAGTATTTGCTACAATATGTTATGTGGAGAAGCCTTTTTTGAAGTTATATACATACTGAAACCAAAATTAGTCTTTATTTCGGCAATAACGCTGCTCATCTAATTATATTGTGAATTTGTGGGTTCGTAGAATTGAAAGTCCAATTTGCCGAAATTCTAAATGTCCTTTATTTCCGTAGGTATACACTGTTCAATTCTCATGTAACATTACATCACATGTCACAATCTACAGCACCAAGGTCAATGACAATAACCGACATTAGCTCTCGTTACACTTCACAGCTGACTCCGCTTACTCACTCTCTTGTTTTACAACTGTCCGGCTGGCGTGTCATAATCGCTTATATATCTCATTCATAATTCGAGAGACTTCTCGAGAAAATGAGAAAAACAACTATTCTCTGTCAATCGAGATAACACTAGAACCTTCCAAACGTGAAAACCTAGCTGCGCCGGCAAGTTCTTTCTCTTGGCTATCTTTGTTTGCCGTCTTTGTGAAAACTAGCCGCGCTATCGTTAACTGCTCATGCAAGCTCTTTATTACCGTGAAACGTTATCCGCCGTTAGTGATGTATTTACACCGAAATTTTTATGCCTGTTACCGCGACAATATTTAAAACCTCAGTTGTGAATGTAAGTCAAACATTTTGTTATTTAAACTTGTGGTCCCACAGAAATTTAGCACTAAGTTAGGTTTAACTTCGTTACAAGTTTTTACTTCTTTCTTACCCAAATAATAATAGTGTCACCCGAACATCGGAGCTCCCAATAGGACCAACTGGCAGGTAGGGACCAGACGGGAAGCTTTCTGCCACGCCTACCCATTTATTTGTAGCTAACGAGGGGGATGGTTGGAAAAACATCACTAGCCATCTCTTTCCCCCTCCCTGACGTCTGGAACTGTCGGGAAGATTCACTGAACCACGAGACTTCCAGAAACGGTGATCTTCCTATATAAGGCCTGCAGTGGACGAGTCAGTTCAGTTCTTGGCGAGTAGCCGTGAGGAGCACCCAGTGAGTGAGCGGATCGGAAGACTGTGTACGTGTATCAGAGGAGTTGTACGTAATTGTGAGTGCAGAGTGGACCTGTGACAGACGAACTGACGAATTGTAACTGTGTGCGCTATGTAATTCTGTGTAATCGGCAAGTGTTCCTACTGTAATTCGGTGGAAATAAAGAGCACTTTGAGTTTGTGCAATTGGACTTTTAATTTCGGAAACCCCCAAAGTCACAAAAGATTCATATATTCCCTATTCGCATATAATGAAATATTTGTCATATCATTATAATGTGTACTTAAATGTTAGATTTAAAACTGGCTTTTGGTACATCATCAAGCGTGTATGTTATTCGTGCAAGACAAATATTTGCTTATGGATGAGAAGCATGGCCTACGAGCTTATTACATCTGTCGAACTGCAGCATATGAGATGAAAATCATAGGAAAGAACTAAAGATACCATAGAAAAGCTATCGTAAGTATACTTTGTTTTATAAAAGACACTAGAAATATCATGTAAGTATAATGAGCAGTGGTGTATTTTCAGAAGTAATCTGACCATATCGAATGAGATAGAAAAGACATTAATTGGCAGAACGAAGAAAGGATTACTTAAACATTTTGGACCGAAGCCGGCCACTCACCCTCACTTATTACATGATGCAAGATTATGGAAATATCTGCGGTTCCAAAATTCAAGGCACGTCTTTTCGAACACCCTATAGCACTTCATTTAGAAGCACATGGTCTTGAAAAACTATGAAGCTATTACAAAATGTCAGAGGTCAATGGCACTAGCTGTAAACATCGTGAGGGAATTCTAGGATCTCGCAGTAGGGTTGACGCTATTGTAAACTGTTTATGACCTTTATTACGAAAGACACCAATCGAATTGATGTCTTTTAAAGTGTTTAACTGCTGTGTTCTGAGCGTTGCAATTAACGTCCACAGATATTATGAGCAGAAAAAAGGCCAGTTTACAACGACCAAATGGCAGTTGATCGTTTGACACTGCAGGTCAACAGCACTACATTAAATGCGGCGGCAGCAGTTCTGGGATTTCGTTTCTTGCCACCCGCATTGCACAACCAAAGTTTATGGACAACATTGACATCTGTACTGAAGGTAAAAACACGTGATTTGAAAGTCTAAGTGCTTAATAGTAGAGTTTAAGATGAAGTTAGTTATATTGCAGTTTCTCTTTTGAAAAATAATTGGAAAAACCTGTAAGTGATCAGCAAATTTCTTACACTATTATTGTACAATAATAGTTCCTTATTATATATAATTTAAGGTGCATGATAAAAGATATAATTGTAATAAAACTTAAAACGTTGAGTATATATTATGGAAGCCGCGCCGAGTGGAGTGATTAGATCGCTTGGCTCTCGCCAAGGCGGCCCGGGTTCCATCCAAGGTGACCTCAAAGAGAGATTTGTCGTGGAAAGGGCGCTGGGGTGGGTTTTCTCCGATCCTCCGGTTATATCCACCAGCATTCCACCAATTGCTCCATCATCACATTTTCCATCACTTCATTTCGGTCTTTTTTTTTAATTGTAATTTACCTCCTCCAACTTTAAGTCATATCGGACGATGAATGAAATGATGCTCAAATGAGTCCGGGATCCATGGAGCGTAGAGTTACCCGACATTCGTCTTTACAGGTAAGGGAAAATCCCGGAGAAACCTTATCCAGATCAAGATTCGAACTCGGGACCCCTTGAACGTGAGGCAGACTTCTCTCACCACGCTACCAAGGCGGGTAGGCACCGGTCTGATCACCCATCCTGTATTCTCCCTCTCAGTGATCCAGAAATTCCGTTCCTCAATCCTCATAAGAGTTAAGAGGAACAACAATACTGCCACACCACGTAGAGGGTGGTGTACCTAAGAGTGCACTTGAAGACTATCGTCACCAATCGCATTATTACGTTTGAGTTGCGACAAGCCAGCCTGGGCAGGAAACAAAAAGAAAGAGTGAGTGAGTGAGTGTGTGGTGCTTTAGGGCCCGTCGACAACAAGGTCATTTGGGCCCAAAAAGAAAGATACTACCACAAGCCACAGTTATTGCGTAGGCGACCGTTAGGCGCTTGCCGAGAGAGAGAGAGAGAGAGAGAGAGAGAGAGAGAGAGAGAGAGAGAGAGAGAGAGAGAGAGAAAGAGAGATTGAGAGTAAAATTCAGAGTGATGTCTGGATAATTATGTCCTTCTCTTACCGCCGTGCAAGGCCTTGAAAAGTCGGCGGCTTACTGAAATAATGGCTGAGGGTGTAAAAGCCACCAGAGAGTTGCGAGTCAGTCTGCGAGATCTGGGGCATGGCTAGCATGGCTTCAACGTGCACACGATAGAGGACTTCGGTCTATATATTCTGTGAGTCGTTATTTTCCTACCAGGTTGCTTCATGAAGTCACGGGTCTTCCTTACGTGGAGGACGAAATTAGTAGCTGGGCTTCAAAATTCTACGACACTTTATCCAGACATAGAAGCGCCCTTGTTAGATCATTAGGAGACTATGACCCAACTTGGCGCCGTTCCGGGCTGTTCCGGGTACTCCGCAAGGCTAGTGGGCAACCGAGATAACCCAGGAGCAAATCCTAACAGCAGCTAAAGCTGAGCTCCACATATTTCTTCTTAGCTGTTTGGCATCAGAATTTTCAACCTAAGACAAATTTAAAATTAGGACACCAGGGTGCAACATTTTGCACCCATTCCCACAACCTGAGGTACACGTTAACGGCAGAAGTTATACTCACATTAGTTCTGGACCCGCAGGATAAAGTACCCGGGGCTCCTCCTACGAGAGTTATCGAGCTGTCCCAAAAGGGCGCCCGGCGCTTCCGTGGGGCTTTCCATGGGGCAAGACCTAGAGACTAACAAGCGCCCTCCCCCCTATCTGGTCCTGTGGACTCAAGACGGGATGGAAGTGGATACGCCACTTACGCGCGCCAACTCCAAAATAGGAAGGCTACCGATATGACTCGTTGGGGCCACCTAGTGATCTAGCACAGCTTTTATTAGCTAGTACGCGGGATTATTAATGGCTTCCCTCAACCCGTCCGGAGACGTACCCGATCTCCCACGGGCATCGGGATCCACTGCCCTCTCGAGTCCAAACCAATCCGAACAACTCCCAATCAGGGAGGGGCTCCAATGTTCTGCCCGAGGTTCCACTAATGTAACGTCAGAGGTACCACGAGTGTTAGGGGTCCACAGCGCTCGCACCACGGCAGCTGAAGGGGACGGATTCCCTCCCCTCCTCTACTTCAAAACCCACAACCCATCCTACAACAGCTCTAAAAGAAAACCCTACATACTGTTAAACCCTTAACGGGCGGGCACGCAGGAAAAAAACTTTTAGCTTTATAAAGACAGCCAGCACTTCGATCGGTCGGAGTCAGTTAGTTCCTAGCTGAGAAATGTTAATTGTGTGTGTGTGCAGCAATTTGAAGTGTACCGCAAATGATTTCCTTCGTTGTTTACAATTGACGGGAGTAATCAGACGACTGTTACGTTACGTCATATTTAGAGCCTGTAATGTGTGTGCAAAGCAGTAAACAGAAATGCAGAGCACTTTAATTCCTTCAAACAAGGCTTTTAATTCTACGAACCCACAAAGTGACAGTATATATAGTGTCGCAAACTTATTATTTACGACTTCGCCCCGCTGAGAGATAAGGGACAGATAGGGCCGAGCGAAGACAAACAGCTTGCCTAAGCAGATAAACATAACGAGGAGATAAAAGGCATACCAAAACAGATAAAATGAGGTAAATGGAGCATTCCAGTGACATCTTGATTGATACAGAACATTCGGTTCCTTATAGAAAATTATCAAAGTATTTAAAAGTGAGACATTTTATTTTCATAATGAATAGCTCGCATGCTTTAATTTAAAAGAGTACTCACTCAGACTAGTAGATGTTCAAATGTTTTTCTGTCGCCATTGCGACCATCTTCAGCGGTGCTGCAGAATACTCGGCTGAGAATGGTAGCAATGGCGACAGAAAAACGTTTTCGGAGGAAAGTTTGAACATCTACTAGTCTGAGTAAGTACTCTTATATACTAAAGCATGCCAGCTGTTCATAATTAACATTCAGTTCCTTGTTTGTTCAAGAAATGTCAAGTAATATGAGTAGTGGGATATCTAAGGAAGCCGAGACTCGCCATGACAGTCGTAAGCAGATTTAAACATAAATTGTTATTTCACACTGGCCGTGTGAAGGCTCAAGTATGGAAAGATAGAGTCAGACTGAAAAATTCAATGCCCTAGCCGGGATTTGGACCGCGCAATGGGAGAATTTAATGTCATGTCGGCACGTTGGCCGTAGTAGCTCAAGGGTTAGAACGGCTGGATGGCTACCAAAAGATCCGTGGTTCAAATACCGGCTATGGCACTGAATTTTCAGTCTGACTATCTTTCCAGATGGAAACAGAGTCGTGACGGTAGTTGTAATTGAAACTGGTGTTTTGGAAGTGAACTCTTTGTTGTGGTCAACGACCTTCAAAGACTGTGTACGTTACGTAATTCTGCTGTAACCAGAAGTGTACCAAGTGTATTTCTGCGGAAATAAAGAACGTTTTGAATTTATGCAACTTGGACTTTTAATTCTACGAACCCACAAAGTCACAATATTATAATAAATTAACATCATTTTTCTGCTTAAAATCCTGAATTTAATTTGAATTTTTTCATTTAAGGTACATTCAATGTTTTTAATTAATTTAATAAATCTAATGTAAGTTACCTTTCTTTCTCTTTCAAGATTGCCCAAACCATAGCGTAATCAGAGCTGTAAGTGTTACTAATATATTCATCCCTATCTTGAATTGATTTTAATCGAAGTGGAATTTGCAGTAATAAAGCAGTAATTTCGGAAAATCCTTTTCCGACATTTAACAAATATTCTGAGAAATTCCTCATGCCATGTCCACATGTAACAAGATAGTGATAGGCATATATTAAAGCTAAAGATTTTTAAAATGAACAATTTAAAGACATTCAATGAAAAATTGGGGCAATAGATGTGAAATTTATAATCCAGATGCAATCTTTACACTAACTACTAAAAGGTTTCTTGGATATATCTGTTACATATTAAAGCTTAGTTTTCATGCTGATATATAAGAATTTGTGGATTAAATTTATAAAAAACTTTATATATTAATAATGATATTGTAACCGCTGTATCAGGCAGCCATTAGGAGGCGGCGAAATAATCGAAGTCAAAAAATTAAAAAGAAAAGACAAATCAATAGAAATGCTTTGCTAAACTCATATAGCCACCTTGTTATAATATGAAATTAGAATGATTAAAGTAGCAGCTGACTTAAAGAATAAGGGGGGAAGAATATAATTTAATGCAACATATATACTAGCATCCCGGCAATAAAGAGAAAATATTCTTGTAAAAATCTGTACACGTCGCAAAGACAGATTACCTTCTTTGTGTTAGTTAAAGTTCAATGTGTGAAGTCTATTTATTGTATTCCTTCAGCTAGGAATGTTTTGGGACAAAGAACTTTCAAAATGCAGTTGAGCATGAACGCTAAAGAGATTTACTTCACTGATTTGGTAACGATGTATACCGTTACAAAGAACTCTAGGCGTTCCCCAACTCAGGGTGGGAAGAACGTCAGTGAGTCATATGAGTTTTGCAAGCCAATGCGAAAATTCGGAATAAAATGAGAAACCAATAATAATGTAACATTTGAGAAGGGTGAGCTAGTTTGGTCACGAGATAATGTTAGAAATGGGATTAGAATAAGGTTCGAACTGAATGGTGAAGTAAGAAAAACGTTATAAATATTAAAAGTTGAAGCATTATTAACAGTGAAGTATTCTTCATATTTAAGTTTGATTTATGAGTCACTATGTTTACACTCAAACTTCACTTACTTGTATAATTGAAAAGTTTTCAAGATCATTCGATCTCATCCTCAGCTGTTTGGTAACTAAATGAACCTTCCTCTTTTTCCACTACTACGGAGCTCCGATCACTCTGCCATCTGGTGTTAGGAGCACTAAGTTATAATACTTCATTTAATGCCGGGATTTCAAAATTTATAACTTTATCACGGTTTTTGTTTATGAATATTTTTTCCCAAACATCCAATTCTATGGGTGTACTTAATGATTTTAACAGTTTAATGTCGTGGCCAATGTTGTGGTTTTCTGTTCAAAAATGGTGTGAAACTGCAGATTTTTCTGTTTGTTTCAACTTAATGTTCCTCTGGTGTTCTTTTTGCCTGGTTAACAAGTTTCTCTTAGTTTTTCCTATGTAGCTTCTTTCACAGGTTCCACAATTAATGTGATAAATTCCTGATTTCAAATTGTTGGGGATCGTATTCTCCAGTGCTTTATTTAGCAGGTTCCTCAGACTGAATTTGTTTTGGGGTGCTAGTTTTAAGTTTAGTCTTTTGAAAATTCGTTCAAATTTTCTAAAAGCCCATGGATGGTAGGTGAATTCACTTAAAACTAGCACCTTAAAACAAATTCAGTCCGAGGAACCTGATAAATAAACCACTGAAAAATACAATCCCCAACAATTTGAAATCAGGAATTTATCAGATTAATTGTGAAACCTGTGAAAAAGCTACACAGGAAAAACAAAGAGAAACTTGTTAACCAGGCAAAAAGGACACCAGGGGAACGTTAAGTTGAAACAAACAGAAAAATCTGCAGTTTCACACCATTTTTGGACAGAAAACCACAACATTGCCCACATTAAACTGTTACAATCTTTAAGTACACCCATAGAATTGGATATTTGGGAAAAAATATTCATAAACAAAAACCGTGATAAAGTTATAAATTTTGAAATCCCGGCATTAAATGAAGTATTAAAACTTAGTGCCTCTAACACCAGATGGCAGAGTGATCGGAGCTCCGTAGTAGTGGAAGAAGAGGAAGGTCCATTTAGTCACCAAACAGCTGAGGAAGAGATCGAATTATCTTGAAAACGTTTCAGTTATACAACAAGCAAGTGAAGTTTGAGTGTAAACATAGTGACACATAAATCAAACTTAAATAAGAAAAACCTTACTTACGAGTTGATACTACGACAGGAAGAACGTGTTTATGTGCATTAAGAAGAGAAGCAAAGATTTGGAAGTCTGAAAAGTGGTCACCGGTCTAATTTGATAAGCCAACATAGATTCAAGAATTAAATGAAATAATTCTACCACAAACAAAGTATTATTAATACGACTGAGTAGCCAACAACCATCAGAAATGCATTTTCTACAATCATTTGCCTGAGGATAAGGGAACTCATATCTCCAATTAAGCTCCAATTAGAGCCCATTTAATTTAACGATGGTATGCGAGTTTTGCCGCAATTTCTCGATTTATAACTCTTATCTCGTTTAAGTACACACAATTATTTCATAAACTTATAGCGTTCCGTTAGCTAGTATAAAAATTGATACCATACATCTACAATCTATATTTAACAGCATTTTACAACTTTTATTTAATAAAAGAGCAACACAATACCTGGTTTGTACTTAGAGGTGCAGTTCAGACGAACAGGAGTAAGAACTTTTTATGCACTTTGTTAACCACAGTCCATGTCAGTATATTTTATAAATAAGAAATTGCCTATATTTCTTAGCAAATGCCAAAATATCAAAGCAAGGGATACCTTAAATCATTCGATACTCTATCATTACACTCTTGCACATTTACAAACCTACGAGACTGAATACTAATTTCGAGTCATAAACTACATTTATATTTGTATTTTGTTTAGTCTGATTGCACCCGCTTCATGTTTATTCTCGCGATAAAAGCATCAGAAATAGTTCATAAATTGGTAGGTATAAATTAAGCCACTTTATAACTCATCCGTCACTAGACTTAAAGTTCTCCTTGCAGCAGACACAGCATGTTACCTACCGCCAGCCATTGTAAATCATCAGCGCCGTCACGAGTAACCTGCAACTTAACCTACTATAAAGTGGAAGTTAATTCTGTGACTGCCAGACGTTTACGATTCCAGTACTACCAACTAAACGGTTCTGCTTTAAGTGGATATATTTGCGAACTCTTAGAGCCTCGCTCTTTCTCATTCATAAACATTTATGTTGAAAACAGTAATGGCAAACTGTGGATCTTTTAAAACCTTCCCGCTTCGTACATATCTGCATTTTTTAGTTCCTGAAGTAGAGGTAAACTTGGGATTCCTTTATCCAACATTTAAGAAATATTAATTATGCATATTCACATTAATGGCGAGTGAGTTGAATGAATTCTCCTCGATCAGCTGCTTTAACCTTGGATTTTTCTTGGTTTTTTGTGGCCGATGGACTTCTGTGGCATTTTGTTGTTGTAATTTACGTCCTCCAACGTTAAGTCTTATCGGACGATGAATGATTTTGGTGAAATGATGCTCAAATGAGTCTGGGGTCCATAGAGCTGAGAGCTACCGGTCATTCGTCCTTCAGGACAAGGGAAAACCCGGAGAAACCTTATCCAGGTAACTACCTTAACAAAGTTTCGAACTTTGGACCTATTGAACGCGAAGCAGACACGCTTTCATCTACGCTACGGAGGCGGGAGAATTCTGTGGTGGTTTACTCAATAATACAATATGGCTTTTCCTATTCAGTCACTATTTCTCCTCCCTCATTCCCCATTCCCTCCGTTTCTTTCAATTTTCAGATGTGCATCCTAGGTCGTAAAGAAATGCTAATGTGTAGTGTTTAACGCCCGCTTTCACCACATACGGCAACGCAGGCGGTGACACTGATGATGCATGAGATGAAGATGGAGCACCGGTGGAATGAGATGGCGGGGGAAACCGGAGGTCCCGGAGAAAACCCGCCCCAACGTCATGTTGTCCACCACAAATCTCACTTTGCGGTCGCCTGGGATCGAACACGGGCCGCCTTGGTGAGAGCCAAGCGGTCTAACCATTGAGCCACGGCGTGGCCTAAAGAAATGCTAGATAAATGGCACGGATGGAGGAAAATTGCATATTGTGTAGCACTTATTTTTATTCCGCTTATGGTGGTACACCAAGGCATTATTTTTAACTACCACATTAAAGAGATAAGAGTAATATAAATAATTTATGAAGGCGTGAGGGATATGTGTGTGTGTGTGTGTGTGTGTGTGTGTGTGTGTGTGTGTGTGTGTGTGTGTGTGTGTGTGTGTGTGTGTGTGTGTGTGTGTGTGTGTGTGTGTGTGTAAAATACTGTAACATATGAGTTGATACATGTTCCACCGAACCAATATTTCCACTACTTGAAAAGAATGCTCTTCAGGCTTTTGAAAAGACAAACCTAACAGAACATAACGGGACGAAGGCTTGGGGGGGGGGGGTCAGTGCAATATACATATAAGCTCGAGGGGATCTATCAGGGCAATGTACACAGGGTGAAGACTGACGTCCCCCCCATCTAACGACCAGGTAGTTACCGAGCTATCCCAAAAGAGTGCCCGGCGCCTCCGTGGAGCTTTCCATAGAGCAAGACCTAGAGACTAAAAATCCCCCCCCCCCATCTGGTCCTGTGGACTCAAGACGGTATGGAAGTGGATACGACACTTACGCGCGCCAACCCCAAAGGGGAAGGCTACCGATTAACCTCGGTAGGGCTGCCTGGTGATCTAGCACACCTTCTACTAGCTATGTAGGCTAGTACGTGGGAATATATGGCTTCCCTCAACCTCGTCCGGAGACGTAGCCGATCTCCCACGGGTGTCGGGAGCCACTGCTCCCTCGAGTCCAAACCAATCCCAACAACTCCCATTCAGGGAGGGGCTGGAATATTCGGCAAGAGGTTGCTCTAGTAACGTCAGAGGTACCACGAGTGCTAGGGGTAGGCAGCGCTCGCACCACAGCAGCTGAAGGAAACAGATCCCCACCCGTACAGAGGGTTCAGTGCACTCACCCATTACAAAACACATATAAGCAGGTAAAAGAACAGATAAACAGGGCTCACTGCCATCCCAATCAACTGGTGATCACCCTTGGTCGTTACGACCACAGGGTTCTTCGCCGTAGACCTAGCCACCGGTCACCCAAAGACGCTTTGAGCGACCTAGCCTGAACAGGGCCCCTTTCCCTTCATACCAGTACCCTGAAGCCTAGAAATGGGCCTGTTAAAACCAATACCTACCTTGTTTCCATTCCTTCTAGCCTGTCAAGCGGACCATGCCCAGTTGCCTCATAGGCAGGCGGAAGGGCGCAGCCAGCACTGGGCGTAAACACCCCTCGTTGTCAGTTACTCCCGCAAATGGCTAGATATAACACTGCCCAAGACAACTGATTCAGACACATGACACTGTTTTATAATGCCCAGATAAAGCCGCACTAAGCGGAAAACACCCCGCCCAGGTAAACCTGGACGATTCGACACTTCTCCTGCAGGGAAACAGGACATTAAGGGCAGTCGAAGTGCGAAATCCAAGGTGTGAGAACATGTAAGCACGGAGTCAGACAAAGAACTTCATGGTGCGTGAGTAGTGTAAACACTTTAATTGAGTACACTATAATGAACTGTGTAAATATTCGAATAAACTGTGATTAGTCTACAATTTATAGGTATTGTATCTCATCACATTGACCTGAGATATCCATATCCAATATGCTCTACCTAAATAATAGCAAATGAGAAGCCGTGGTCACGAATGGAGAAGAATCCCAACACTAATAAATCAACCAAACGTCAACAACCACAAAAACACTCCATAAGATTTGCAAATTCTTTAAGATTGCCGCAAAATTAACAAGCGACCGGGGAAACGCCCAACCCCCAACGAGTTCAAAATGTCTACAGTTTCATTGGTGTCTATTCAGGATGTGTCAGTCATCTCCCCTATTGCATAAGATTTGAGCCGTATTTTAGGGATGTTTTTACCAGCTTGGCATAGCTGATAAGTTCATACACAAGTCCATAGAAATATTTTAGGAACTCATATTTAAGCACAACATTGTTTTGTTATTCTATTTTGTAATTATAATATTTTCACCAAATAAAATACGTTTAGTAAAGATAATTTTTATTTAATGGGATTATATTGTTAATATCTTAATACCATAAAATAATTTATATTATTTGAGTATTAAAATATTTTACATTATATTTATATATAGAAAAAATAAAAAATAGAAGTAGAAAAGATATATGTGATTAGCAGGTTTTCTAAAACAGTCCAACAATAGTCCAATCGTAAAACAAATGCCAGAAATGTAATAACTGAGCGCTAGATTACTTCACGCATTATATTAGTACCAATTTGGGGATCCATAGAACATCATCAAAGCCTCCGATATGACTACAAAACTTGAGGTGGGCTGTACAAACCCAAAAGAAGAATAATGAAGACTTATTCATGCGGGAGACAAATGACTAACCACGTTTAAAGGAGCGTTCTTTCTCAACCAATCATGACCATGATCCTACTCAATGTTATCCAAAATCTCTTTATCACCTCCTCCAAACGACACCTCCTCCTTTTTTAATACTCCAAACAGGTTGGTTCTGGCACTGACTCAGCAACAAGATACTAAAAGAATTCTAAATTAATATCAAGAAATAAAACAGAGAGAAGTTCATACCGCAGCCAATAGCTTAATATTTATCAGCCTTTATTTCTAAAAAGAGAGCCATAACCTATACCAGAAAGGTATTATTAATATTATTACTTATTAATATCAAGAATAGAGTACGAGAACATGAGGTCATAACCTGATTTCGAAACCAACGTCATTCACATTACAAATAAGTATACTAATTATGTTACTATAAGAATCTGTATTTTGAGTAAATTTCTTTATTTTAGTTTTCAAATAGTATATGCAAATACTAGGATTGATTTCCAGAGCTTGTAGGTAAATTCTCTTATCACTCAGTGGCCCTATAAGTTATTCAATATTTGGAAAACACTCGTGACATTCCTAAAACTGTTTATTAAGAAATGTTACTATTCATCAGTAAGAGTAATCTCCTTAAGTAATTTAATCACTACCCTATTTCCATATGACTTAATTAGGAATAACAAGTGTAGGTTTTACATTTGATAAAAAATTGTGGGAGAGAGAGATAGAAGTCCATAATTGAATACAAAAACTCTGATATATGTTAAACCTCATGCATTTCTATTACTTCTATTTCATCAAATACAAATAAACTAAAGAAGGAAATCTCATGTGATACTTACGCACCACTTGTAATACTAAAGAAAAATTGATACATGTCAATTGTAATGTTATATATATATATATATATTGCTCACCATGTACTTTCGCCCAAGATTTATTTAGAATTAGTCAATCGCAGAATGCTTGAAGTATGTTACTTATTAAGAGTTCAGAGATGAAAGGAAATAATCCTGGTCAAAAATAAGCTGAAAATTTACGAGTTATAGTTTGTTTCCAGAGGTAGACATTTTTCATCCTTTTTTTATGTTTTCACAAAATTTTATAGAATTCAATCAAATGGGTGGCAGTTAATGAGTGATTTATAGAAAAGTTTTCGTGTAAATTTTAATAGACATTTGCGAATAACGTATACGCATGTTATATTAATAACAATTTTTAACAATTGTTGAGAAAATAAAAAGTTAGAAAAATTTCCGTGTAAAGGTTAGGTGGGATGGGGTGTCATCTGAAACATATAACATTTTATGCTTATCCAATTTTTCAATAAATATGCTGTTCATATACACACCAACATTTATTTTGAAAGAGATTTACATGTTTACATCTATCTCCCGATATCATTTTTAGTGGTAAACATTTACTCTAGCCGCGCCATGGTTGAGTAATTAGGCTGCTTAGCTCTCACCAATGGTTCGATGCTAGGTGACCACAAATTGAGATTTGCGGTGGATAACATGACGCTGAAACACTTCTCCGGGTACTGCAGTTTACCCCGCCAGCATTCCAATTGCAACACCATCCTTCCTATCCTTCTTCTCGCTTTCATATATATCATCCACTTCCTTCACCTTCACACCAGGCATTGGGCTGATCACACATCCTGGTTCTCTATCAGAACCAAAGCTTAGGATCCTCAGGCCCGACCTCAAAAAGTGATAAAGGAACAAGAATCTCCTAATACCACGATAATGGTATAACTAAGTAAGTTAAAGATGAAGAAATATTCTCTTTAGATACCTAGTAAATGTAAAGATCTTATGGTTTAGGCATTTAGAGAACATATTTTACTGGTATAACCACAGTCGTGTGATAAGGTGAACTCCAGTTATAAAGTGCTTGCCATAAGGACCAACTTGCCGGCTTTTAATCTAACGCCACATACCTCCACGACGTGCAATCTATAAAGCTTGGACGTGATGAAGTATTTACAGCATGAAAACAGAGCTCCTGTGGCCCCAAATTGATATTTGCTGCTTGAGCACTGATGTCATATTAATAAGTAAATGCATACATGCAGCTGTGAAGTGAGCACCGCGCCCTCTATTTGCTTGGGCGTAGTTCTTGAACAACTACATAGGTAATTTCATCCCTACGTAAGTAAAATAATTGGCTAACGATTTGATCCGGGATCTTTCAAGCACAAGGACAAGCAAAGAAAATTGCAATCTCTGAGTTAACCTTCAGGGAGTGTCATTTAGATTTCTGTAACATTTGTACTTTGCTGGGCATTAGAGAAACATCTGTATCTCTTTATTTTGTAATAAGGAGAAGTGCATCATATGCAAATTAGTCATGTTCAATTCTTACTGCAAAACCTGATTTTACTGTTGCTGTTCTTTGTCTCCTTTCTTTATTTACTTATTTAGTTTTTATTTGCGTATTTATTGATTGAATTATTTTCTATGCAGGGTACTTAAACAGTCTGATAGCAAATAAGGAAAACAGATAATGTTCAAATGAGTTACTGAATATACTTGGTGTCGGACACCTTGAAATTGAATAAATGCATTGCCATTGAGGCTACTATATGTTTTCTTTTGGTTATGAAGTCCGCTAGTAGTTATTTCTGCTTCCTCTGTGTACACTAACGCCTTCTTCGGACGAAAATAAGGATGGCAGTAATAATTACTGTATAGGAAAGCCTTCTATCAGCATGATTTCCCTACTCAACTCGTATACTAGCATTGCTGTAAGAACTTGGGTAATACTCCATGCAGGCTACAGACGTCGATTTTGGCTTTTTCAGAAGGCTGCTTATTGTGAAATGTTGCTTATTGGACTGTACTCTAAGTGAGATGGGAAAACTCAAGAGATAGTATTCATTCCTCTTATTGATCATAACTCTACTTTTTCTACTGGGTTGTGTAGATTGTTCCATGGCGTTCAACCCCAAATGCCAATTGTGTGCCTTTGCTAAAATTTTAATATTGAAAACAAAGCGGCTGCATGGAAAATGAATATTCTATTTTCTACTGGGTTGTGTAGATTGTTCCATGGCGTTCAACCCCAAATGCCAATTGTGTGCCTTTGCTAAAATTTTAATATTGAAAACAAAGCGGCTGCATGGAAAATGAATGTTCTATTTTCTACTGGGTTGTGTAGATTGTTCCATGGCGTTCAACCCCAAATGCCAATTGTGTGCCTTTGCTAAAATTCTAATATTGAAAACAAAGCGGCTGCATGGAAAATGAATGTTCTATTTTAAATGTCGATATATTTAAGCTCTTTCAATTGCAAATGTACGAAGAAACAAACTGTCATTAAGGACGTACTTACTCAGTTCACACTAATTGGGCGTAGAAAAAGCGGCTCCTTCCGTTGATTCCAATAATCTTTGATTGGAATGTTTCTATAAGATTTTCAACCAGCACTCGATTCTATTTAGTCAACACATTGTAATTATAGCCAATAACTCTCTCAAAAAATTGGGTTTTGTATTGAGAATCTCCAGAGACTTAAAGGATACTGATGTTATGTTAATTTTATACAAAAACCTTGTTTGAACTTGGAATATGCCTCCGTTGTATGGTCACCTATGTTTAAATGTTATTACGGTCACATGGAGAAAATTCAGAAAATATTTCTTATATATAGCACAAAATTCCATATAAGCAACTGGTAAAGGAGTTCAAAATAATGCCACTCTCTGTTCATGGAATATTTGCTGATTAATTATTCCTTTATAAACTTTTGAGTGGCCTGATATGTAGCAAAGAATCACTTAGTCAAACCAATTTTAATGTCAGCATTTCAAATTTCAAAAACTGTCAATTTCTCAAGTTTAGAACACCAAAAACGTCATTGCATAAAAATTCCCCTATTTTAAGGTGATGTGCCAAGTACAATGAACTCTCTTCTAAAATAGAACTGGATTATAGTTTCTCCTACAAGCAATTTAAGAAACAATCATATGCAGGAATTAACGGCATGTGATTTTCAATTGTGTTATTTATGTTTTATGTTTAATGATAACACAGTTACCAATGTCTTGTCTTCGATTATATCCTAGTCTTTACCTGTTTGTTACTCTTTGTATTGCACTTAAATTTTTACATGTTTAATCTTAGATTTTTGTATTACATTTTGCATTGTCCTTTTTCTTACTTTTATATTTATATTTAAGCCAGGTTTGTAATATATTATGTATGTAGCTGCTGTAATTGGAGCATTGCTCTGGTGTAGCACAAATAAATAAACAATAAATATGTAGACTCTCCAGGTAAGACGCTTGAAAAAAATTCCAAACCACAAAATGAATAATATATGAACGGTATTATGCTCTATGGGAAACGTATCTGGGATGAGTAAACTACTTCTCCAAGAACCCTTGTAACCGCAGTATCAGGCAGCGATTAGGAGGCGGCGAATTAATCGAAATCAGATAATTAAAAAAGAAGATACATTAATAAAAATTCTTTGCTAAACTGATATAAGAATCTTGTTATAATAATATGAAATTAGAATGGATAGAGTAATGATTAGAATAGCATTTGACTTAAATAATAAGAAGGGAAGAATATAATTTAATATAGCATACAAACTAGCCTTGCCATCCGGGCAAGAAAAATAAAATATTCTTGTAAAAATCTGTACATTTCGGAGAGACAGTAAGCGAGGACCGTTATCTTCTTTGGGCTAGTAAAAATTCAATGTCTGAGAACTATAGTATACTCTCAGCCAGGAATGTGTTGGGACAAAGGACATTCAAAGTTCAGTTGAGCATGAACGCCAAAGAGATTTACTTCGCTGATTTGATAACGATGTATACCTTCACAAATAACTCAGAATAGGCGTTCCCCTACTCAGAGTGGGCTGAAAGTCAATGAGTTAAATGAGTTTTCAAACCAATGCGAAATTTCAAAATAAATGAGAAATCAATAATAATGTAACATTTGAGAAGGGTGAGCTAGCTTGGTCATGTGATAAATTTAGAGAGGGGATCAGAATAAGATTCGAACTGAATCGTGAAGTAAGAAAAAATTACTTGAAAAGGACAAGTTCATGCGCGTTAAGAAGAGAAAGGAATATTTATAAGTCTGAAATGTAGGGAAGTTAAGAATAGCGCAACCAGTGTAAGTGGAAGCAGCACTAGAAGTTTATTAGAGTAAAGTAGTCGCCGTATAAAGAAGAAATAGAAACGGCGCGGAAGTAACTTTAAATCCAAGGTTTCAAATAAAATTGAATTTATGTTAGGAATTTTACTAACAGGTTGTCACCAATCCAAATCCATAAGCAATCTTAGTAGAAATTAAACCAAATAATTCTGCAACAAACAAAGTGTTATTAATAGGAATGATAGCCAACAACCACCAAAATCCATTTCCTACAACCATTCACCTAAGGATAAGAGAACTCATAGCTCCAATTAGAACCCAATCAATTTAACACTTGTATGCGGGTTTGCCGCAACCTCCAATTCTTCCTTTAAAATGGCTAGCCCAGTTACCTATACAATAAAATGCATAATAAATTAATATTTATGTACGTAAGAAGTTTCTTTTGGTGGACATGGAAGGAAAATACAAAGTTCTGCCGCGAAAATGAGGTAATATCTATGGACTTTACAATTTTAATACTTAGCTTGATCAATGAATATTTAACCTTAATTAATTTCATAATCATTAAACACGGTGCTCAACAAAGAATAGCATATCTCATTAGCTAAGTAATTCCTCCTATAGTTTTGGATAAAGTAAAGCATCTAGTTACTAGAACATTGTTAAGGTAGAGGTAGGACTGTAATGCTTGAAGAGGGCAAAGCAGCACATTTTAGTAGAAAACTTAAAACATGTATGGAATGCACTATCTCAACAATGATAAAATTTCAATATTTTCTCAGGAACTATAAAAACTAGAGAGCTTGTGTGGCCATATTACGGGGAATTGCTTACCTGCAATGTTGATTTTCTATTGTATGCTAATCGGTTGATGTGAAGTCTGTGTTATTCGGAGTTTGATTCGTTAGGAAATCATGTATTTCATTGTTATTTTTGTCAGTGATGTTATAATGACAAAAAGTATTGCTGAATCTCCATTTATGATTCATTTGTGACGAAAGATGCTGTGATTTATACACAGGTTTCCTGTTGCTTATGTCCCACATAGTCATGCTTCGTCACCCAGCGAATATATTTAGGGAAACGATATCTGTTCTTAACGAAAAATAGAGATTTCATCACCATGTGCACAAAAAATTAGAACTAAATTCTATAAATTGCAAGTATATGATGTCAGGAGTGTAAAGTTAACGGTTCCTCCTTTGATTTGCATGGCTTAATTTAATTTGTTAATGCAAATTTTCTTCTAAGAAGTAAGAGATAACATTTAACTTCCACATATTCTATGACGAAAGTATATGGTAATTTTGTTTGTATGTATATTATAAATGCATATGCCTTTGACATTGAGGGAATTATGCATTTTCAAAACCAGATAAGTAATGCGTTCTCTTTAAGCGTGACATTCTTCCAAACCTAGGCTTTTAAAATTCTGAATATTTAGTCTCACCTATATGGTAGCTACAGTAATTTATTCTCAATTAATAGTTTTAAAAGGTACTTTCGATTTCCACAATTATTGCGGTGTACGGTACAAATTTTAAAATAAAGTTTTTTACATTTTCTATGGTCTTAAAATTAATAAATAAAGCTTTTCAGCTCTTAAAAGAGTTGACAATTTTTATAGATTTTACTGTCTCTGTATTAAAATAAACTTTTATAACGTTTAATCAATCTGAAAAACCATTTCAGAGAAAACAAATCAGTTATATCAATAAATAAAACGATTCAGCTTTTAAAACATTTGACTGTCACTTAAGCTCACTTTATTCTCCTGTTACCATTGCATCTACAAATAAATATGTAACAAAACTGCTATTACAAATGTACATTAGAGGCTGGCCCCGTAGCTCGGTCAATAGAGCACCTGCCTACCGTTCTAGGAGTCCCGGGTTCTATTCTCGGCGGTGGAGGTGGGGTTTTTTCGCCAACCAAGATAATTCATCTTACCCAGAGTCTGGAAGTATGAATGAGAGTGCGGATGTGTGCGTGATCTAATAATTAAAACCCAACAAAAACGAGTTAATATCTTCGATATGTTCCAAAGGAGAACGGCCAACGATATGACCATTGGGTATAAGTGAAACAAGCAAAAAAGATGTATATTAGCATGATTCACAAAAAATAGCATATGTAAAATCACTTTGTACCAGAGTGAATAAAGAAAGTTACTTAATAGAGCACCTCAAATCTAATAAGAAACACTTAGCATTTAACATATTATTTTAGTTTAGACCTAAGATACCTAAGATACCTAAGATACTGCTCTTAACTATGGAACTATTGAACTGCAGCATCAAATTATAAGGCCAAGAAACGGTATACTAAACATTTATCCTTCTGGCTAAGAAGAATAATTAATACCAAACTGTTCATTAGCATTGGAAATGCAATCTAATATATTCCTAATACGAAACTCATACCGTCGGGAATTTGTTAGCAGTGGTTCCTTTGCTAAATCAGCAGCACACATTCAACTCGTTTATTTTGCGTTCTCATTTCGACTACTCTTTTCTTTTCTTTTAAAATAAGTTAATACAAACACTAAAATACCACTGCTAATGCTGTGAAACTGTATTTACATCTCCTGAAATAAAAGAGAGTACAATGAGATTTTCTGTCCTTATGAATAAACAACAAGCACTACATTTTATTCCACAGGGAAATAACCACATTTCATTGTTCTGTACATTAACGTCCAATCCCCAAGTTCTCGCCAAACAAAAGAATGTTAAGAGAGTTGAGTAATGAACTAGCGAGTTAAAGCACAGGAATATTTGTATTTTTACTGCCGTTCTGTCTGCGGTAGTTAGAAAAAATGTCATATTATATGTAATTTTAGGTTAAATATATTGGAGAAACCTAGCAGACAAAACTATATCTATATCTCGTTGCATATGTATTGTGACTTTGTGGATTCGTAGAATTAAAAGGCCGAGTTGCGGAAATTAAAAATCTTCTTTATTTTCGAAGTGTGCTTAAATTCATCTGACAATAAACCCCAGAGTAATTTCCATTTACTTTGTCTCTATGAACGTGTGTAGCAAATTTTATTAATCTAACAGTAAAATTGCGATGCAAGGAGCTTTTTAAATGATGAAAATCGCTGAAAATTTTCAATAGCGAGAAAACAAGGATAAAGAATTAGAGTTCATATGTATCGCTAGCATTCACGTAAATTTTCAAACTAGATTAGAGCATTTAAAAATGGCTTACGGATGCCATCTAAGTATTCTTGGAATTCAGGAAATCTTACACTATTTTATGGACTAAAAAGAGGAAAAGGGTATTCTTTGAAAATGTTCATAATATTTCATTCATACATGTGCTTAATGGCTGTTGATAATACTCAATACTTTTGATTTAACAAATGGAGATTGTCCAATAATTGTCGTGAAAGTAATGCTAATAACACAATATGGCAAACATAGTGCACTCCCTGGAAGTCGGATCTACTTTCGTGGGGAGCAGTAGTTGTAATGAAACTAAAGCTACGCGTTACGAACCGGACTATCCCTGCGTGTTGTCCCCGGGACTGACGTCAGCAGTTATATACTGCGAGACTCGTCAACTTCATATCCCAGGTGTACGGGCTCCGATGCCTGGCCATAAGTAGTGCATGAAATCTAAGCAAATGACAAATGTACGTCTCGTTAATTTAGAGAACTTATTTACAAACTTTTGCATATAAAATAATAATAATTTCCCAAATTCTAGTCGTTTTTTTAAATATAGTACCTTATTTACTGCATTTTAAGGTCAACAAAGGCTATTTTGTTTCTCGTAAGTATAAGAAAAAAGTATACTTTGGCTAGCATATAGTTTAAACGGTTGTTAGGTATCTCAGCTGCCTATGTACTGTATTGTAGCTCCAACAATATTTCACAGAGAGGATTTCTGATATTTAATGAAATAAATTGTAAAGCAAACAGAAACAATTACAGTTTCTTGTGCATGCTGTACAGAATAATTGCGAAAATAAATCTTAATGGTTTAAAGATATCTTGTGGTAATCGAAAACCCTTTTTTGCTTTGTTTTTTAAATAACACGGTGAACATCACATTTTGCCTACTCACTGAGATGAATACTTTTTAATGAGACTCTAGAGACACAAACTCTACTTCAGTTAACAATGTTTAAACGAACTGGTAATTATACAATGTTTTCATTATAATTAAAAGCAAATATTAATTGACGTTTACCCAACAGTTGGAGTATTTTAATATTTTTATATATTTGCAAAACTTTTATCTGTCAAAAGTAAATTACTCCCATTAATTAATCTGCAGCAACAGTGGCATTAATGTGGCTACACTTAAATATACAATCTATGTGCCAGAATATTAAAAAATAAACTTCTTTGGTCAATCCAGCTGTCGATAATGTTAAAGCACTCTTGTCTTCCATTCCTCCAGTTTCTAACATTATACACAAAGTGTTTAACCGCAGAATTAAACATCATATTTAACATGGAGTTATTGCTTGAGCATATCTGCACAAACTAATGAGTAAACTTTGAATTAGGTAATAATTCCTTATTTGTTCGGCCCTGTCTTTGTGAAGGCCCTGTCTTCACCTTCTCGTATCTTCATCTATAGTTATCCCTCATGAAAGTGGGCGATACTTTATTCTAAAGTTGGATTTCATTCACTATTCATTAGTAGAGTGTTTCTTCTAAGAAGCTGAAGTTGAAACTATAATTATATATAATGTCCATTACCTTGTCCAGGTAACTCGCCCTGACCGAGATTCGAAATCGGGACCTCTTTAACGTGAGGCAGACCTGCTACCATCTGCGCTACCGTGGTGGGCTAGGGCGTTTGTTGATGTCTCGTTTGGCCTTGTATAGTACCTGTGTGCGTAAAGTCTGTCTAGTCAACGGGTATGCAGTTCGGACTAAACGGAACCTGACGCTCCCGCCGACTAATAACCGTCATAAATCTATCTCCACATTGGAGAAATGAAACGCTCTCGCTGAGGACCAATAGCAACCCCGATTTTCTGGAAAAGTCAGTCGCATGTTTACTCCACGTAGAGTCTCCGTTGCCAAAGTTCCAACTTCCAGTTGATCTGTATCATTACGTGCAGCAATTCGTTGTGTGTTACGATGTGCAGACCGTGGGAGGGAATGCAGTGGTGAATGCAAATGAAGTAGTAGATCACTTTCAGTCAAGTGAAAATAATCAAAGTGATGACAATAGTGTGAATAAATTGGAAAGTGTTGCTGGGCCGAGTTATGTTACTGGAAAAGCCTGAAAAAAACAAAGTTATAACGGGAACTCTTTCTAAGCAAATCCAAGCGCTTGCTTTGAACACATATAAATATGTGCTGAAAAATAATCTTGGTAAGGGGTCGTAAGATGAATCTGATGATAAATTTTGGATATTCACAGAAATACAGTAAGAAATATTGTGACGAAAGGAATACCAAAGACGCCAATCAAGTGTGAAAACAGAAGGAAACGTTTCTCTAAAATAGATAACTTCACATGCAATTTAATTCGCCGAGAAATTTATAGATTCCATGCAAAAGGGAAAGCGCCCATTTTAGACAAATTGGTTGCACATTTGCAAGAAATTTGTGAATTTCTTTATGGGCACTGCACTTTACGCGGCCTCCTAAAGGAGCTAGGTTTCAAATACCGCACCTTGAATAAGATAAGGGTTATCATGAAATCCAGTAGAATTGTAGCTTGTCAAAACTAAGGAAGTTTCGCAGTCATGGACTTATGATAATTTATTTAGACGAAACCTCGTACGATAACCAAGACGTATTGCAGAACGGTCTGGGAAAAGGAAGGCCGGGGTTGTAAATCGATTATAAGGGTTCGTCAAAGGATTCATCCAAAACCATAGCATTTAATGGAATTAATCCAGTAAGATCAAAAATGGTGTTAGATAACATAATAATTGAGCAGAAATCACACTTGAAGTATTTAGGATGTAATGTCTCGTACCAAGGGAAAGCTGATATAATAGAGAAAATAAATAAATTGAACTACATAACAGGCACAATAAAAGGAACATTAAAAAATAAAGCAAGAAAGGACTGTATAATAAAAATATACAAGACAATGGCAATACCAACTCTGATCTATGGATCAGCAACATTGACACTAAAAGAAATATTACGAGAATACAGTCATCAGAAAGATGGGCAGACCAATTTGGAGCCGGAACGGGTTAAACAATCCAAAGCCGTGAGGTAGAAGAAGTCAAAGGCGTCGGTCAACGTGCACACGAGTTAACTAAACAGACTTTAAATTGATTGCTAAGGTGTATGCGATGTGATGTCTGCTTATGGCTTTCTAAACATAAAGTTTGGCGACTATGTAAATCTAAAAAATTATTTTTAGAATATTAAAGAAAATTGAATGGTAAAGTCAGACTAACAAATTCAATGCCATTGGATGAAATATAGTATTTCCTCTTCTTGCTATATATAGTAGAGATAATAAGACACAAAAGAGCTGACAATCCATAATATTTTAGGAATTTATGCGTATCTGTTTCAAATAGTAAAATACGGTACCTTAAAAATACCCACTTGAAATCACAAATGTGTATATGCAGAAATAGAAGGTACAATAATTCGTGTGTGGCAGCCTTAATGAACCCAGTAGGCATGAAAGGCAACCACAATCCGACTTCCGTGACTTTCAGAGGCAAAAAACTTGTGACTTTTGAAGAAAGAGGGTGCAGAGAATTGACTATTGTGAGGACAACTCGAGTGAGGGTGGTTCTTGGGGTGAAGACAACGCATGTATCCCGTTCGCCCGGAGATGAGGGCTGCATTGGAATCCTGAGTTGGGGCCATTGTAAATGTAACACATCGCTTCTTTTCCTGGGGCTGCCGGTGTTACATTCAGGGGAGCAATTCACTGACCCCAGTCACGTATGGTACGGTCAGATACGCCGGTGTCAACAGTTGAATGTCACAGCATCGACAGCACTTTCCTTCAACTGAATAAAAGGGTAGTATAGAACTGAAAATGGCTCTGCATAAACATTAGAGATGCGGAGAGAAAAAAAATCCATTTCACATACAGAACTTTGAACAGAGATGTAAAACTACAACTTCCTCTATCTCAGTATTCTTATCGGTTTAACTTTGACCTGCAGGAAGATACAATAACTGATAAGTTTGTAGGAAATCGACTTTAAAGTGTAAACATAGATTTCAACCACATATTTACTTTTTAGTTTTAAGAAAATTCTAAATGATAATGATGATTATGATAAACGCACATTTTCCTCCCACGTGCATCGTAAATACAGAAGGTTTCTGAATTTCACCCAAGAATTCGATACCCATATTCGATACGCTTTTGAGGTGCCCTGAATTTAATAAAAATACACTTTTAGAAAAAGGTCTGTGTGTATGTGTGCCTTACTTTCTTGATATGTATGTATGTATGTATGTATGTATGTATGTATGTATGTATGTATGTATGTATGTATGTATGTATGTATGTATATATATATATATATATATATATATATATATATATATATATATATATATATATTAGTTCATCTCTTAAGAATTTGGCACTAAAAATTTCAAGAAATCCCTCCACCCAAAACTATGCTTCACATGGAGCATTTTTAAAATATTTATACATTCTCAAAAATGATGTACCATATGTTTCATTCATATGCAAATGAATTTTATGTTTGAAGCTCAGGCCTCCTTCATCTTGCATGACTTTTAGATAACTATTAATACGCAAAAAAAAAAAAAAAAAAAAAAAAATAGACATCTTACGCTATTTCGTAAATATACTTTGATATCCGAATTTTCCTACACTTCTAGCTTTTCAAATAGGAAGTCATTATTTTTATACTTTGAACATCCAGAGAGAACGGAATTTGAAAACCTTCACTTAGCGACAAGCTGTTCTCAAAACTTCTGACCTGCTTAGAGCATACTGAGTTACATATTTCACGTGCATCTATAGGAAAATTAGCAATAAAGTAATTGCTAATGTTGTACTCGATTAGAATTAAGAGGATGAGGAAAAAGTATTTGTAAGAACGGTTGGTGCGAGAGTGAGGTAGAAAGGCATGTAGTTTAACACATCAGATTTTCCTATTAGTCTTCCTTGATTACTTTCTCCACCAGTACATAGTAGATAGACAAGTACATTACACCCAAAATGTTTGATATCATATTGTTATTGGAAGTACATACTTTAGAGTTTCCTGAATTCAAAAAGAATTACTAAAATGCGTTTGCATATGTGAACACGCAACACTAAACCAAAAGCACAGCTAAATAACTAATGCTTATACCTCAAAACAGTTGACTCAAGGAATTGATAGAGCACTTGGGAAGGAAGAATATTTATTGTTTACGTAAATATAACTTTCTCTACTCACTGTAGTTTATTTTCTTCTGTGCAGCTATTAAAAAAAAAGGAAAAGCTTATTTTTTCTCATGTTTATAAAGTTAAACGTTTGCGGAAATTGTTGTAGGTAAAAAGATAAAATAGATTTATAGTAGACTCCGCCGATATTCAGGTTTTCAAAAAATAGATTTACAAAGCTGTTTCTTTTTTGTGATAACTAGGACTAGAAAATTTAGTAAAAGTCCTTATGGGTCACTATAGGCCAGCAAAAGGAGGGTTTTATTTGTTCTTTGTCTTTTTAGTTATTTTTATATTTAAAGGTAAAACACAAAAAAATTCAAATTTTGGGCGAAAAGGCCATATTCATAGCTTTAAACTATTCTGGAGCCTAATGTTATTGAGACAGAAAAGCCCAGAGAAAATTCAAAAAATGAATGTGTTGGGAACCTATTGTTAAAATATTAGGCCAAAAGTTATCTTGTCACAAGGGACTTTTTAGGTGACATAACCAAAAATAAGTAAATTTATCCATGTTTTCCAAACTATTACAGTGAAATTGGCAAAATTTGGGCTGTATCATATCTTCCTGAGTGACATCCATAGCATAAATCTTAAACAGCTGGCGGTATTAGTTTAGGATTTCAAATTTTCAGTCTAAGGTATCCTTAAACAGCTTGAAGAGTGTAATTTGGGGCTGTCTAAAAGCAGGCAAGGATGTGTGTCCAAAACTTTTACAATATACTGAATGTACCATCTACCAAAAGGGCAATAGACACACAGACAGACAGACAGACAGACAGACAGACAGACAGATAGATAGACAGACAGATCGACAGATATATAGACAAATAAACAAGTAAACAAATAAACATATAACCAAATAAGTAAATAAATAAGTAAATAACTAAATAAATCAATAAGTAAATAAATAACTAAACAACTAAATAAACCACTAAATAAGCAGCTAAATAAGCAACAAAATAAGCAACAAAATAAGCAACAAAATAAGCAACAAAATAAGCAACAAAATAAGCAACAAAATAAGCAACAAAATAAGCAACAAAATAAGCAACTAAATAAGCGACTAAATAAGCGACTAAATAAGCGACTAAATATGCGACTAAATATACGACTAAATAAACGACTAAATATACGACTAAACAAACGACTAAATAAACGACTAAACAAACGACTAAACAAACGACTAAACAAACGACTAAACAAACGACTAAACAAACGACTAAATAAACGACTAAATAAACGACTAAATAAACGACTAAATAAACAACTAAATGAACGACTAAATGAACGACTAAATAAACGACTAAATAAACGACTAAATAAACGACTAAATGAACGACTAAATAAACGACTAAATGAACGACTAAATGAACGACTAAATGAACGACTAAATGAACGACTAAATGAACGAATGAATGAACGAATGAATGAATAGATAGATAAATACATACATAGATAAATACATACATAGATAAATACATACATACATAAATACATACATACATAAATACATACATAAATACATACATACATAAATACATAAATACATACATAAATACATAAATACATACATAAATACATACATAAATACATAAATACATACATACATATATACATACATACACAAACAAACAAACAAACAAACAAATAAACAAACAAACAAACAAACAAACAAACAAACAAACAAACAAACAAACAAACAAACAAACAAACAAACAAACAAACAAATAAATAAATAAATAAATAAATAAATAAATAAATAAATAAATAAATAAATAAATAAATAAATAAATAAATAAATAAATAAATAAATAAATAAATAAATAAATAAATAAATAAATAAATAAATAAATAAATAAATAAATAAATAAATAAATAAATAAATAAATAAATAAATAAATAAATAAATAAATAAATAAATAAATAAATAAATAAATAAATAAATAAATAAATAAATAAATAAATAAATAAATAAATAAATAAATAAATAAATAAATAAATAAATAAATAAATAAATAAATAAATAAAATAAATATATAAGCAATAAATAAACTAATAAATAAGTGAAAATAAATAAATTGTTTAGTATTCTACACAAAAATCAGGACATTTATTGCTGCGTAATTTAGGAAATAAACTTAAGTCTCGAATAAATACATAAACATGATTTGTACTACTCATATGCAAGCTTAACGTCATGAGACTTTTAATGAACTTTCTCCCCATTTTTTTATATTGTTTCAGCGAAAGGCGCAGAAAATTCACATTCGACAATTTACGAATGTACATGGTTCTTCAGTGTAATTCCCGCATCGAAAGCAATGAGGAAGATGGCGTAAGTTATACTTTGTATCCATACCAGAATGTACGCACAGAGCGCATCGGTATACTTGTTGATACGGACTTTGAGTGTAAGACGTAAGTCTTCCAACGTTAAGTCATATAGGACGATGAATGAAATGGGTGACATGTTGCTCAAATGAGCCCAGGTTTCATGGAACTTTGGGTTACCGCACATTTGTATTTCGTGAAGAGGGAACAACCCGGAAGAGACTTTATCCAGGTAAGTCTCCTGACCGAGATTCGAAATCGCGACTTCTTGTACTAGGCAGACACGCTACCATCTTGGGAGACATAGCTATAATGAAGTCAAAGTCTACATCTGACCTAAAACACATTTGAAAGTACGTTTTGTTTAATAATGGGACTGCAGTAACCTAATTGCATTTCATTATATAAATTTTCATTAGAAAGCATCGATTGCTTTCTGAGCAGTTTAATCCCCTCAGTGCTATCTCTCCTACATTGCTATTAAAAATCTTGATGTAACAAACGTTTCACAAACTCGCAGGCATTAATATTCAATGGGAAAATACAGTAGATGCGTCTGGATTTCTCACAAATAGACAACGGTTCTGTGTTTGTGTAGCAGGAAAAGCGAGGGCTGGAAGGGAGGAAATAAAGAAACATCACAAACCAGGTGGTTCATTTACCGTTTCCGTGATTTGCAGCGGAATAAACAATGGTTTTGTGCCTCTTACTGAATAAATGATGAGGAGATGGATGGTACAGCATGCATCCCTGTGGCAGAGCTCCATATATCATCCAGGCTGCGTAACGTCTTGTGTTTCTGGGATCCAATCAGGCTCCGCGTTTCTGAGACCTGTCTCTCTCACGACGAGTGTATCATGTGTAGCGAGGGAGAGAAAAACATGAAATTGGATACACAAATATATACACAGGCTTTCACATATTCCTTGTTAGGCATTCTTAAAAAAATATAAGAATGTCTCTCTCTCAAGAATGTGTCGTCTTCCGCGACGGTTACATCAGCGGCTTAAGTCTCACGTCAGAATTTAGGAAAATACAGTGCGTGAAGCAACTGAGGAATGCTGCGAACGTCCTCCAGGCAGTCTGGTTTTACAATGCTAGACTACTATCGGGACACTAGAACATATCCTAGCGTTGACCATAAACGTAAACGGTGTTTCCTTACATAAATAAAGAAAATAAAGTGGAAGTTTGTGAGAACAAGTTAAACTTTTAAATATATTTTCATAAATATATTACAATGCCGCGCCGTGGCTGAGTGGTTAGACCACTTGACTCTCACCAAGACGGCAGGGGTTTGATCCCATGCGACCGCAAATTGAGATTTGTGATGGATAACTCAGCCCTGGAATGGGTTTTCTCCGGGACCTCCGGCTTCCCCCGCCATCATTTAAACAACTGATTCATTATCATCTTTCATTTCATCCACATCGCCTTCATTCTGATCACCTACTTCCCTCACTCTCATTCCGGGGACTGGGCTGAGCACCTATCCCTTGATTTCTCTCTCTGATCCATAATTGTAGCTCCTTCACCCGACTTCTGAATGTCTTAAGGGCTCCAGGATCATAAATGAACAGGACTGTGTCCTATACCAAGAGAAGAAGGCAGGAGGGAAATATATTAGAATTAAGAAAATATTTTATTACATACGTACCTTTGATTATCTGGACTATAATGTTATGATAGTTACAGGAATACTGGAATTAAGCAGAATAGATCGTACTGAACTTGTGCAACAATAAGTACAGCTCTTCTAATAAAACATAATTAACATTGTGTAAGCTAACGCTGCACTGGCTAAGCTAATACTACAACGAAAATGGATCTAAAAGTTTGTATAAGAATAAATTTGAATCTACAAATTAAACTATTAGAGACGAATTAAGATGATCTTTTAAGTGGAAATGTCAAAAAGTGTAAAACCAATTGAAGAATCCATTAAAATCGAATTGAACTCCCTTGGTGAGTAGCTGTCAGCCTCATGGAAGAATTTAAATATTTTAAATATATATATTTTATTTTTTTATTTTTTTTTTTTCCAGAGAACCTATTAATTGCCAAGATGATATCAATGCCGTACGGAATTTCGTGCCAAATATTGGAATTTGTATGCAATAAGTGTACTGACATGAGGCATGGCCCACTTAAAAAGCTATCGTCTTGGCCGCATATGAGTCTGCGGCTTTGGAATCAATGGACCAGCGCGTAGCCAAATGATGACGAAACAGGCATGAGTAGAGCAATCAAAGTGGATCAGAACGAGTACCCAAGATGGAAATGGAAGACCATCTCAAAGATTACCCTGAGATTGAGGACGGAATGATAAAGTTGTAAAGATGAGTGCAATGAATGTCGAAGAAAACCGTAAAATCCGGAGAAACCCGGCCAGTCACTAGAAATTCCATATACTAGACCCAATTCATTGAAGAGCTAGTAGCTTAACCCGCACCTGCATACCACCTTATGTTTCATTGTGACGAAAGTATCGCAGGTATATGGTATGTTAGTAAAATTCTTTAAAATTGAAATCGTCGAAAATTTGTCCATATAAATGTTAGATTGGCGGTTTTGAAAATGTTTTTTTTGCAATCCCTGGAAATTCTAAACTTACAGATCGTCTGGTTTATCTTGAAATACGGAAATTAGGGAGAGAGAGCACTATTGGCCGCGCTGTTGTAGGTAACCCATTACTGCCTAATCCCACATCGCATCACTTCTATGTAGTTTGTCTGGTTTATCCTGAAACATGGGCATTAGTGAGAGAAGGGAGGGGGATAGAATGCATTACTGCCCGAGTAGGTAACCCATGACTGCTTAATCTCCATCGTATTACTCCCATGGATTACTTCCGATTGATTCTGCATGATTATATTGTAGCTATCTCTTTAATACTTTCAAGCACAGCACTTTAAAGACTACTAGTAGATGGCGGTAATAAAGATATACCGTCCATTAAGGATTGGAGAGCCACTTTCTTTTAATTTATGATGAAATTATGTAACATATCAAATAATCCGTCTTTTCCCAGTACATTTTTTCTACCTTCTTCATTGCTTTGTGTATGTGTAGTGTTTAACGCCCACTTTTACTACATATGGCACCGCAGGCGGTGACATGAGATAAAGATGGAGCACCGGTGGAAATCAATTGGATGGCGGGGGAAACCGGAGGTCCAGGAGAAATCCCGTCCCAGGGCCATGTTGTCCACCACCAATCTCACTTTGCGGACGCCTGGGATCGAACATGGGCCGCCTTGGTGAGAGCCAAACGGTCCAACCACTGAGCTACGGCGCGGCCTTCATTGCTTTGTGCCCATATTAGATCGATAGCATTCGTATTACAATGACACAGAGGTAAGGTAATTCAGCTATGGAATCAATTGTATACACCTTGAACTTATTTTTGTTTCCCTTAATTACCTCGTACAGCACCGGTTTTGATACCATATTTCCATTATTACCATATTTTACTGTTAATATAAAGCATTGTTTGTAAATAAGCAAGCTCTGCACGGGTTGTAGCACCTGTCATTATCTGACGGAGACTAGGCAGCCGCGGATTACAGTGGCAGTGTGTTTACAAAACTTTTCACTCCTCCCTTGTCACAGGTAGGGGTAGCGCTAAGTAGGTAATGTTTAAAGTCAAACAAGATGAACCTTAACAGCGTTTGCTGTTGTAGAGGACAGATACCACACAACCTCTTCTAAAATGGCCCTTTTTAACTCAGTTTAATATTTTGGAGCAAACTCTGTATCAAAACTTAGGTTCAACTGCAATACATCCCACACTATACTCATTCAACAATTCGTAGCTTTTTATTGCACACGATTTCATTTACATGGGCTGTAATGAAAAGCTTGCATAGAACAGTTTTTTAAATGTCTCAAAATTCTTTACATAGAGAGACAAATGAAAAATATGACGTTTCCTGCATAAATTATTCTAAAACGCTTGTTTTCATCTGCTTCATTTAAGTTTTTTGGAGAACTGACTTTTTATATATTTCCTATAGAGAATAGGATAGCAAAACCTTTAAGAACTGCTCGATGGCATTAAGATTCTGCTCTCTTTACTTGGTCGAGACAAAATTTATAACAGGTTCTTATTGGGACAAAAATATAAGTATGTATTTTAAAATATAAAGAAATAATGCATATCCTCAAAATGGCTAGATTAACAAAACAGTACATTTATAAATGCTATGATTTAAAGAAGTCGAGATTTTGTCTATTTTCCACTGTTTACCAGTGTCAGTGGTACGTTTTCTCTTCCTTCGGTTTATCAATTAAAATCAGAGGCGCATTTCGTAAAACTTTTACGGTTAAAATTAATTTACCACGCAAATACCTTAGGAATAATGAATTCTGCTAAAATCGTCAGTCATTTTAGGATAATAAAGTACAAAAGGGTTCTATGTAAGGGAAAGTTTACGGCGGTTGAATTTCTTGAAAATATATGTCACATCTTTGGAAGTTAGTGAACTTAAGTAATTTATCCGATGATTCGTTTTTTAGTTATGAAGTTACGTTCTCCATACACAAAGAGACACACACATAGGTAGAAAACATCTATTTCTGGGAACATTTCAACAGCGATATTTTGAATGGAGTATATTATCTGTAGATCACACTCTGTTCTATTCGTTTTTCCTATCGTCACTTAATCTGCATAATATGGTAATAATAAAATAATGACAATAATAAACATTTTAAGTTATTTGAAGAAGGGGTCATCTCCCTACAAAACCCGTTTATTAGATGAACGCACATCTGAAATATTTAGTATGTTTCAATTTGGCTAATACAGCTTTCACTCCTTAATGCACCACTTCTCGTCGCTTTTGTTTACACGTTACGGAAATATATACACGTTGAACATAGCTATTCTTTGCAGTATGCAAACACTAATGTTTTTCATACATGGCTTAGCTTACACCAAAACTCTCTTAAGTATACCACTTTAAAATTATCGGGATAACATCAATGCTTCGTACGGTTTTTAAATGCCTCTAGTATGCAGCATTAAGTTAGGATCACCATGTGGCTATCTTCATAATATTTTCATTATTTTCGTACTACGAAGAAAAAGGAGTAAGAAATTAATTTTAAGCATTCACAAAAATCAGTTTAGATTAAAATATATAAAATAATACCCTATTTCACCACAGCACTAGGATCAAGATAATTACAGGAGTCCTGGAAGCAAATGGAAAAGGAGTAACACAGGCAAAGAGTGGGAATTAAAATAAAGTATACTGAAATTAAATTACATTAATAATGGATAACATCAAATTTAGTAAGTTTTTGACACTTCAAAAAAAAAAAAAAAAAAAAAAGTTTTATGGCTAGAATGGGAAAAGCGAAATATGAGATAAAGAAATAAGGTAAGGAACTATGTGGGCTAGAATGGGGACAGAGATATAAGAAACTTGGACAAATTTCCAATGTATGGAATTGTTAGTCATTGGCATACGACTTCAGAATGAGAATAAACCATGGAATGAGGGGTGAATTCAACATTGAAGAAATTGTCTAATTTATCGAAAGATATGGGAAATAGCAACTGATTATTAAATAAGATAAGGTCATTATGCAAATTGGTATCTATTTAACTACTGTAAATGAAAAATTTGAAATGTTTCAAAATGAATAAATAAGGTTCACATGGTGTACTAAACGAGATAGTGGAGCTGTGGTCCAACAAACCGAATAGCCACGGTGTTGAAGCTTCTAGGATCTCCAAATTAAGCTGCAAACTCGCAGGTTTGAAATTTAATACATTCAGGTTGAAATTTGTCCATTTATCTATAAGCATATTAATACATAACGGGAGAAGCATTTGAATATTGATATGTACATTCGACTACTAGTAACAAACTACGGGACTTAATTCATTAGAGAATACAATTTTACAGGGTCAAAAATTGAAATAATAATAATTTTTGTAGTTATGTTAGTTTATCATTGTTATCCCAGCAATACCTTTATCTTTCGCAACGAAGCTATATGCTGTTGCCGTTAGGATTTGCATTACTTTAAACGTAGCTTACTTACATGCATTCTCCAGGGCGCTCTGAGGACCACATTAGGAGCTATTTTCATTGTTCACCATTTGAAATTGCACGCTAATAGCTGTATTTATAAGCCGCATTCGAAATAATAGCCTTACACCCATCATTCGACCTTGCCCGCACACGCTCCAAGTACCTGCCCCGTGACAAGGGTCGAGCTGCACTAGACGGACTTCCGGGTTGAAACATTTGCGAAGAATGAAATGCGATACCAACGTAACAGCATATAGTTTCACCACAGCTAAAAACTATGCTTAAAGAAATATATGCAGGAGGAGCCTTACAGCCACATGCATACATGGAAAGAAAATTGTCATCTTATACAGAGTAAATAATATTGCCACGTATAAACTGCATAACCTTTTATAAAACATACTGGCAATTGACAACTTTCTATTTCCTACGTGTTTCCAAATTTACTGTAGAGCTTTTTGCAATATCAGGATTTCCTGCGAAAAAAAGCTGAAAATAACTTCAAAATTAGTGTAATATGGAGGAAAAATAGACCCATGAACTCAATTTTCGAAGATTTTCAGTAAAAAAAAAAAGAAGTTTGTTTAAGATATTTCCATGACAATAAAACATACGGAGGAAATCAAGCTCATCAGACCGCTAGCCTCTCACAGAACTGGGTATATCCAAGGCACCGCATATGGGATTTTCGGAGGACAAAGTGGCGGCCAGGTTTGATTAATAAAATTGCTGATACTAAGTTTTGTATCTGCAATAATTTTTAAGGAAAATGACTGAAGCAGCTGATGGAATTTCTATTGCAAATTTCGCCTGAGCAAGGTTGGAACATTTAGGACATTTTTTTTTAATCCGAAAGTTTTACTGGCTGAAATAAACGTTTGAGATTTGATAACGACTGTAAAACTGAATTTACTATTCAGAAACTTAAATTCACCCTTTCCAATAAACGTCAATTCAAATATTGTGACTTTGTGGGTTCGTAAAATTAAAAGTCCAATTTGCAGAAATTAAAATCATTCTTTTTTCCGTAGAAATACCAGGGAGGGTGTGGGGTGCACTTCACGTTGATTTTTGCAAGATATTCAGCAACAACATTGGAAATATGCGGCCGCGCATTATCGTGGTGCAGCATTCAGCCTGCTTTACGAAAATGTGGCCTTTGCGCCTGATGTGGACTTGCAATGTTTTCAGGAGATCCCTGTAGTATTGTCCAGTTACTGATGTGTGTGCAGGTACAACATGCTGATAAACCATTCCATGAATATCAAAGAATGAGATGAACATAACTTTCCCAGCAGAAGCAACCACTTTTGAATTTTTTTTTTTTTTTTTTTTTTTTTTTTTTTTTTTTTTTTTTTTGGTGGTGAAAGAGATTTCCACACTGAGCGTTGCTGTTTGCTCTCACATCAAAATAATGTAGCCAAGTTTCATCAGTTTAAAAGAAACTCCGGATCTTCCTCTAACATCAACTTTAGCTGCATTCAGACCTGCATGCGAATGTCCTTTTGTTCGAGAATCAACGATCTTGGAACCCATCGCGCACAAACTCATCTCATGTGTAAAGTTTCTGTCATCAACGTGTGGGTGGCCCCCAATGAAATGTGCAGTATTTCAGAAAGTGATCTTAAGGTAATTCCTCAATCCTCTCTCACAATGGTAGCAGCAATGTTGAGGTTTTCTTCCGTAAGAGCAGTAACTGGAGCACCGTGTCCACCTTCCTTTGAAATTGATGTCTCCCCTCTTTAAACATCTTAAACCACCTTCGAACTATGCTGTAAGGATGAACAGACCTTCCATAGGCCTCCTGTAACACTGTATAGGCCTCAAATGAAGATTTGTTGAGACGAAAGCAGAATTTCAAAGCCGCATGTTGTTCCTCGCGTGTTAGCTCCACTGCAGTGGTAGGCGATACTGAGCATGTCTGAATTTGCCTGGTTCTCAGAGGCGGGAACCAGGATTACCAACAATGAAACTACTTTGGCGTGTTTCTTTTTCGTTAAGCTAACAGAATATAATAAGATTGAATTTTAGTGCGAAAAGTTATGAAAATTAAGATCATTCTTTATTGAACAGCCCTCATATTATAGTGATCATAATTACACGTGTGCTATCGGGGTATTTGCCCATGAAGTTGGAAGTTGTTCAGTTAATCTCTAACACTTTATTATCATTTAATATTGTGGGTCACAGTTTCTATGTACAGTATCTCCTTGGACGAATATGTTACATTTTCGGGAAGACCAACCCTTCCTGAAAAAGAAAGATTGCTACCACATTGATTCATAATGATACCTACCTTATTTGCAATTTTGAGTTTAACTGTATTCTCAATTTTATTGGAACGGTTTCAGTATAATTTAACGGCATTTTATGTATTAGAAATCATACTATAAGCACATCCGTTAAATGAAACCGTTGGAAGAAATTCCTCTCTTATAAGTTGGCAGGTTTTATAATAACCGTGGAATTAATATTTGATTATAAGAAGGAAGTTGTACAAAAACGTGTATTTATCTAGGACACTGATTTCACGTTCGCAAAATGTAGTTATCCCAAGTATGCTATTAAGCTACCGTAGAGAAGATCATTCTACAAGGCTACGCCCAATTTGAAAACTCATATTACAATTTTGTGGTTATGCGTTTTTAATACCCTGGAGATAAAGATCGCACATCCACGCAATCGGTGATGATGATGGGTAAGAAAAATTTTACATCTTCTAAATGGAGCAGTGATTTCTTTCTTCGCTTCGGCATGAAACGCAGCTGAAGAATATGCCGCAAAATAGCCCTCATTTATAAAGGAAAGCTCCCCACAGGCAGAAGTGCTAGGTTAGTTACGTAATAATTGCAGACTCACTACTTCCAGTTTGGACATGCAACAGATTTTCTTAATGAAAGCTTATGTAGGTACGTGTGGAAGGCGTTGGGAACTCCAAGTACATACCATAAAGAAAAAAGAAGCAAATAGCAGACATAATGTGGCTTCCCTTCGCCTAATATAGACGGCTCAAGGGTGTGCGTGCATGCCTGCGTACATAAACTGTACTACATCCGGCTTCGTGCCATCAAACTTGACTTGCAACCTTCAAAATAAGAAAATTATTGTTGATATATATTTGAAGGGGTTCTACAGGTAGGTATATATTAGCAAATACTACCCAGTTTAATTAATATAATTCTAATACTATTAAAATTATTCAACTCAGAGTTAAAAACTTTTTAGATTGACATAAAACCTTAAAAACTAAAGGGCTATGAAAATTAAATGTTTCTATGAACAATAATTGGGATCCCCTCTCATTATTCTAACGAAAGTGAGATGTAAAAAATACAGTGGTTTTGATAAAGGAAGCTTTGTAACTTTGAGTTGTATTATGTCGAATGATAACGCTAAACTTTTGGGCCGCGCCGTGGCTGAGTGGTTAGACCACTCAGTTCCCACCAAGGCAGCCCGGGTTAAAGTCTGTTTAGTTATAGATGTATTATTTTATCTTGACAGGAATCCTGCGAGGTAGGGATGAGTATCAACTGTGGTGGGGATAGTGCACACATCGCCACAATGCGTCCCACGCGTAAGATTACGAGAGGGGAGGGCGGTGCATAAGGTGTCTAAAAACAAATTTCATTCTCGAAGTCAGTTTTGCTGCTCTTATAAACTAAATTGTAATTCTTACTATGGTAGTAATCTCCACGCTTTTGTGGATCTTAAATAGTACATAGGCAAACCTTGTTCTCCTCCAGCAGGCATGATAAACAACTGTCGGCCTTTCAATATCGCTACAGAGTCCCTGTAACGTATTTCACTCCAGGCATGTTGTCCAGTATGTGCTGTATTTACATAAGTTTCATCCAAATAAACTACATTTCGATTTCTCCGAATACTTCGTAAATACTTAATCCTTTTTGCACGTATGGTGCGATGTTCGATTAAAATTTGTCTGTCACGCTTAGTGTCTTCGCCCCTCCAAATAATCCTAGCTTCAAAATAACTCTTCTTAATGTTTAGACACTACCTTGGAAGTCAGTAGAATTTTTAGCTTCATAAGCACTTTCTTCAAAGTTGGTCTTTGTTTTTCTGTGCTTTAAAAGTTATTCATATTTCGTCTAACTACTTCTGAATTAGAACTTCCAAATTAGATTTTGTGCATGTTCTTAATCTTTGTTTACTGGGAATAGAGAAGGACGTTGTTGCACTAGCACCAATGGCTTTTCATTCCTTAATAACTCTCCTAAACTGCTTTCAGACACAACTGTTGCCTCAGATACCCTTCCCCAGATTTTTATAGCTGACCCAGACCACTGTTCCTTTTTTATAAATCTATGGATATTGGTTATTACTTCTCGTGTTTTTAAATGCAGCATTTATAAATGCTCTCTTGGAACCAGGAGGGAAGCACATTTTGAAACAAGCTGTAATGTTACCGAGCATCTCTGCATGTGTTATTTGCTGGCAACTGGTACGCAACTGACCTGCCCTCCCCTCCTGTTGCAACCGTTCTGAGGTGGACAGATACCACTGCGCATCGCTCTGCACTTTTCAAGATAAAAAATACATCTGTAACTCGTGTGCACGTCGGCCGACTCTTTTGATTAACCTTTATAATCGTTTTTGAACCCCGACCTTCCTTCTCCCAGAACGTTCTGCAAGGTTGCCACCTTTCTCAATACGTCATGGTTATCGTACGAGGTTTCATCTAAATGAATTATTGAATTATCTTATGTCCATTTCTGCGAAACATCCTTGGCTTAGACACATATATAGCCAAGCTACAATTCTACTGGATTCCATAATAACCCTTACCTTAATCAAAGTGCTGTATTTGAAACCCAGCTCCTTTAGGAGGCCGCGCAAAGTGCAGTGCCCATACAGTAAATCACAAATTACTTGCAAGTGTGCAACCAATTCGTCTGAGGTGGGCGCTCTCCCTTTTGCATGGAATCCATAAATTTCTCCGCGAATTAAATCGCATGTAAAAATATCTACTTTATAGAAACGTTACCTTTCGTTTCCACACTTGATCAGCGTCTTTGGTATTCCTTTCGTCACAATATTTCTTACTGTATTTCTGAGAATACCCAGAATTTATCAGGTTCATTGAACGACCCCATATCAAGATTATTTTTCAGCACATATTTATATGTGTTCAAAACAAGCGATTGATTTTGCTTAGAAAGAGTTCCCGTTATAACTTTGTTTTTTGAGGCTTTTCCAGTAATATAACTCGGCCCAGTTATTCACACTATTGTCATTACTTTGATTATGTTCACTTGACTGTAGGTTATCTACTACTTCATTTGCATTTACCACTGCATTTCCCTCCCACGGTCTCCACATTGTGACACACACCGAATTGCTGCACGTAATGAAACAGACCAACTGGAAGTTGGAACTTTGGCAACTGAGACTCCACGTGGAGTAAACATGCGACTGTCACTTCGAGAAAATGGGCCTTGTATTGTGGAGATAGATTTATGACGGTCATTAGTGGGCGGGAGGGCCAGTTTCCTTTGAGTCCGAACTGCACACCCGTTGACTAGACAGACTTTACTAGTTGCAACTGTTTGAAGCTTTTAACATCTGTGAGAGAGACGGAATGAGATTGCAACATTACGCACAGAAATCAAGAAAGCCAATCCTACCTGAGGTATTCCTAAAACCGCCTCGTGCTCATAGTGGAACCCAGTCAGTACAGCACATTACAACACCTTAAAAAGACGCCAAAAATGATTTCCATTGATGAAACACACTCTCAAATGAATACTTGTCTAGAGTAACATTTCTTAATTGTGTTAAGCAAAACTAGCGAAAATTACAAAATTGGCTTTTACCTTTATCGAGTCTTATAAATTGAAATTTGAAAATTTGAAAATTGCAACTTCTACACACTTCAGAGGGAAGGGATATTTTAGCCCGTATATTAGAAGACATTTTTCTTCACAATTAGCAGCTACTCTTTGCCTGGAAATTTCTGGAATTTCTTCCTTTGATCACATACATGAATCATTTCTTTCCTATATCTGCTTTAAACAGATTTTCTCATTATTGAAATTTTCTGGTATAAATGACCCACTTTAACAGGAACTAATAGAATAGCTGTATCAAAATTTAATACGACCAAGATAAATATACATTTCTGTTATGGATATTATTTGGAGTTATTAAGTTATTTGTCTATTTTTAAAGGAATAACCGGTGATACATTTTAAATCAAGAATGATGTAATAGCGAAAAACGTTTATTTAATAAAGATATTCAATGCATATAATGTGTCATTATACTTAAAGGGGAATGTCACTCTAATATCATAAACAGTTTCTGAGATAGAAAGACATTTTAGAGGTAGGGTTAGAACTTTTAATGTTTCGAAATTATGATAGTTAATTTTGAACTAAAAGAGGTTAAGAACATTGTTTTCTTTAACCATTTATTTAGGCACCTAACTGCATGGTCTTATAGCAACTTAAAAAATTAACACATTTATAAACTTTGATACAAGTAATACGACATATACATTACATTGTACAATTGATTTTATAATTTTTTAACTTGAATTAACAATGCCACATGCATTTTAACAGATATTTAACATTTAAATTTTAAGAAATTTAAGCAAGAATGCATTGTGTAGTAGATTTTCAAATGTTTTGTTGTATAGATTGGTACATTAAAAAAACAACTGTATTAATCTATTACATGTATTTGTCTCGCTCGTTGACAGATGTATATTGCCTTTAATCTTGAGTTTTTCCTCGTAGATGTCATATTGCTGGCAGTTCTCGATTATAAGCTGAATGGTGTTTCTTGTATTTCAGGCTGTGCATTAGATAGCGTATAGGAGTGAGTGAGTTTCGTATGTCCAATTCGAATTATAGTTATGAGTATTTGGTCTGGGCGACAGGAAATTAACTAAAAAGGGCTCGGTAGAATTATTTCTTGCTGCATGAAGCTTGCTTTTCGGAGAATTAACCCAAGTTTGTGTCCATGTGTTACAGAGTGTTCTTTTCAAATAAACATTTACATCTTGAAAAGGCACTTTAGTATTGGTAATTATACTTGGAAGATTAGTTGCCTCCTTGGCTGCTTTGTCAGCCAAATCGTTTCCACAAATATCAGTGCGCGAGGGAATCCACATTAACACAACGGTTATGTACTTCATAAAGATGCTGTAAAGCTTGTGATGTATTTCATTAATGAGAGGATGAGTTGCTGAAAGATCTTGGATTGCTAAAAGAGCACTTCTGAAGTCAGTGAGCACGAGAAAAGGTATATTACGGAGCTATCAACAAGCAGCCAACAATGCCTGCCATGGCCTCCTGATGACCGTTAACATGTTGAATGCTTAAGTTCATCTGTTTCGCTTTCAAATGTTTATAGAGAATAATTAGCTGTCAATTTAAGGTAAACCAGTTTAATGACTTAGTGAATAATAGTTTTCTGTAAGTTCAAGCAATATTTTATATGCATTTATAATTTTCTTCCTTCACTGCACTTTTCATTAACCTTCGACTGCTTCAATTTATATCTTTATATTGCTGCCATATTTCCCTAACCTGTACTATTCTGTTATAATTGATTTTCTAACACAATAATGAAGTATTAGTTTGTGCTATGAGATTAATATGATCTAAATTGTAACTCCTATCTATCCAGAAAGCTCAGATTGTTTTTAACAGCTTTTCTTTTGTTGGCAATTACTTTTATTCTGCTATTTCTGCAAACTGCAGGCCTGTCTTTGTACATTTTTCTGCTTAAATAAGTAGTGGTACATATGTTCCCATAATGAAGCTTTCCACATTTTAAATGAATACTGCTAAATGTTTTGGTATTTGCATTTTCATGTTAATTATTATGATATTATTCTTTTTAGTACGTAACACGTTTAAAAGTACGAACAAAAAAGAGGCCTCAATGACTGGAAGAGAAAGCTGCCTTCATAAGTCATGTTTTGTTATTTCAGGTCTGCAATAATTTCCATGGTCTGATCATTTCTCTTTCTATCAAACTTTTGGAGGGAGCGACTAATGGCAACCGAGTATGACGTATGCAAGGACAAGATCCATAACATTTTGAGCTCCAACTTGTCTAATCTGGTGGACTCCACCCACAAGCCGTTAATCTCCGGCAGTCCTCCCGGCTGAGATCCAGTCGGCAGTCCCAGCCGATGGTAGAAGAGATCTAATAGTTGTACATCTACCGCACAACCCCAACTTGCCGAAAAGAACCATCTAAAACATATGGTAATGCAGAGACAGAACAGCGAAGTCTAGTAAATCACCCCAACATTGCTTTCAGCCCAGGGGAAATTGCGAAGAAACCCATGGGTAAAAGTTGGCGGTTGCCGGGGTTGGAACCAGCGACCTCCGGAATTTGGTTTCAAAACTAACTAGCTCGAATTTTGAAATTCATAGCATTTTTCTAATTTTCATATTGTTTTCAAACAAACTAATTAGTCTGAAGGTAATTTATTTTCCTGGAAGTCAAGATGTGAATTAAAATCCAGAAATATTGTTGATTGCAGTGGCAACATCAGCAGTTACTCTGACTGGATCGGGCTCTTTGGTGCCATTCCTCAGTGGGAACATTTGATGCTTGATGAATTAGTGAGCTAGCATCAAACACCACTTAAGTTCTGGGTAGAGAGAGGAGAGGTCAATGTGCCGATTCCCTTGTCAGACTTAGTAATCGAACCTGGAATCTAACTTAGTGCCACAGTTACAGCGTTGAGAATATTACGGCAGCACCGTTGGCATCCGATATGCCTCCCAAGGATGACGTAATCCTGCATTTATATTAGGACATCTGCACATGTGACAAACCAGAGAGCAAACAGGAAAGCATATAAATATATGTAATGTAAGAAGATATAATTTAGATATGGATAAAGTTACAGCCAGAACCTCAATAGATGAAACTGGTTCCCTTAAGTTTTGGAACTTAAACTAAGTTATACTCAAAGAGAAAGAAATTAGAAAGAAATAAAAGTAGAAAGAAAGAAACTGTAAGAAAAATAGTAGAGGACTCATTGTTGAACCCAAATTCAGAATTAAAGTTCTAGAAAGGGAACCGGGCCCATCAAAACAGTCTAAAAGAAAAGTAAGTCTTCATTTAAAAGATATGATAGGTATATCGAGAATATTACATGTACTTTTAGATTACTTTGTTTTAATATGTGATTTATTTTATTTAATATTATGACTCTGAAGATTAAGGATTCATATTACTATTTCTATACTACTGAGTAGAGAAACTATTGCATTTGACCCAAAAATTCCATGTCATATTTCACTATAAGTATATATTTAGAAGCTCCTTGAACCTAAACAAAAGACATTTGTATAAAAAGGCCCGGGAGCGTTTGTGTTTATCTAGGTACATACATGGACGTATATGTTTTTGTGTGTACAGCAAAAGCAAAAGTTCGAAAAATTCGAAATGTATTTAAGTATCTTCCAAAACTGAGATAACAGAATAATCCACTCCATACTAGGCTCCGAAGTTTTTATTTTCTGGCCATTTTATTACCATGACTTATATTTAATTTATTCACGACAAATAAAGAATTTGCTGGCAATAGCCTATGATGCCATTATTTGCAATAAATTTTATGTAATTCGTATAAAAGGTAAACTATAAGATATCGATAAAACTTATTTCGAAATACCATATATTTAAAAATGCAGAATCTAAAATAACTGTGCGTGTGTAATGTGTAATTCACGTCCTCCAACGTCAAGTCATATCGGGCGATGAGTGAAATGGGTGAAAAGTTGATAAAATGAGCCCGGGGACTACAGAGCTTAGAGTTACCCAACATTCGTCTTCAAGGATAAGAGAAAATACCGGAATAAGAGCCCCTATTCAGGTAACTCATCCCGACCGAGATTCGAACTCGGGACCTCTTGACCGTGAGGCAGACACGCCACCATCCACGCTACCGAGGCGGGCTGTGTGTGTGTGTGTGTGTGTGTGTGTGTGTGTGTGTGTGTGTGTGTGTGTGTGTGTGTGTGTGTGTGTGTGTGTGTGTGTGTGTCAACTGTTTTGAATTTTTCAACACCATCTGTCATTGAAAGTTTATGGAATCTTAATCACACTATGAGTTGTGACTTGTTTTAAATATTTGATTATGGATTATATTTCTTCTATCCCTCTTTTGCGTACGGCGAAGTGTATAGTGACGCTATTGATACGATCGATTTATCTTGATTAACATTCAGTAGGAGATACACAAAATCTTCAAAAAGAACCAAGAGGAAAGAACAGACAGTTAATTTTTATAAATGAAATTTCTGTTAAAGATATTTTTCGTAACAATAACCGTTTAGGTTGAAATTTCCAGTATTTCAAAGTATATATTCTATAATGTCATCTCTATTCATTTTTATTGTCATCGGGTCATGCATATGGAATTGGGAACATCAAGTCCAGAAAATATACAACGAGTTTCCTTTTTTTTAAAAAATAAGTTAATGCTTGAAACCTGTGAACTTTTGTACAGCTTCACCAAAATATATCTTAACGGAGCATTTGGAAAAATATTAATGATGATCTACAAGAAGTAAAATAACAAATTATTCCCTCAGCGATTTTCGTAATAGATGTGGAGGAATATTAGCCTGTACTTGTGACATGCTGAGGTTTATCAGCAGCATTTTTGTTGTGCCTATTGTGAATTCCACGACATATAGATTGTGTTGCGAGATACATCCAAAACATGATATCTTCATTGCTAACTCAGCTTGAATACAACAATGAGTAGTTTGACAACTTGAAACTTGTCTGAATGAACACATAGGGATGCCATGGGGCCCAACAACGGTAAGACAGGTTCAGTTTCATAGGAAATAAGTTTGGAGGGAGCAGGTAGGCTGACAACTGCCCAAGATGACCCGCACAAGATCCGGAGGGCTATAAATAAGTCGGATGTATATGTGATACATGCCTCACGTCGTGAAATATTCACGAAATGAATAACGCTGGCCCTACGACGTGGGTGTCGTCTCTAGCTTTTGCCGGGCCGGTAAAAGCGTAACAAACGTTTTCTCTTCGGGATTATCGCCCATAAATCCTACCTCCTCGGCCTTGAGGGGGACAGCAGTGAGAGGCTCCGGCGTGCTTAGCCCCAGGTACTGGCGACTCACGTTACTCCCCCACCCAAAATCTTTAACACAAAGGATAAAGAAAACCCGAACAAACCAAACATACCTGTTCCGAGCAGAACAAATATTGAGGAACCGAAGAATTAGTCATCGTGTCCACAGAGTACAGCGCGTATCATTCATGCTTTCTGTCACAACACTTTTTGCTCGTGGTATTTCTTTGAACATCTTAACGAACTGACGATGGTCAGTGGCGCCAGAACAATTATATGCGTACATAATAAAAACCCAATACCTCCACTTACCTGACTTGCTCTACTCATTCTGATCAAAATATTCTTCTTGTTCTTCTTCTTCTTCTTCTTCTTCTTCTTCTTCTTCTTCTTCTTCTTCTTCTTCTTCTTCTTCTTCTTCTTCTTCTTCTTCTTCTTCTTCTTCTTCTTCTTCTTCTTCTTCTTCTTCTTCTTCTTCTTCTTCTTCTTCTTCTTCTTCTTCTTCTTCTTCTTCTTCTTCTTCTTCTTCTTCTTCTTCTTCTTCTTCTTCTTCTTCTTCTTCTTCTTCTTCTTCTTCTTCTTCTTCTTCTTCTTCTTCTTCTTCTTCTTCTTCTTCTTCTTCTTCTTCTTCTTCTTCTTCTTCTTCTTCTTCTTCTTCTTCTTCTTCTTCTTCTTCTTCTTCTTCTTCTTCTTCTTCTTCTTCTTCTTCTTCTTCTTCTTCTTCTTCTTCTTCTTCTTCTTCTTCTTCTTCTTCTTCTTCTTCTTCTTCTTCTTCTATTTCTTCTTCTTCTTCTATTTCTTCTTCTTCTTCTTCTTCTTCTTCTTCTTCTTCTTCTTCTTCTTCTTCTTCTTCTTCTTCTTCACTTCATGGCATAGGCAATCAAGTGCCTGTTCCGCCTTCGAAGTCCTCCAGCCATCGTTTCCTGGGTCTGCCCACCGATCTCCTACCTTTAGGATGATACTGTAATATTTGTTTTGTAAGTCTATTATCTGGCATTCTTTCAACTTGTTCCTTCCATTTTTGTTTGAGATATTTTAACCTATCATTCATACTGAAAATGTCCAGCTCTTCTCTTATATTGTCATTTCTTATTAAGTCCCTCTTCGTGCATCCTTTCACACTTCTCAAGAATTTCATTTCTGAAGCCTGTATTTCATTCTGTTGCCTTTTAGTTAACGTCCAAGTCGCACTTCTGTATGTCAGTATAGGTACAACCATAACTTTGTAGAACTTTAATTTGGTTTCTTTACGTATTTTGTTTCTAAATGTTCTATATATTGTTTCACACACTCTTTTGAAATTTGCATATTTTATTGTAGACATCATATTCCTTGTCAAAACTAACAACAGTTCCCAAGTAGTTAAAATGCCTTACCTGTTCAACGCAACGATTATTTATAACTACTTTTGTTCTAATTGGCTCTTCCCCAATGAATGCCATTACCTTTGATTTTATAAAAGAAATTTTCATATTATATTGCTTACTAAGTTCACTAAGTTTCAAAATAGATTTTTGCAGGGCAGACTCGCTATATTGTATAATAACTAATTCGTCAGCAAACAATAAAGTATTTAAAAAGTTTTTATTTGAAATTTTAAAACCCACATTCACTAGCTGCTTCCATTTGCATACTAGGTCCTCTATATAAATACTAAAAGGTTTAGGTGATAAATTACACCCTTGTCTGCCACCCTAATTAGTAAGATTTTTTTTTTTTTTTTTTTTTTTTTTTTTTTTTTTTTTTTTTTTTTTTTTTTTTTTTTAGAAATTTTACCATTTTTCTTCACATTTATTTTTGTTTGGAAGTAGAAGCATTGTAACATTTTTACTAATTGTTGTGGGTATCCTCGTTCTTCCAATTTTTGCCACATTTTGCATCGGTTTACCCTATCAAAGTCAATAAACGTCATATGCGTTTCTTTATTAAACTCCCTATGTTTTCCAATTAGTTGTTTAACAATAAAAATGTTACCTGCACAGGATATGCCTCTTCTAAATCCATTTTGTTCTTCCGAGAGAAGACATTCAGCTATATTCTGCAAACTTTTGTTTATTATTTTAGCAAATATTTTATGGGCCATATCCAGTAAACATATTCCTCTGTAATTGCTACAGTCATTCCGTTTCCCTCTCTTAAAGATAGAGATGGTTTGGGCCATAAGCCAATCTTCTGGGATACATTGCTTCTTCCAGCACATATTATATCAAAATATTCTTACAAACATTTATTCTTCTATCTGCTTCATGTCAAGATGAAATTTTGAAGAAACAGTACTACTGTAAGCCCACATGGCTAGAGGGGGCTAAAGGGTAGAGGAGCTTGAACTGTTTATTTGCCCCGGTAACGAATCTGATTGCTAGGAAATGAGTGTATGAGAGTGCATATGATTCACCCATGCTGCCAGATCTAATGTTTGTTGCCATAAACGCAGCGATAGGTATTATGCATGGGTGAGTTATGTGACAACACTGTGTACTTTAAACAAACATTCCATCCTTGTCATACTGGGAAGGTGAGCTTACACACAGCTGGGTCAGCAAAAGTGATTAACGCTACACTTTCCTCTAGCCTGCCTTCTTGTCCTGGGTCCACAGTACTACGCGTTTCCTTGTAGCTACCATAGAAGTAGAGTACAATGGCCTTAAATGATAATCAAGTCTTAAAATAGCTGGTGACTACAGGTGTGATGGGTTTGACTTCTCATTCCTTTAAAGATCTAGGATACAACAAAATGTTTCTTTCTACTTGAGCATAGTGTAACTAATGGAAAATTCAAACAAATGAATATCTTGGAAATCGCTTACTAACTATTCGAGGCAATTCAAAGTGAAGAGGACTTTAGGTTATTCTATTTTTCAAAATATTATATTTGAAAAAAAAAATTCAAAAATACTTCATATAAAGTGTGATTTGGGATGGATGATTTGAAACTCTTGATACCGAAATTAAGGTTTGCCATAAGTAAAGAATCATGATGGATGTCAAAGGAATGTCGGTACTTTTTAATAACACGTGCAAGGCCAGTTGGGTTGAATAGCAGTTGGCGGAAAGTTGTTATAACAAAAGCAATGTAAGAAACAGTGTCCTTAGCAGTTTTCTAAAGGGGCTCACTTGACTTGTTGAATAGGGTATTCTTTGGATCATTCAGAATGGCATGACAAAACAGCCACAAAGAGATTTTTGGTTGAAAAGGAGTTTTCAGAGTGAAAGTGATACACCCACACGCGCAGCTGTGGTCATTCAAACAGTCTTCGGCGTGAAGCCGATCAGAGCAGTTCGTGGCTAGGACGCCATTAGAAGAGTCTTCGGCGTCAGGTCAATGAGAACAGTCTGAGGTGTGAGGGCGATTAGGGGCAGTGCTCTTGTTCTGTCTTGGATATTTGTCGGTTCAAATATATATATATATATATATATATATATATATATATATATATATATATATATATGTGTGTGTGTGTGTGTGTGTGTGTGTGTGTGTGTATGAGGGACGAATAAAGTTTATCGAGTAATAAACATTCTGCCGTCAGTAACTATAAACTGGGATATCGGTAACCCTTGGTCGGCAACTTCCATTTCGATGTACTAAAAAAAGAAGCAGTGAATAAATAAGTTGGAAACGGGCATTCCAGTGTCATTAAATATCCTTCTCACACACATCCACGCATACCCTGTGAGAAACCTCATTGTTTTACCCTGAGCTAAACAAAAGTGCTTCAAACTGTATTGTCAAGTGGAACATTGTTCGCCACATATATTGTTGCTTCAAATTGGCGTCCTCAACGTGGAATTGTGTGCACCCAGAAACATTTGTTGCATCAAATTGGCGCCTCAACGTAGAACTCTTTGTTCGCCAACTTATTTGTTCGCCATTAAATTTTTGCTTCACTCTTCATGTGGTATCCTTGAAATATAATGAGCTTAAATAGTAATTTTGGCTTTTAATCGACCTTTCATTTTTGAGTCATGGTTAAATAACCAAAAATGATCTGCTACGGCCGATTTATCAGTCTGTTTATACTTAATGTTACGAAAATGTTCTTTCGTTCTGGCTTCTAAATTACGTTTTGTCTTTCCAATATAAACTTTATCACAATCGAAACAATTAAACTGATAAATACAAGATTTTTATTATTAGGAATTTTATCTTTTTTTAGAGAAATGTAATAAATTTTATACTATATTTATTTTGAGGAACTAAAGTTATACCAAGATCTTTATTTTTTTTTTCTTTTTTTAAAATGTTTATTAAACCAAGGATTGTAAGTAATTTCTTTAAAATTTTAATCGTATTTTATTTTTTAAGGGTAGAAATATCATTGACAGCTTTTTGATATTTGAATTTTTCAATTTTTTATTTATAAAGTCTTGTGACGGCCGGCCCTTTCAACACACGCTAAAATAAGGTGAGAAATATAGGCCCTACAAACCCTAAAGCTCAGAGGTCCAGGTAAGGGTACACGACATACAAGGAACTGACTCAATGTTGCCCCCAGTAAACATTTCAAATGCTTTAATTCGTTATTACAATCCCTGATTAAAACAAACATAACTAATTCCTTATAACAGTATGTGCTCCCCTTAAATACTGCAAAGAAACAATGGGCATCACAATCTTTATAAAATTACTGTGTAAAGAACATTTACTTTTGAAAGAACAATAATAAAGTATCAGGGTAGCCAGAGTCCCAGAAAACATTTAAATTGCCGATGATGGTAGCCAGTAACTGCACAGAAAGCATTTACCCAAACAAATAACTGAGTAGAACAGTTACATGAATAACATCCCAAAACCATTTAATACATAAGTGACTTCAGGGTAAGCCGACAGTAAAATTCCGTCCCCCATTTAACGATGTAGAAATTCTAAGCAGCTAGCAGCCACCCCTTTGTTTTTAGACCCTGAAACATAAAAAGGATAAAAAAAAATAATACAGCTTCTGGTCCCGGACCTGAAGGGAAGAGTCCAAAAAACTATCACGGCTCACCAAAGGCGATCATGTAAACACATTTTTTTTTTTTTTTTTTTTTTTTTTTTTTAGCAAAACCCTAAACTTGGAGCACTTACCCTAAGATTTATACTCTTCGAGCACCAAGCGCCAACTCCCTTCCCGATTCGAGGCAGTGCACACAAGAAGCTTCAGGAACCGCAGCGCTCCCAGAGAGCAACGGCGGGAAGCCGAAGCGATCCTCCGAAACAGCAGCGCCTCGAACCGGGAAGGCGAGGGAAAGAAAAAAGTGTGCAGTAGGGACAACAAACGGCACAGTCTTTATTAACACCATTAATAAAAGCAGTATCAATAATTTGTTTATATTCTTTATTAAATTCATCTTTACTCATGCATATATTTATTAATCTATAAAACTATTGAAAACAACAGTGTCATTTATTATACAATTCAAAAAATAAATATAATTTCATCTTCCAAAATTTAATATTCGTGCAATAGCTATTAGTAATGCTACATCTCCAACCCGATTTGATAAAGCAGTTAATATTCCAGAATTATAAGATTTTACATTTTGATAATAAATTACTAGACGTTAAGAAAAAAGGTTAAAACTTTTATGTTTTTATGTAATTATCAGTATGAGTAGATTTCCTATAAACACCAAAGTTTAATTTATCATCATTTCCTATTATCTTTATATGTAGAAAAGTAAGAAATCCATTATTTTCAGTCTCTAATGTAGATTTTATGGTTATATACAGCTATAAAGCTCCATACACCCTGGTCTCATTTGAACATCATTTCATCCATTACATTCATCGCCCTATATGACTTAACGTCGGAGGATATAAATTAAAAAAAAAAATGATCTGTCAATACGAACGCTAAGATATGAGTAAATACCAAAATAATACGCAAAACGTAAGTCATTTTGAAAAATAGTTTCTGTTTCATTACACTAGAGGTATGGGGTTATTAAACCAGTCCCACGAGTAAAGCCACTGTCTAAGCTGTCAGCATGAACAAACCTCTAGCTCTATGGTCCAAAATTATTGTAGCAATTCGTGAGATATTTCTCAAGATCGTAGCGCTCAAGCGTTCTCCTGGTATGAACCAAGAACCAGGTCTCACGAAGCTGCGTGACCAAGAGATACACTTAACCCAAGCTGGCAACTTTTCATCCGCTATATTTTCACTTCATTGTAGTAATGAAATCGAAAGTGGTTTTGTGAGTAGTGTTGTAGACAGTGGAGAGCAGGAACAAAACTGCTAACATACTGACGCAATTATGGAAGGAGTTCGTGACCGGACACCGATATAAGGAGGCTAAGGGTAATCTACAGAGTTTGGAACCTGCCGGGCGCTTCAAAGCTCTAGAGCACGTCCTTGGGTGGAAAGTGAGCCAGTAACTAGATTCAATTTACTTAACAGCGGCATGGGGAAACTGCACCGTGACTGACTCGAGGCGTCCATAACGTGGACGACTGAGTTACCCTGCTACATTCGCTAGATGGCGCAATTACCACCAAGTAACGATAACTGCAAATTCGCTATCACCTTCAACAACCCACATTCAAAGGACAAGGACTTGATTCTACTTGATAGCAAACCAAATTATGCAATATACATAGCTAACCTAAGCACGTGATCCTATCATACGCTTAAGCAGGTGCGTACAGTATGTCCCACTTAGGCCATTGTTTATCAGGTTAACGAGTGGTAGGGGTAGACAAGCCTACCGAAGTAAATTTTTGTTAATGTGAGGGTTCCTGATGAAACGAAGAGTATCCAGTTAACCTTAGTTTAAAGGTCTATGCTATTAAGTGGATATTAACTGTGTAAAATAGTAACTTTACACCAAAAGAATATGCTGAGAAACAATAATACTGACATCTTTTCAACGTTTCTCCTGCACATTTCATGATATTCCATCTAGCCTTAGAATCGGATTTGATGTAAACAAAAGATTCTGTGACCTCGATATCAGCCTTGTGTTCAGCATTTATGTAAGCAGTCATGCACATCCCATTCCCGAATGTAAAAACAGCTAATTAGATATATTTAACCTATATTTTAAACTCTTCTTTGGTTCTACGCACATATGGGCTTACATAGTTTAATGACGTCATGTGTTTCCATCAAACTACCGAGCGAGTTAGCTAAGGACATTTCTATCTATAGCACATCGATTCCAGTGGCCGATATACCTGACCCTGAATTTTTTCGGGAGTTCTCCATTTGTAAGTCCTGGGTATGTATGTCCTCCTACGAGGAGGGTAAACTGAGATATAAGAAGTAAACAACAAGAAGCAGCAGATAAACCTTAAGATTTTCCCCCCTTCTTTTTTTCTTTCAGGTGAAGGAAAAATACATTTATGTACTGACCGCGACTGAGCTGGGATGGCACAGCCGGGAGTGTCAGCTTCACCCGAAGGTACTACCCACTAAAAAAACTCCACCGGAGCGTAGTCATGAGAGGAATTCCAGCAATACCGCTATATGCACCTGCGGATTCCTGGAGAAAGTGTGCAGGTTGGCCCTATGGCCTAACCTAGGTGAGACTAGTTGCCAGGACATAAGCATAACCTAAGCCCTGAATATGCCCTGGCGGATTCGAGGTGAAGGATGTAGTGGTGTGTAGTGTCGTTTCCAATAGGAAACACTGTCTTAGCCTAGAAGATGCGTCCCCAATGCTAGAGGAGATAGTCATGTGTGAGTTATACTGCTTTATTTGCCTTGGCCTTAACTAATGGTCTGTCCACCCTTTAGCGGGTAGAACGTGTCATTAATGCTAGTGGTGGGCGCTAAGAAAGAGTTAGTCATGCATTATCTTTACAAGTAGAATTAGAGTTAAAGGTAAAATGGCAGTTCCTGTCTTCGCAACTGATTGCGATGGTCAATGGTTCCTAGTTGTAAGATTGTTAGATCTGCGCATAAGCTGCGTCTGGTTTCAGGTTAATTATAAGTGAATGATAGATCATAACCATTACTTACAGTGCCAAATGTCGTGTAAGTTGTGGGGGGATGCCTCCCCACCAGAGCCACCTTGACTAAGAGCAACGAGAGAATAGCTTACTATAAAAATGTAGTTTTTCTTTTTTTCAAAGAGAATTTATTACAAACACTTCGTGGCATTAACCACTTCAGATATACTAATTATTATGGCGTAATTTTTTTAAATGCTTTGTCATTTTTAAAGTTCTGTAATTATTCAGTTACTGGACCCCACTTTTAAACAACTTTTTAAAATCTCCTCAGTCCCTTTGTCCCAATAAAACAAGTAGTGAAGCATTTTCTGCAAATTAATAAATAGATACAAACATGCATATAGAATAATGATAGCAAAGATATAAATAAAACGAAGATAAGCATAAAGTAGCATAAAGAAACTTATGTGAATGTAACAAAGGTAATTTGTGTCCTAATGTTTATATCATAGCTCCCTATCTACCTTTAGAGTACGAAGGCCACTAGTGTTTGTATTTATCTCCTCAGACTAAGCCATTTTTCTTCGTGTAGAAACAACATCGAATCGTGAGCACGAAGGCGCATTCTGGAGATAATAATCTGAAAGTAAACTTTCACAATTCCCAGATACAGAACAATCTGGAGCACCGGTCCTTACAGCCTTACTAGGCAACTTTCGTGAATTGAAGCTGGATAACATCATCCATCATAACTTGGGGAGAAAACGCTCCAGGGCATTTGTTAGCACGAAGCCTCATGTAATGGAATGTAGCTCGGTCCGCGCCCAAAGCATGTCAATCAATCCTGAAGCATCCATCAAGATTCATCTCAGAGGTACATCTCCTGTCTTCTTGAACTTTGTTGAAGTGCTGATGTTTAACAATAAGGAATTCGTTTCAAGGTCAAGAATTACAAAATAAGGAACATATGAAAAAAAGAAAAAAGAAAAAAAACTCTGAGGCACTGCACTCACAGGGCATTCCTCACTCTTGTACAAACTATTCCTGCAAACGCCTACTCCTGTATTTGCATAATGTTAATTTTATTGAAATGTACGTTTGTAGAATTTCTGTTACTGCAGTACATGAAGAGGATTAATAGAACGAAGTACCTTTAAGCGTTAGTTAAGTTTCTAAGAGCTGGATTCTATTTGGTATTGTTACTGTTTGCATGACCGGGTCCAAGTATAAACAAATAACCACTGCCTATTTGAGAAAAATATTTGAAAGTTTAAACCAATAACAAGGGATAAAAAAAGAAAAAAAAAAGGAAAACACAATATTTAAAACATCTGCGCTTGTACGCGATTTACATGTTCTTTATTTGTGTGTAACAAATTTTGTATGTGGCAAACCCGCATAACAGAGTTAAATTGATTGGGTTCTAATTGGAGCTATGAGTTCTCTTATCCTAAGGTGAATGGTTGTAGGAAATAGATTTTGGTGGTTGTTGGCTACTCAGTCGTATTAATGACACTTTGTTTGTTGCAGAATCATTAGTTTAATTCCTACTAAGTTCGCTTATCGACTTGGATCGGTGACCACCTCTTAGTTAAATTCCTAACATAAATTCACCTTTACTTGAAATCCTGGATTACTTTTTTAAAGTTACTTCCGCGTGGTTTCTATTTCTTCTTTATGCGGCGACTACTTTGTTCTAATAAACTTCTAATGTAGCTTCCACTTACGCTGGTTGCACTGTTCTTAACTTCCCTACATTTCGGACTTATTAATCTTCGCTTCTCTTCTTAACGCACATGAACACGTCCTTCCTGACGTAGTATAACATTTTAAGTAATTTTTTCTTTCTTCACGATTCAGTTCGAACCTTATTCTGATATCCTCTCTAGCTTTATCACATGACCAAACTAGCTCACCCTTCTCAAATGTTACATTATTATTGGTTTCTCATTTATTTCGAATTTTCACATTGGTTTGCAAAACTCATCTAACTCATTGACATTCAGCCCACCCTGAGTTGGGAAACGCCTAGCCTGAGTTATTTATAACTGTATACATCGTTATTAAATCAGCGAAGTAAATCTCTTTAGCGTTCATGCTCAACTGCATTTTGAAAGCCCTTTGTTCCAATATATTCTCTCCTGGAAATATTCTATAGTTCTCAGACATTGAACCTCACTATCACAAAGAAGGTAACGGACCTCCCTTCCTGACTCTCCAAAGTGTACAGATTTTTACAAGAATATTGTGTCTTCCTTAACTGGGTGCTGGTATATATGTTATATTAAATTTTATTCTTCCTTTCTTATTCTTTAAGTCAACCGCTATTTTAAGCGGTTTTATTAATTTATCTTCTTTTTTAATTATCAGATTTCGATCAATTCGCCGCCTCCTACTCGCTGCCTGATACTGCGGTTACATTATGCAAGTCATTCAAATTCAATAGCACTTTGTTGGCAGTAGGTTAAAAATAGCGGTTCCAGCGCAGACCCAAATGAGCAAGATGGCGGCCATGCGCAATCGGTATGTTTAGTGGATTTAGACAGTGTTTAGGTAGGCAGTCAATCCTCTTAATTTGCTGTACCTTATAATGCTGTGTCCTGAGGTATGATCAGAGCTTGTCTTGAGCTATGATCTGAGGCTCTAGGGTTAAGGGCTGCAGGGTTTCTTAGGTAAAGTCTGTTGGTATGGGATGTTAATATCTGAAGGATTTAATGGTTAGGTCCTGAGGTATGATCTGGGACTCTATGGTTAAGAGTTGCAGGGTTTCTTAGGTAAAGACTGTTGGTCTGGGAGGTTAATATCTGAAGGATTTAATGGTTAGGTCCTGAGGTATGATCTGGGGCTCTAGGGTTAAGGGTTGCAGGTTTCAACAGGTAGGGCTGCAGGATTTAATGGTAAGCTCTTGAGGTATGATCTAAGGCTCTAGGGTTAATAGTTTCACAGGTGAAGTCTGTTGGTCTGGATGGTTGAGAGCTGTAGGATTTAGGGGCTTGGTCTCTATGTATGATCTGGGAGGGGGGGGGTCTAGTGCTAAGAGCTGCAGGTTTTTCACAGGTAAGGGTTGCTGGTCTGGGAGGTTAATAACTATAGCATTTGGAGGGTAGGTCCTGAAGTATGATCTGGGGGCTCTAGGGTTAAGAGTTTTCACAGGCGAAGTCTGTTGGTCAGGATGGTTGAGAGCTGTAAGATCTAGAGGTTAGGTATCTATGTATGATCAGGGGGGTTCTAGTGTTAAGAGCTTCAGGTTTTCACAGGTAAAGGTTGCTGGTCTTGGAGGTTAATACCTGTAGGATTTGGAGGGTAGATCCTGAGGTATGATCTGGAGCTCTAGGGTTAAGAGTTGTAGGGTTCATAGCTAAATGTTGTTGGTCTAGAGGATAAAGGCCGTAGGGTCTTTTAACTACGTTTTATGGGCTGAGGTATGATCTTATCATTTTGAAGTTCAGTTTGCTAGTCCAGCGATTAAAGTCGGTTAATCTCGAGGCAAGTCCTACATTTATGCTTTACTATGTCATCCTATTATAAACTAACCTAACCTAATATACTCATTCAGTTCTACCTTCTTTCATCATTCTTTATTGTAACCTAGCTGTGTTTTGCTAGTGGCTTCCTTTGTTGCATCTGTTAACCTAATTGTTCTCCTTCCTTAAGTTCCTCTATTCGACCACTTTAACCTAACCTTATATATCCCATGGTTTTTACTTTTTGATCATTGTTTAACCTAGTCGATTCTGGTATTAACATTCGTTCTCTTTTCTTAAGCTGCCCCTGTTTTTACCTCCTTAACCTATCCTAAGCATGTTTCTTTTCTCATGCTAACTACTTGTATGTATGATGCAAAGTTTTTAGGCATATCGATATTATAGCTATCTTTGTCACTGCAAGAGGTATATATGCTGATTACAGATCTTTATACAGTAAATTTAACCCTTTGTGTATCTGCTTCTCTTTTCCTAAAAATTGAGGTTCTTTTGTTGCTAGGGTTTCTTGTTTTTCGTACCTTCTCTATGCTTTCAGGAACTCTATTCTACCTTGTTATGTTATGAGGTCTTATGCTTATATCTTAGGCTTTTTGATTAAGCCTTTTGATCTGAAAGACTATGTATTTTGGCTATGTTCCTCATCTCTTATGGTCACATGGCTAGGTCTTGAGGCATGATCTTAGGGCCTGGGGTTTAAAGGATATAAGTCTCATAGCTTAAGCTCGTAGGTCTAAAGGTTAAAGACTGTAGGTTTAGTGGTTAGGTCGTATGGATTCAAGGTTAGATCTCTCGGTCTAGAGTTTAAGGCTGTAGGATCTGAAGGTTACGTATGGAGGTATGATCTGAGGGCTCTAGGATTAAGTGTTTTAAGCTTCATAGCTAAAGGTTGCTGGTCAGGAGGTTAAAAGCTGTAGGATCTGGAGGTTAGGTATTGAGGTATGATCTCGGAGCTCTAGGATTAAAAGCTATAGGCTTCATAGCTAAATGTTTGCCAGCTAGAGATATCTTCTTTACTGTTAGAGGTATATTTGCAATGGTCTAGGCGTACAGTTTTCTTACATTTTTTCATGCAGATTGATGTCTTCGTACTCTTGTGTCTTTTTCAAGCTTTTACCCCCTATGCATCGTCTTGTAATAAGTCGTTACGCTAAACCAATGTTCTAATGCTATTTCCATGCTTTTTCAGATGTTATGAGGTTTATGCGCGTTTCAGGGATATTTTAGACCAAGTTACGTTACTCAATTCATTTTATAACTAATTAAGAAGTTTTTCAAGGATATTTCAGATTACGAGATAGTAGTTACTTTTTAAATTTACCTATTTTAACATTAACTAAAGTGTGTTCAGTTAGCTTATGTGGTGAGGTAGACGTCCCTCGTCTTTTTTCTCTGGACTTGGGACCAGCGTCAGAATTTGTTTTCTGAACGGTAGACTTAACGCCCTCCTCTGCTCTTATTATTCAGCTGTTTTCATGCTTAGATATTTTAATGCTACGTTCTAGTGTTTATTTCTCGGAATGAAAATTGTTTTTTTTTCTGCTCTAGGGTTCCTTCTTTCATTCGCCGTTCAAAATATGACAATGTCCATGGGCATATGTGGATACTCCATCATCTGCAATTACTCTCTTGTCATCATGTGGAGATAGGGATATTTTGTTCACTTCCACTGACGCAACATTATGTTGATGGGACATAATTAGGTTCATTGGCGTTCTTATGATTTCTCTGCTTTTAAGACAGTCCACATAGCTCTCAAAGGTGATGTACTGTTTAATGGCACTATGTTTTATGCCTTTTATCTTCTTGATTATGCCTCCATCGATGTCGAGTGCATACATCTTCGGTCTCAGTCCAACAAAACGACGAATGATTTTTCCATTGGCTTCATCTTTAAAATTTCCCAACACTTTCTTGTTTTTTGTAGAATGACATATGTGCTCGCTAGGATAATCAGCAGTATCCAGATGTTCCAGAAAACGTAACTTATCCTGGTATATGTCTCCGGTAGTCACACGATGGATGAAAGAGTCAGTATCCATGTACATGAGCTTCAGATTTTCAAGCCCGTAATACGGCATTAGCACATCATAATGATACCAATACATCAAGGTCTTCGAGATATCCAGCACACACATCCCAATGTATATAGGCTTGTTGAAGACTATCTCCAGTGACGCCATGTGTATTGCAGCCAGATTGGGTCCATATATAGTTCTATCAATAAATGTAGGCTTAGCAACCAGTTTTTCCAATGTCTTCCAATCGGTGACAAGTCGTATATTCAGTCGGTTTCTGATGTTTTCCATAGTTTTACCAAACATGGCATTGTTAAAAAGTTTGTAAAGATCCTTCTCGAAATCATTTCTCGATCCTTGTCGTAGCCGGTTATTGAATTCCACATAAGGCTTTAACCAACATGACTGTTGAAATTGTAGCACCCGATGGATTTTAGTCAGTTGTAACCCATGACTAAGGGCCTGCTTCAAGGTCATGTAATGCACCACATACCTAGTTCGTGATCCAAGGTGAGGAATTAGTTTCCTTGTAGAAGAACCCGGGGGCTTGATACACTCAGGTAGGAACGGTAAATCATTGTGTAGGTCATGGAGTTCTGTAGGATATTGAAGGTCCACTTCTAAGATGTATCCGAGAGGGCCATCTTCTCGTAGTATATCTAGGTTGATATCTTCAGGAGAAACCCACTTAAAACCCCCGTAAGCAAGGGGTTTCTGCATCGCCCACGCGTACTGGTTATTTGAATCCTCGTACGTAATATATTGAGAGGGTTTACGTGAGTCATACTCCTTCATGTAGTGATTGTTCGCTTCTGCATACCGATGAGAAACTTGGCATAATCCTCCTCTTATACCTGCTTCAACCATGAGTAGCTGGTCATAATCCTGTAGTAATTCCAGTTCAATTCGTGTGTACAACAGCATTGCATCCCACGTAAGTCCGGGTGATGTATAATAATGTGCGGGATCAACTTTATGGGTTTTCAGGGTCTGCTCTCTGAATGTTTCAAACACATCTGCTAGTAGAAGGACATCCGAAGTTAAGTAGAGGTCACTGTACTCGCCTAGTGTTCTGATGTTGAAGTGACTCCATACGGTTTTTGCATGCTGATACTCTGCATCACTAATTTCTTCTCTGTTTAACTTACTGTAGAATGCTTCTCTCGGAGGAAGTTCTGTCTCACTCAAAACATCCCATGATGTAACGTATTCATAGGGAAACACACCTTTACGCATCATCAAATCGATCTTCTCTGCTCCAAAGTACTTCTGAGTTTCAGGATATGATGTTAGATTTTTTGCTAGTTTATCCAAGCTGGTACTAAGGAAGCGATAGGTATCCACAAAACGAAGTTTAATGTCACCAACATACTTGGAAAATGATATATAACTTTCCTCAGAGCTAGGAATAACTTCTACTCTATCGCTAGTACAGCCTAACCCCTTAACAATGAAATGGGAGTCATATCCACTCAGGTTATGTATGAAGACAGGAATATAATTAGGCGTTTTACAGGTTAGATTACACTGATTATGTAGACTTCCTCGATATTCACCACTTATATGATCATGATCTCGTACTTTCCAGTTATCGTCGGTAAATTCTTTACCACATAAGTAGCATTCTGTAGAAGATTCGAATGATTTTTGTTGCTTATCTGTCAGAGTTAATGGAGCACCAGTTTTGTATACAGCATTAATTTTCTTTGCGAGAGAACTTACATACTCCATAAACTTCGGTGCAGCGTCACAACCTCGATATACATGGGGTTCAGTAGGAAGACCAGTCTGTAAACCTTCAATTGTAGCTGAGGATTTGACATAAACACAGAAACTCATAGGAATATGCTTCTGATATGGAACTGTATAAGACGTTTCGGGATTAGAAGAACACCCGTGGCAAGGGGTAAGAATGCTTTCAAAGTCAGCGTATATGACATAAGGTAATTTCAACATCCTTTCATGATTCTTGAATCTAACAATAGATTTCTCCTTAGTTGGCATAACAATCTTAGCAACTCCGTGTTGGCTACATATTTTTCTATGCTCATTTAACCTCTCAACTCCTCCATTTCGATACTCAAAGTGCGTAAAACAGCGTTCGCAGATACAGAGTTTTCCCTCACATTTGGTTTTTTGTTGATGAATAAGTCTCTCGAAATTCTTTATATAAACGTAATGATGACGTCCAGCTGAATTGCTTAACAGAAGCAGATCGCGATGCTCAGTCAGTTCTTCATTGACAACTTTCATAGGAAACACTTGATTTTTCTCATCCAGCCCGAAAACATTTATAGAGATGTTATTTTTTCGTTCAAATTTCGGGATATCAGTCAGGCTCGTAGGAAACGAGAGGCAGGAAAAGTCATATCTCTCTTGAAGATCCTTATACTTGCTAACACGTTGAGGATCCTTGTGAATGAACTTGGCGAGAACAGCATACATAAAACACTTTTCATCTTCATAATTCTGTGGATTTATGCAGGCTTCTTTAGCTCCAATAGAGGTCGGTAGAGGGATGTAACTGGTTCCCCTCAGTCCATTATTCTTGTTGATTCTAACACGCACACCATCAACAGCTAATAAAGCCCAGCTGCTTCCTTTAAGTTGACTTTCCTCCATTTCAGTACAAAGTTTCTTGAATTTACTTTCCAATATGGCGTCCAAGTCACTTTCTAAAAATATTGCTTGATTTGGCGTTTTAAAGGCTTTATCAGTAGTGTCACCAACGGCATTCACAAACCGACATTCAGCCATGAGGTTAATTTTCACACTTTTATGCATCCTCAGTTGCTTCTGAACGGCTTGAATTATCCGCTGTTTTGATTCCTGGAGATATGTATTCAGGTCTTGGCATGTAGAGCACTGGATGAAATATGATTTCAGTCGATCCTGGAAAGCTGTTTCATATTCTACGACATCGTCTTCATCAGGAACCATTAACAGCAATTTATGTTTGGTAGGCTCGATCTTGAGTTTCTTAGCAGTAGTTATTCTCTCGCATCGTTCTTGGTGAGTATCTCTGCGATTCTCAGTATCATAAACGTTACCACAATGTTTACATTCGTAAAACCGGCCACATACCAGCTCATGTCTCTTTTTATTGTAGCTTTTCAGGAAACTCTTTGCACATATGCTACACCTATTTTCAGGTATAGTGTCTAACAGAGCTTCCATCGCTATAGTTTTTTGTTGTGTGCAGGCTAATTCTCGGGAATATGCTGCCAAGTAAGTGTCTTGATACACTTCTCACTTCTCTTCTTCACCTTGATAAGTTATCAGCGCTACTGATGATGAATTTCACTGTAGAAGCTGATCCGCTATGCTATAAACACACTAGCGTAATTACAATCTAAGATCGATAAAGCTCTCTTTATACACTTAGCACAGACCTAATAGAAAACTTCATCATCCCCTTCACCAACGGGATTCGAAGGTGGCACTCCTATCGGAGAAAACCTAAAGGAAAACTTCATCACACCACCACCACCACCACCACCACCTTTGTAGTTCGAAGGTGGCGCTCCTATCGGAGAAAATCTAAAAGAAAACTATTATCTTGCTACCACAGGGGTTCGAAGATGCTTCTACTATTGGAGAAAACCTAAAAGAAAACTCTATTAATTTTCCAGTTTTCGATTATTCTTTAACTACTTTACAATTCACATGAGAGAAAAAATTAGACAAATTAAAATTGAAAAAGGAAATAAATAGTTAGATTTGAAGATAAAATTTAGACAATTCAAACGAGTATAAACACGACTAAGCTCCGCCTTTTAGTTTTAAAGTTACATTAGGAGCTCCCATTGCCACCCGTAGACACCTCTCCATCATCTTCAACCACGTGTTCTTGATTCTTTTCACACATATCTTAACATAACAGTTATATTTTTCCCAAGTTCATCTATTACACGGTTTAACTGATCCACGGGGCACCCTTAGAATCCTTCACTTCATCCTCAAACACACCTTCTTGAACCCTTTTGATATATTTTAACCTATTTATGTTTGTTGCTACGGGCATCCGTTCTCTTTTCTTAAGTTAAATTATTACGACCATCTTGTTATGTTTAAGTCTCATGCTTATATATTAAACTTTGTGATTAAGTATTTTGATTTGAAAGTCTATGTAAATCGGTTAAGGTAAACATCTCTTCTCAACATGAGACAAGTCATGATGTATGATCTTATGGGGTGAGCTTGCCAACACGTCTAAAAGCATTTATATTCAAAGGTATTTAAATTATCCCACCGAGATTTGAACCCTGATCCTAAGGCGTAAATTACCATTTCAACAACAATTCACACCTAAAGTATATATGTATACGCTATTTCATTGCGCTAACGTTATTAGTTCAAGAGTTATTTAAGATTCAAGTTATTGCGACAGAAGCGGTTATCGAACCACGGGTCTGTAGGATACGGAATCATAAATCATTCACAGCATATGTTGAATGAAAAAAACCTGCACTTTCCCCTGCTGTTCTATGTGCAATAGATCAGAAATAGAACACAATTACATAATTCAATGGACGATGGGAACTGAACCAGGGACCCTTGAGCTACACGTTGTCAGCATATGATTAACTATGAGAAGCATAACCATATAAAGGTTATTTCACTTCTCTAGACCCAGCGGTTACAGAGATATTTAAATTAAACGATTCAGGACTCGAACTAAGGACTACAGGTATACAGTATATACCCTGCGGACCTAGCTAACCATATGTAAGTAATAAAGTTTATCCGAACTCTCTATCATAATTAGTTTCGGAGTTATTCCAATATAAGCAGTACTCTTCTGCACGAGATTCGATTAGGGGACCATTGATAAAACTACCAGTCAGACAGTCAGTAAGGGCACGGACACCCCTGCGCGGTAGAAAGGCAGCATGCATCGTCTTTCCACCCCTGGTCGGCATCCCATTAGTTTCCGAACACTCTTTATTTATCACATGCAGGTGTGCCTGCGTCTTGGGACAAGGGCTTGACAGGTCATTAATCAAGGAGTAGTAGATAAAGGCTTTTTCCATACCACCTGCAACATCTTGGGTGGTCCTCACACCCCCTCCCCTCCCCGTTCCATACCACCTGCAACATCTTGGGTGGTCCTCACACCCCCTCCCCCTATTATGCAAATGTATCCAGAAAAAGCCTTTATCTACTACTCCTTGTTTAATGACCTGTCAAGCCCTTGTCCCAAGACGCAGGCACACCTGCATGTGATAAATAAAGAGTGTTCGGAAACTAATGGGATGCCGACCAGGGGTGGAGAGACGATGAATGCTGCCTTTCTACCGCGCAGGGGTGTCCGTGCCCTTACTGACTGTCTGACTGGTAGTTTTATCAATGGTCCCCTAATCGAATCTCGTGCAGAAGAGTACTGCTTATATTGGAATAACTCCGAAACTAATTATGATAGAGAGTTCGGATAAACTTTATTACTTACATATGGTTAGCTAGGTCCGCAGGGTATATACTGTATACCTGTAGTCCTTAGTTCGAGTCCTGAATCGTTTAATTTAAATATCTCTGTAACCGCTGGGTCTAGAGAAGTGAAATAACCTTTATATGGTTATGCTTCTCATAGTTAATCATATGCTGACAACGTGTAGCTCAAGGGTCCCTGGTTCAGTTCCCATCGTCCATTGAATTATGTAATTGTGTTCTATTTCTGATCTATTGCACATAGAACAGCAGGGGAAAGTGCAGGTTTTTTTCATTCAACATATGCTGTGAATGATTTATGATTCCGTATCCTACAGACCCGTGGTTCGATAACCGCTTCTGTCGCAATAACTTGAATCTTAAATAACTCTTGAACTAATAACGTTAGCGCAATGAAATAGCGTATACATATATACTTTAGGTGTGAATTGTTGTTGAAATGGTAATTTACGCCTTAGGATCAGGGTTCAAATCTCGGTGGGATAATTTAAATACCTTTGAATATAAATGCTTTTAGACGTGTTGGCAAGCTCACCCCATAAGATCATACATCATGACTTGTCTCATGTTGAGAAGAGATGTTTACCTTAACCGATTTACATAGACTTTCAAATCAAAATACTTAATCACAAAGTTTAATATATAAGCATGAGACTTAAACATAACAAGATGGTCGTAATAATTTAACTTAAGAAAAGAGAACGGATGCCCGTAGCAACAAACATAAATAGGTTAAAATATATCAAAAGGGTTCAAGAAGGTGTGTTTGAGGATGAAGTGAAGGATTCTAAGGGTGCCCCGTGGATCAGTTAAACCGTGTAATAGATGAACTTGGGAAAAATATAACTGTTATGTTAAGATATGTGTGAAAAGAATCAAGAACACGTGGTTGAAGATGATGGAGAGGTGTCTACGGGTGGCAATGGGAGCTCCTAATGTAACTTTAAAACTAAAAGGCGGAGCTTAGTCGTGTTTATACTCGTTTGAATTGTCTAAATTTTATCTTCAAATCTAACTATTTATTTCCTTTTTCAATTTTAATTTGTCTAATTTTTTCTCTCATGTGAATTGTAAAGTAGTTAAAGAATAATCGAAAACTGGAAAATTAATAGAGTTTTCTTTTAGGTTTTCTCCAATAGTAGAAGCATCTTCGAACCCCTGTGGTAGCAAGATAATAGTTTTCTTTTAGATTTTCTCCGATAGGAGCGCCACCTTCGAACTACAAAGGTGGTGGTGGTGGTGGTGGTGGTGGTGTGATGAAGTTTTCCTTTAGGTTTTCTCCGATAGGAGTGCCACCTTCGAATCCCGTTGGTGAAGGGGATGATGAAGTTTTCTATTAGGTCTGTGCTAAGTGTATAAAGAGAGCTTTATCGATCTTAGATTGTAATTACGCTAGTGTGTTTATAGCATAGCGGATCAGCTTCTACAGTGAAATTCATCATCAGTAGCGCTGATAACTTATCAAGGTGAAGAAGAGAAGTGAGAAGTGTATCAAGACACTTACTTGGCAGCATATTCCCGAGAATTAGCCTGCACACAACAAAAAACTATAGCGATGGAAGCTCTGTTAGACACTATACCTGAAAATAGGTGTAGCATATGTGCAAAGAGTTTCCTGAAAAGCTACAATAAAAAGAGACATGAGCTGGTATGTGGCCGGTTTTACGAATGTAAACATTGTGGTAACGTTTATGATACTGAGAATCGCAGAGATACTCACCAAGAACGATGCGAGAGAATAACTACTGCTAAGAAACTCAAGATCGAGCCTACCAAACATAAATTGCTGTTAATGGTTCCTGATGAAGACGATGTCGTAGAATATGAAACAGCTTTCCAGGATCGACTGAAATCATATTTCATCCAGTGCTCTACATGCCAAGACCTGAATACATATCTCCAGGAATCAAAACAGCGGATAATTCAAGCCGTTCAGAAGCAACTGAGGATGCATAAAAGTGTGAAAATTAACCTCATGGCTGAATGTCGGTTTGTGAATGCCGTTGGTGACACTACTGATAAAGCCTTTAAAACGCCAAATCAAGCAATATTTTTAGAAAGTGACTTGGACGCCATATTGGAAAGTAAATTCAAGAAACTTTGTACTGAAATGGAGGAAAGTCAACTTAAAGGAAGCAGCTGGGCTTTATTAGCTGTTGATGGTGTGCGTGTTAGAATCAACAAGAATAATGGACTGAGGGGAACCAGTTACATCCCTCTACCGACCTCTATTGGAGCTAAAGAAGCCTGCATAAATCCACAGAATTATGAAGATGAAAAGTGTTTTATGTATGCTGTTCTCGCCAAGTTCATTCACAAGGATCCTCAACGTGTTAGCAAGTATAAGGATCTTCAAGAGAGATATGACTTTTCCTGCCTCTCGTTTCCTACGAGCCTGACTGATATCCCGAAATTTGAACGAAAAAATAACATCTCTATAAATGTTTTCGGGCTGGATGAGAAAAATCAAGTGTTTCCTATGAAAGTTGTCAATGAAGAACTGACTGAGCATCGCGATCTGCTTCTGTTAAGCAATTCAGCTGGACGTCATCATTACGTTTATATAAAGAATTTCGAGAGACTTATTCATCAACAAAAAACCAAATGTGAGGGAAAACTCTGTATCTGCAAACGCTGTTTTACGCACTTTGAGTATCGAAATGGAGGAGTTGAGAGGTTAAATGAGCATAGAAAAATATGTAGCCAACACGGAGTTGCTAAGATTGTTATGCCAACTAAGGAGAAATCTATTGTTAGATTCAAGAATCATGAAAGGATGTTGAAATTACCTTATGTCATATACGCTGACTTTGAAAGCATTCTTACCCCTTACCACGGGTGTTCTTCTAATCCCGAAACGTCTTATACAGTTCCATATCAGAAGCATATTCCTATGAGTTTCTGTGTTTATGTCAAATCCTCAGCTACAATTGAAGGTTTACAGACTGGTCTTCCTACTGAACCCCATGTATATCGAGGTTGTGACGCTGCATCGAAGTTTATGGAGTATGTAAGTTCTCTCGCAAAGAAAATTAATGCTGTATACAAAACTGGTGCTCCATTAACTCTGACAGATAAGCAACAAAAATCATTCGAATCTTCTACAGAATGCTACTTATGTGGTAAAGAATTTACCGACGATAACTGGAAAGTACGAGATCATGATCATATAAGTGGTGAATATCGAGGAAGTCTACATAATCAGTGTAATCTAACCTGTAAAACGCCTAATTATATTCCTGTCTTCATACATAACCTGAGTGGATATGACTCCCATTTCATTGTTAAGGAGTTAGGCTGTACTAGCGATAGAGTAGAAGTTATTCCTAGCTCTGAGGAAAGTTATATATCATTTTCCAAGTATGTTGGTGACATTAAACTTCGTTTTGTGGATACCTATCGCTTCCTTAGTACCAGCTTGGATAAACTAGCAAAAAATCTAACATTATATCCTGAAACTCAGAAGTACTTTGGAGCAGAGAAGATCGATTTGATGATGCGTAAAGGTGTGTTTCCCTATGATTACGTTACATCATGGGATGTTTTGAGTGAGACAGAACTTCCTCCGAGAGAAGCATTCTACAGTAAGTTAAACAGAGAAGAAATTAGTGATGCAGAGTATCAGCATGCAAAAACCGTATGGAGTCACTTCAACATCAGAACACTAGGCGAGTACAGTGACCTCTACTTAACTTCGGATGTCCTTCTACTAGCAGATGTGTTTGAAACATTCAGAGAGCAGACCCTGAAAACCCATAAAGTTGATCCCGCACATTATTATACATCACCCGGACTTACGTGGGATGCAATGCTGTTGTACACACGAATTGAACTGGAATTACTACAGGATTATGACCAGCTACTCATGGTTGAAGCAGGTATAAGAGGAGGATTATGCCAAGTTTCTCATCGGTATGCAGAAGCGAACAATCACTACATGAAGGAGTATGACTCACGTAAACCCTCTCAATATATTACGTACGAGGATTCAAATAACCAGTACGCGTGGGCGATGCAGAAACCCCTTGCTTACGGGGGTTTTAAGTGGGTTTCTCCTGAAGATATCAACCTAGATATACTACGAGAAGATGACCCTCTCGGATACATCTTAGAAGTGGACCTTCAATATCCTACAGAACTCCATGACCTACACAATGATTTACCGTTCCTACCTGAGTGTATCAAGCCCCCGGGTTCTTCTACAAGGAAACTAATTCCTCACCTTGGATCACGAACTAGGTATGTGGTGCATTACATGACCTTGAAGCAGGCCCTTAGTCATGGGTTACAACTGACTAAAATCCATCGGGTGCTACAATTTCAACAGTCATGTTGGTTAAAGCCTTATGTGGAATTCAATAACCGGCTACGACAAGGATCGAGAAATGATTTCGAGAAGGATCTTTACAAACTTTTTAACAATGCCATGTTTGGTAAAACTATGGAAAACATCAGAAACCGACTGAATATACGACTTGTCACCGATTGGAAGACATTGGAAAAACTGGTTGCTAAGCCTACATTTATTGATAGAACTATATATGGACCCAATCTGGCTGCAATACACATGGCGTCACGGGAGATAGTCTTCAACAAGCCTATATACATTGGGATGTGTGTGCTGGATATCTCGAAGACCTTTATGTATTGGTATCATTATGATGTGCTAATGCCGTATTACGGGCTTGAAAATCTGAAGCTCATGTACATGGATACTGACTCTTTCATCCATCGTGTGACTACCGGAGACATATACCAGGATAAGTTACGTTTTCTGGAACATCTGGATACTGCTGATTATCCTAGCGAGCACATATGTCATTCTACAAAAAACAAGAAAGTGTTGGGAAAATTTAAAGATGAAGCCAATGGAAAAATCATTCGTCGTTTTGTTGGACTGAGACCGAAGATGTATGCACTCGACATCGATGGAGGCATAATCAAGAAGATAAAAGGCATAAAACATAGTGCCATTAAACAGTACATCACCTTTGAGAGCTATGTGGACTGTCTTAAAAGCAGAGAAATCATAAGAACGCCAATGAACCTAATTATGTCCCATCAACATAATGTTGCGTCAGTGGAAGTGAACAAAATATCCCTATCTCCACATGATGACAAGAGAGTAATTGCAGATGATGGAGTATCCACATATGCCCATGGACATTGTCATATTTTGAACGGCGAATGAAAGAAGGAACCCTAGAGCAGAAAAAAAAACAATTTTCATTCCGAGAAATAAACACTAGAACGTAGCATTTAAATATCTAAGCATGAAAACCGCTGAATAATAAGAGCAGAGGAGGGCGTTAAGTCTACCGTTCAGAAAACAAATTCTGACGCTGGTCCCAAGTCCAGAGAAAAAAGACGAGGGACGTCTACCTCACCACATAAGCTAACTGAACACACTTTAGTTAATGTTAAAATAGGTAAATTTAAAAAGTAACTACTATCTCGTAATCTGAAATATCCTTGAAAAACTTCTTAATTAGTTATAAAATGAATTGAGTAACGTAACTTGGTCTAAAATATCCCTGAAACGCGCATAAACCTCATAACATCTGAAAAAGCATGGAAATAGCATTAGAACATTGGTTTAGCGTAACGACTTATTACAAGACGATGCATAGGGGGTAAAAGCTTGAAAAAGACACAAGAGTACGAAGACATCAATCTGCATGAAAAAATGTAAGAAAACTGTACGCCTAGACCATTGCAAATATACCTCTAACAGTAAAGAAGATATCTCTAGCTGGCAAACTTTTAGCTATGAAGCCTATAGCTTTTAATCCTAGAGCTCCGAGATCATACCTCAATACCTAACCTCCAGATCCTACAGCTTTTAACCTCCTGACCAGCAACCTTTAGCTATGAAGCTTAAAACACTTAACCCTAGAGCCCTCAGATCATACCTCCATACGTAACCTTCAGATCCTACAGCCTTAAACTCTAGACCGAGAGATCTAACCTTGAATCCATACGACCTAACCACTAAACCTACAGTCTTTAACCTTTAGACCTACGAGCTTAAGCTATGAGACTTATATCCTTTAAACCCCAGGCCCTAAGATCATGCCTCAAGACCTAGCCATGTGACCATAAGAGATGAGGAACATAGCCAAAATACATAGTCTTTCAGATCAAAAGGCTTAATCAAAAAGCCTAAGATATAAGCATAAGACCTCATAACATAACAAGGTAGAATAGAGTTCCTGAAAGCATAGAGAAGGTACGAAAAACAAGAAACCCTAGCAACAAAAGAACCTCAATTTTTAGGAAAAGAGAAGCAGATACACAAAGGGTTAAATTTACTGTATAAAGATCTGTAATCAGCATATATACCTCTTGCAGTGACAAAGATAGCTATAATATCGATATGCCTAAAAACTTTGCATCATACATACAAGTAGTTAGCATGAGAAAAGAAACATGCTTAGGATAGGTTAAGGAGGTAAAAACAGGGGCAGCTTAAGAAAAGAGAACGAATGTTAATACCAGAATCGACTAGGTTAAACAATGATCAAAAAGTAAAAACCATGGGATATATAAGGTTAGGTTAAAGTGGTCGAATAGAGGAACTTAAGGAAGGAGAACAATTAGGTTAACAGATGCAACAAAGGAAGCCACTAGCAAAACACAGCTAGGTTACAATAAAGAATGATGAAAGAAGGTAGAACTGAATGAGTATATTAGGTTAGGTTAGTTTATAATAGGATGACATAGTAAAGCATAAATGTAGGACTTGCCTCGAGATTAACCGACTTTAATCGCTGGACTAGCAAACTGAACTTCAAAATGATAAGATCATACCTCAGCCCATAAAACGTAGTTAAAAGACCCTACGGCCTTTATCCTCTAGACCAACAACATTTAGCTATGAACCCTACAACTCTTAACCCTAGAGCTCCAGATCATACCTCAGGATCTACCCTCCAAATCCTACAGGTATTAACCTCCAAGACCAGCAACCTTTACCTGTGAAAACCTGAAGCTCTTAACACTAGAACCCCCCTGATCATACATAGATACCTAACCTCTAGATCTTACAGCTCTCAACCATCCTGACCAACAGACTTCGCCTGTGAAAACTCTTAACCCTAGAGCCCCCAGATCATACTTCAGGACCTACCCTCCAAATGCTATAGTTATTAACCTCCCAGACCAGCAACCCTTACCTGTGAAAAACCTGCAGCTCTTAGCACTAGACCCCCCCTCCCAGATCATACATAGAGACCAAGCCCCTAAATCCTACAGCTCTCAACCATCCAGACCAACAGACTTCACCTGTGAAACTATTAACCCTAGAGCCTTAGATCATACCTCAAGAGCTTACCATTAAATCCTGCAGCCCTACCTGTTGAAACCTGCAACCCTTAACCCTAGAGCCCCAGATCATACCTCAGGACCTAACCATTAAATCCTTCAGATATTAACCTCCCAGACCAACAGTCTTTACCTAAGAAACCCTGCAACTCTTAACCATAGAGTCCCAGATCATACCTCAGGACCTAACCATTAAATCCTTCAGATATTAACATCCCATACCAACAGACTTTACCTAAGAAACCCTGCAGCCCTTAACCCTAGAGCCTCAGATCATAGCTCAAGACAAGCTCTGATCATACCTCAGGACACAGCATTATAAGGTACAGCAAATTAAGAGGATTGACTGCCTACCTAAACACTGTCTAAATCCACTAAACATACCGATTGCGCATGGCCGCCATCTTGCTCATTTGGGTCTGCGCTGGAACCGCTATTTTTAACCTACTGTTGGCTATGCCAAAAAGTTCAAGATATGTTTCGTTTATCATGAAAATATCTTAAAAATATTAGAGAAAATATTATTATAGAAAATAAAAACCTTCGAAATTCCATGAAATTCCATTGTTTTGGTTGACGTTATTTTCATAAAAGTCTTAGACTAGTATCCTAGGAAGATGTTGAACCTCCATACGAACGCGGACGCGCACTCACGCGCACAAATACACCTACCTATATGCATTATTTGAATAATTGGTAACTGAAGAAGTATGCATAACATACAATTCGTAGATTATAAACAGGTTCAATAGTCAATTTATGTGCTCGATTTGATGCTCAAGTGTTTCTTCAAAGTCAGCTATCTATGTTGGTTTGTAAAGTTTAACTAGATTTTTTTTCCCTTGTTCCATTTATACCTCGCCTTTAACTGCTATGGTCACATAGGCAGCCGTTCTCCTTTTGAACATATTAAAGGTGTTAACTCGTTATCTTTGGTTTTTAATCATTATATCGTGCACACATTCACACTCTCATTCATACTTCCAGAATCTGGGGAGGATGGGGAATTATCTTGGTCGGAGAAAATCCCCATCCCCATCGCCGGGAATCAAACCCGGGACCCCTATCACGGCAGGCAGAACTAGAATTTGTTTTTGTTGAACAAGGACTTTCTAAATACTTCTTATAATTCAGATTTGAATGTTTTATAGACCACGCAGTCCGAAAAGTTTTCAATGAAGAAAAAGGTATAAAAGTCGGTTAGGTGAATTTTGAGACTGCTTCACACATATTCATTCAATATTTCTCTGTTTATACAATTTTAATTAATTGAATTTATAAACACAGATAAATTCACTAAATTCACTAAATTCACTACCAGTTGAGCCCTCAGGTGGCTGTCAATATCTATTCTTTAATAACGGAACCTATTATAAGTAATTTATGATGTGGTATGCCACAGATATATGGTAATCTTCTTAATTGCATCTGACGTAAAACAGATTAACAAGAAAATGTTACTCGTCATTATGTATCGAAAATAATGTTTAATGTAAGTAAGTAATGTAAAAATGGCACATCAAAAGGTTAGCATTAGGTTTAATGTTGTGCATAAGAATGCTCCAGATTACATTAATCATTATAATGGACATCATAGCTATTGGATTTTATCTGGTGGAATATTTAATAGATTCAACTTTTAACATAAAATACAAAAAACAGCTATTATAAAAATAGCCTGAGTAAACTACAGAAAATTACAGAAGGTACGGAAAACCATATGGGTGCATATAATATGTCCCTAGTCATAATTCAAATAACCTGGGTAAATAATACAAGTGTGAAATAGGATACAAAGTATTTAAACATTTGCAGTACTCTCCGATGTAAAATCTCTTCTAAAACCAGCAAAATGCACAGAATCGCTGATTAAAGATGATAAGCATGGAATTTCATTTACAAATTATTAATTATTTTAATATACACAGCTTTCACCGAGAGTTCAAGTTATTCAGAAAAAGTTTCCTAGGACGGCAACAAGAGTTCTTTGGCCCATAAGTTGCCATCAACTTACCAACACATTGCAGGTAGGGAACCTGTATAAGATTTTTATCTAACTGCTTGTATTTAAAACTGACTTTTGAGGAACGCAGGTATACCAACTATGAACTAGATCATGCAATAAGGAGGAAATAGCCCCACGACATTCCCCTGATATTGAAGAAGTATTGTAGGTAACGAATTTGTGTTCCATTGTTAACCATTGTATTAGTTGTTGCAACACACAGTGTCCTGAAATCTGGAGTAAAGTGCAAGACGCAAATGACTCTTGCGAGGGAGGGATAAGGAGAGACTGGAAGGGCGATTAGTTCCGTGGGAGAGTAGCATATCATATGGAGCCTATCCTGCGAGCATCTAGACATCCTGAGAGCATCTAGCCATCCTAACGCCTGCGTACCGCACGGGAGATCCTAAAGACAGGTGTCACCTCCAGGAATACCTTCATGGCGTTTCAAGCAAAAGTCAAAATGAAATTTTTCCAAAGCGCACAATCCAGTGTCCTGTAGAGTCACCCTAACGCTGTGGTCTGGCCCTCAAGTTCTGAAACAGATGAAAAAAATTACTGAGACGGTAAATACGTTATAGAAAGGGAATATTCACCAACCAATTTACCCACACAGCGGGAAAAGAATATCCGGTGGCTCATAATTCCAAGCCGAGCTAACTCTTTAGGTGTTAAATATTGAAGCTTCATACATTTAAGTTTAATACTTCTCATTCATACAAGTTAATATTTGATTTCGACGTTCCCAGTGTACGATACTTTTGATTATTTTTATTTGATTTAATTTTTATTTTTTGTGATTTACGTCCTCCAGCGTTGTCATATCGGACGATGAATGGAATGGATGAAATGATGCTCAAATGGGCCCAGGGTCCGTAGAGTTTAGAGTTACCCGACGTACGTCTTTCAGGATAAGGGAAAACCCTGGAAACAACCTTATCCAGGTAACTCACCCTGACCGAGATTCGAACTCGGGACCTCTTGAAGTTGAGGCAGACATGCTATAATCTACGCTACCGTACCGAGACGGGCAACACTTTTGATGCATTTAACAATATGTCTTTGATGAATTTCCGTGATTAACAATGGTATCCTTCTTTAATGGTATGTGATTGAGAGACCAAGCAGGCCAATTCGGTTAATAAATTTAATGTGAGGTCACGAATTAGTTATTTGGAATCAGTTCTGACTGCTAAATTTAAAGGTTTTTTAATCTTAGCACGATTAGGTTTGTAACAATTTAGGTATTTTATCTACTAACTTTTGAAGTATAAAAATTTAGGATAAAAGTTGGTTCTGTAATTGCAATGGGAGCCGTAAGCTGCCATGGGCCGTTGAAATACTCAGAAGAAAACCTTTTTGTGGCTCTCTCAAATGAGTGTTACCCCGCACTTAACGTAAGTGCCTCTTAGCGCAACGACTGCCAATAATCAACTGGAGTAAATTTTTTCTGTAACATTTAGGAATTGACTTGGAACTTTTACAATTCTAAGGAACTTTATCAAAGATATTTTACTTGTTATCCTATTTATATATACGTTTTATCTTTAAACAAGTCTCATATCTACGCAATTTCATCTCTGCTAACCTTCTTGTGTAAGCCAAGAAAGACATGTTAGAAATGCTTGCAGCTCGATCAACGTACAGCTACTCCACCAAACTTCTTATATTACACGTTAGCAAACCTTCAGATTTATATAATATGTATTTGTAACACAAATACCTACTATCTGACTTGCTATATTCTAAAAATACTTTTATCTTTCTAATACTCTTATCTTTATTTCGTATGTATTTTAAAGCGACATTGATTACTAAACATTTAAGCTCTATTTGCGCTAACCTTGAGCTGATGTGTTTCTTGGTGACTGAGTGCACCAGAAGACCAAATTAACTTAGCTGTATTGACTTTTATAACTTACTGCTTTTCTACATTACTAACTTATCTTGCTAATAACCTCTTACCCTTTTACATAATTGTAATGTGAGTTTCAAGTACTATAACATAACTTTTAATTTATGAAAATTAATTATTACAACTATTAATTTATATCAAATTATTATTCATACCAGGCAAAATATAGGTTCATATTGCTATCATAGTTGTTAAAGGGATCAATTTGATTAATCATACACAAAGTTTCATTGACATCAGTAGGTTGCCTGGTATATTTGTTGATCAGCCAAGAAAACTTATTCCCTTATGTGTGTGGAGATAAGTGAATTCCTGGAAGGAGAAGCTGGTTCATGCTGCAGAGCTATGAACCACCAAACGCTACTGACATAGCGATCTCTAACCATTACCTTCTTTAAGATTTATGCGAGAGAATCAGAAGTTCTGGCCGTCTGAAGTAATACAGTACACACTTTTAGTATTGAAGGCACAACGGCGAAGGCATAAAGAAAGGAAACGTTATGACTTCCAGACTGGAAAAAGTATTACTAAGATAAATGCGTTACAATGTATAACATTTTAGACTGTGCTCTTACGGCTTTATGACGTCCCATTAAAATACAAAACTATGGGCAGACTGCCGTGGGCATGTTCCGAGAAGCACCATATAACTCTCTGTGTGCCTGATGTCAGTCACGCCAGAAGCTTAGTAATATTTCAGTATCATACTCTTGGTAATATATTCTCCTCACTGCTGGTCGGCCAGAGAGCTCACACCCAAGATTTCAACTACATTCTGACAGCAGATGGAAACAAGTGCAGTAGTAGACAACAACGATAATGCTGTTCTCAACTTAAAAGTCTTGCACTTACATGACTTACTTGGAATATTTGGAATATGGGAATACGCAATGCTTCAAGAGAAATTACGTTTCCTTTGAGGACCAAGAGATGATAAAAGAAATGGAAAGCTGCATGAGTGAGTTATAGTATACAATTTCGGAGATATACATCTATGCATTGGAAAATTCAAAAAAATAACTAGGAATATCTCCGAAATGGTTTACTAGAGAAAAAGGCAAAGATTATGAGTTTTGTTATATGGCAACATTTTGTCTATCTCTTACAAATTAGCAGTTATGCAAAACTCATCTAGAATGAAGAGAACTAAAAGATTTCAAGATGTACTGTTATTCACAAAGAAAGCATATTAAATATATAGTATTTTAATTAAAATCATTTGAACCATTTTAGAAAAAATAAAAATTTTGGAAAAAATATTTCATGTTAAGTGTTATCAAGGGATGGAATTTTTCTTGAAAATATTTGAATTCTTGGAATACGTTCAACTTAATTACAAACATTAATATTGAACTGGCTCTTGGTTTATGAATTTTGCTGTTCACGGAAATTCACACATACACTTCCATAAATACGATTTTTTTTTTCTAAAAATATGTTTTTGTTTCTTTCTTTTGCTTATCTATTTTTTCATTTACAGTCTGATTTTTAAAAGATGATACGTGAAGATCATCTGTTTCTCCACGTGGGGTGGTGTAAAGTTGCCTAGAACTAAGTTACGCTCATAGCGTAATTCTTTACCCTCTCACACACGAAATATAAACAAGCGTTCGAGGTTACGATATCTCAACAAAAGCATGCACAGTTAATCTGTTTTAGCCTACTTTAAGAACAAAAATGAGTTGTTAACACTTTCACTGCGTCTTCTCACGTGTGCGTTCTTTTGCGTAATTTTTGCACTACGTAACTAATATTCCATATTTACCTTTATTATTTACCGTTATTACCATTGTAAGTTGACATTTACGTACTAGTGTGGTAAGTATCTCTCCATTGAAACACATATAAGTGATGCCCTTTCTAAAATTTAACATTATTCTTCATTTATATTTATTAATATTTCAGCTATTTTAACTACTAAAATTGAGATTGATATAGAGGAAAAGATAGTTGTAAAATGCAATACACATGTGGTAAGCACATAACGCAATCTCGAGAATTGAAATAATTCTGCGCAAGCGCCTCACTTTTTCAAACCTTCCTCGTCCCGTATAAAGTGCTCACCACATTAGTTTTTCAATATATAATTATTAAAAAAAATTGTCAATTGCCATGTTCATATCAACGCCGCCGATATGCCGGAATTTTGACCCACAGGAATTCTTTTATATGCAAGCATATCTACTGATATAGGGCTGTCGCTTTTGGTTGAAAGGAATAAGCTGTTCATTGCAAACTCTGGTCTTCCTATTCAAAGAATTCCTTAAGAGAGCGCACAGATTTTTTTTAGCTTGGTATGTAATGTAACACCCCAACCGTAAGCTGATCTTTGCCTTGGGCCATGATTCCTCGGTCCACCTCTAATCCTACCGCCACTACGTCTTGCTTCCATAAGAACGTATGTTAATTGCGTTTAACAAAGCAGGCTAACAATATACAGAACAATTGAATACTCAAGAAAACTCTATTTCCCGCATACAACTAGCGATAACTGACCTGAGGAGTATGTGATTGACTAGTGTAACCAATCTGGCAAACTTTGTTTACGTTACCATAGCAACGCGCTTCCCCTCTTAAACTTCGCGTCCCTTGCTTGATGACCTTCACTTATCTTCTTTTAAAAATCACTGTAAGAAAGCTATAACAAGAATTCTGATATGCCTATGTGAGAAAAGCAAAATAGTTGAAGTTTCAGACTTATAAAAACGAATACCTGGAAATGGGTTCTTCCATACGAATTAGACGCCTGGCATCTATAAAAGTCATCCAGGACCAAGAGGACTTCGGAGGCCATTCCAAGAAAATTAAAGATAAACGTTTCATCTCTCCTTTGAATATGTTAATCGCGTGCCAGTTTAATCAAAACCATGAAAACGATTTGTGACAAAATCGAAGTTTTTAAAAAAAATGTTCCATTTAGATTTAAAGAGAGCCTCTCAAAAGTCTTCGTATCGCTTGCATGGAAGATGCTGCATTACAAAATTTAATTATATTGTATGCAGTAAGAAAAAAAAAACATTCATACACACAAAGACATTTTCTAGAAATTCTTTCTTCATTTCCGGTGAAATTCCAACATTGCATTTTTGTGTGTTGAACACAATAAGTAGTTTCCTTACTTAGTATACCAGTAATGAAAGTGAAAGCTGCACATCCACAGTAGAAAGAAGAAATATCTTTATATATAAAAATTAATATTCATATTTTGGCACACATATTTGGAGGTCAAGTGAATTAAAATATACATGAGTTTAGTTTATATGCTTGTGTTTGTGTGTGTGTGTGTGTGTGTGTGTGTGTGTGTGTGTGTGTGTGTGTGTGTGTGTGTGTGCAGTGTAAATCAACACCAAAAGTCTATTAAATTCTCTTAAAACGTATTAAATAATTAAAAGAGGATTAAAGATTTTTGTCATACATGCCTTTGTTTTGATTAAATTATCATACATCATTAAGATACATACAAAGAAAGTGAACCTCTCAGGAATAGCCTGCTAAGTTAATTAGCTGAAATGATCTGGAAGGAAATTTTTATAGTTTTGGTCGCATAACTGGTCAACAACAAAATATGCCTTTCCTTAAAACACGCGAACACATTTGTTTCAAATAACTTTTATTGTGTTATCAACAAATTTCAGGATATTCCATCTATTATATTGTATATATATATTTGTTTATCCTTTACGTGTTGTCGCTATAAATTGTTCCTCGTACTGTTATGCAAAGAGTATGGACTGTCAAAGCACGCGTTTAGCAATTCGCTTGTAAACATTCTATCTCCTTATTTGTAGATGTAATGAAACTATTTCTCAATTAACATGAAGCGGGTAAAATTACTTTAAGAATGGTTTCTAGAACATACACAACAGAAAAGATACAAAAGATAATGTGACAATAAGATTTTCATCGTTTTTTTAAAAGCTTCAGAGGACTGCTGCGAAGAAGGGTCAGGCTATTTTTGAGTGAAGAATTATAGAAAATTATTTCTAGGATACCATGAATGAAAACTATCAGAACCATGTAGCAGTAATAGTGCAAAAGTAGAGGATTATATTTCTGAAGAACCACTGATAACCATAACTGAGAAAATATGAAAATGTATTAACCGAGAAACTGAATGTTAAATAAAAACGATGAGGCAAACATTGAATATGTACAATAGCAAACATGGGTTTATTTAAACTTTTGTAAGTAAATAAAGTGATAGCTATTCCCATAGTGCTATTTTACCATAAAACATATAAAAACAAAATTAAATTTAAGTTCTGAAGTTTTGCGGATTGCAGTACAGTTCAGATACTACCTTGCTTATGTTTTACTTGTAGATTGTCGTATGGCTACTGATAATTTAATCATCACTCATCATATTTGCAACATTCCTTAACACTTTTATTTAATTCATGGAAATTAATCATTTCTTCACACTAGCCGTGTATATGCTAAGGTTTTTGATAGATAGAGCCAACATGAAAAATTCAATGCCACGGCCGGGATTTGAACCACAGATATCCTGGTTTCCGTCCAGTCGATTGAGCTACCATGGCCAACATGCCGTCATCACATTCATTTAAATTAATTAAATGGAGAATTTAGTGCCATGACGGCAAGTTGGCCATGGTAGCTCGATGGGTTAGAGCGACTGAACGGATACCAGGAAATCCGTGGTTCAAATCCCGGCCGTGGCATTGAATTTTTTATGTTGGCTCTATATATTCCTTAACAATTCCATCAGCTGTATTATGTGCCATGGTTAAGGAAACCATGGCTCAATATATGTGAATGATTCGTTTGTTTTCTCTTTATAGCGTTAAACGATTTGAGTTACACTACTCTGTAAAAAAACTGTTTCTTTATTATGCTTTGCTGAGCTAAAGAGACATCATGTCACTTGCGCTACAATGGCTTATTAAATTTTAGGATCTTATTTAAGGCAGAAAGTTATTTCTTATAATAACGCCTTAATTTTATAGCAGACGTAACTCGTATCTTTAAGAAACTGCTATGAGATTGCTATATAGCGGCGAATTAACATCAGTTTAAAAGCCCGGATTAAATCTAGGGCTTTAAAAGTGCAAATTTAACAGAATTTGGAAGATAATAATCTCCCTATGTGGCGAATACAGGCAAATATGAAAGGCCATCCCTGCTAGGAACACTTTTCATTCTTTTAAGGAAACGGTTTTAAAGCCAGCTTAACATACAGACATATAGGTATATTGAATAAAATTTTAATAATACTAATACAAATTCTACATACTCGTGTAATAGTTTATGTCAACTGTTACCAAAAGTTAAGGAACGAAATATCTATGTAGATAGATAATGATAAAGAAATCAGATATCAAGAAACCCAATTATAATTACGCCATCCTGAAGTATAAAATTATAAAACTTAGGACCTTTTTCAGATATTAAGGGATTATCTGTTACGATTTGTATATCAGCAATATTCAATACATCTTTTATTAATTAACATCCTCCAAAGTAAGTTATATCGTAATGTACAAATATATAAAACGGGTGAAATGAGAATTAAATGAGCCCAGGGTCCAAAGAGACAATCATTTTTCGGAAAACCCTGCAAAAGGCTTATTCAGAAACACACCCTAAATGAGATTCGAACTAGGGATCTCGCGAATGTAAGGCAGATATGGCTCCATCTGCTACAGAAGTTAGCACATTCAATCCATTGGTTACAATACTCAATACACAATAGTCTGGTTTTCGTGCGGCAGACTTCTTACTGGGTGTAAAAGAAGAAGAAAAAATTACTTTAAAATATCACGAAAGCAGAAGGTATAAAAGATACATGTGTCAAATATAAGAGAAATATAAAAAGTTTCACAAAGGAATGCACGTCGAGTCACGATAAAATAGCTATTTCATTATAAATTTCCTTAACTCCTACATTTGTTGAGCATTAGTGTAATATGAAAATAAGTTTTGAAATGTAAATCTTAAATACATGACTTACATGTTATGTTTATATGTTGAGAGGGGGATCTGATGTCTACAATCATGTGGCACATACTTGCGCCATCATTTATTTTCATATCTATTTTACAAAATATTTAAACAAAGCAATGTTATTCTACTTCATTGCTATTTATAATAACCGTTGGTGGAAATGTGCCACTGAAATATATATTATAACGAGACTAATATTCCCTTTGGAAAACGAATTTCTTTGACCAAACTTTTTCTGCTTCCGGAATAGATTAAGTTCGGAATAATTAGGAATATTTTGCAGCTATTCACAGGAAGCTATTTCTTAAACACTTGGTTTTGTTCAAAACCCTGAGTTTGGCTTTCTTCTTGATTTGTGGTAAACGACCATTATTCATTCATTCAACCTCTAATCTCTTTATCTACTTTTGCTGTTTTATTGGGCTTATGATGATGCTAAATTATTTCTAATTAGGTTTGTTATTGATTGTCCTTGAAATGATTTGACGAAACCCATTTCTGTCACCCGTAGGTTTGTTTCTGATTGTAGGTTTATCTCAGCATGCGGGATGTGCTGTCTCCCAAGCACAAGAAAACAACCTAGAGGAAATGTATAACGTAATCACTTTTGCTGGCCCCACAGTGTTTATGCTCGCCTTCCCAGTATGACAATGATGCTAGATTCATTTAAAATCCTCGTCTCATAGACATTAGATCTGGCAGCTTGGGTGACTTATATACACTCCCACACACTCATTTTTTAGTAAACCGATCCATTAATAGATGAGATAAACAGTTCAAGCCCCTCTTCATCCCTTGCCTTCATGAAATGGGTACACAGTATCTCCAACTGCTGTGGAAACATTTTTATAAGATCTTAATGCGTTAACAGCATTTGCTTTTATTGTGTCAAATCCTTGAACGTTTTAGTTTGTTATACGAGAGCTGTTCAATAAAGAATGATCATAATTTTTTTTACGGTCATAATTTTTCGCCCTAAAATTCAATCTTAATATATTCTGTTAGCTTAATGTGAAACAAACACGAGATAGTAGTTTCATTGTTGGTACTCCTGGTTCCCGCCTGTTAAAACCTGGCAAATTAAGACATGTTCAGTATCGCCTACCGCTGAAATGGAGGTAACACGCGAGGAACAATATGCGGCTCTGAAATTCTGCTTTCGTCTCAACAAATCTTCACTTAAGGCCTATACAATATTACAAGAGGTCCATGGAGAGTCTCTTCTTCCTTACAGCACAGCACGAAGGTGGTTTAAAATGTTTGAAGAGGGGAGACAATCAATTTCAAAGGAAGGTAGACCCGGTGCTCCAGTTACTGCTCCTACGGAAGAAAACATCAACACTGCTGTTGCCATAGTGAGAGAGGATCCGCGAATTACCTTAAGATCACATTCTAAAATACTGAAAATTCATTGGGTGTCACCCACACGTTGGTGACAGAAACATTACACACGAGACGTGTTTGTTCGCGACGGGTTCCAAGACTGTTGATTCCCGAACAAAAGGACATCCACGTGCAGGTCTACATGCAGTTAAGGTTGATGTTAGAGGAAGATCCGGAGTTTCTTTCAAACGTAATCACTGCTGATGAAACTTGGTACATCATTTTGATCCTGGGAGATAACAGCAAAATTTAGTGTGCAAATCTTCTTCTTCAACAAACCCCAAAAATGCAAAAGTGGTTGCGTCTGCTGGGAAATGTATGGCCATCTCATTATTTGATATTTATGGAATGGTTTATCAGCATGTTGTATCTGCACACACATCAGTAACCGGACAATACTACAGGGATATCCTGAAAATATTTCAAGTCCATATCAGGCGCAAAAGACCACATTTCAGTGAAACAGGCTGGATGGTGCACCACAATAATGCGCGGCCGCATTTTGCCAATGTTGTTGCTGAGTATTGTGCAAAAATTAACGTGAAGTGCATCACTCATTCTCCTAGTCCGGATTTAGCCCCGTGTGACTTTTTTCTATTCCCTAACTTAAAGAAACGCCTTCGTGGAAGGCATTACCCATCATCAGAAGCAGTGGTGAAGGCTGCGGATGCGATTTTGAAGTATCTCTCAAAAATGGTTTCCAGGATGACTTTAAAGACTGGCAGAAACGCAGGGACAAGTACATCCCATTCACGGGACGCTATTTTGAGAAGGACCATCAAAATAGTACGGATGAGTAAAGGTACGCTGTCAAAAGGATTTTGAATATTCTTTGTTAAACAGTCCTTTTATTTAGATAAATTTAGGGTTAGGATAGATACACTTATTCACTTGGAGGGTTCGTTAAAACTAATTTTGCTCACACTAAATGATTTTCTTGCTTAGGATTCATTGTGAAATAAAATTCATGTAATCCAATTTAGGTCTCGTTGTATTTTGTACTAAACAAATATATTTGAGTAACACATCAAAACGCTCCCGTTGTTCATAGCCGTATTTCTGTAAGCTGGTGTATGAAGTGCAACTTCGGCCCAGACCTTGATTTATTGTATATTTGTTTGAAGATACATCTTAAGTAAACAAGCATTACAGCGGCGTTAACTTTGCAAATACGTTATCAGATCCAGTACATACACACCAATACTGAGCATGTCTCAGTCACGAAACATAACTGACGACTGGTCTTCAGAAGATACGATACCTCTCGGCGAACAGAGGTACACACTTTTCTCTGTACTTTTTATTCCATTTGTGTGTTGTTTTTACCTGGAAGGCGTGGGTGGGATCTTGGCGAGAGCGTGTTATTCGTTAACATAGGTGCTATCAGCCTTACGTTACCTCATCCGGTTAAGTGGGAAGCAGCACCGACAAGATTGTATCGCGTCATATGCACAACGCTGCAAACCCACTTCGGGGCTATGGCATTAATAAATTTGTTAGACATTGCCCACCGTCTGCTTCGAAACCTTCACGGTGTACATATCGTCGAAATTTATTATACGTTAGAGGCCGGATCCTCTCCATTTGTAATTACGAGATGCGCAATATCTGGCCGGCTTCAGCCACTGGCAAAAATGGAGGAGGGAGTCAAAGCAGCTGGATGGGAAAGTAGCCTGTTTCCTTCCCGTCTTTACCAACCTGAAGCCTTCAGCAAATACGGTAAATAGCTTCTGGATTAGTCAAGAACTTAGCTCTTACTTCTAAATATTGGAGAGAGCATTCCGCTAGACAAGATCTGTACGTGCCCTTGAAAAGTTTAGCTTTTTCAAGTGCGTTCTCAATATAAGTGCTCTTCAAACTCCATCCCTAACTGTATCAGTAGCTCTTAAGCAATAAGTGGAATTAAAACAAAAATAAACCCCAAGCCCCAGGTGCCTTCTGAACAATATATATTTCAAATGATTCAAAAATTTTACCGGCAAAGGAAAATTGATTCAGATTTGAATAATTCAATGCCATTGTCGTAGATGTTTATCGTATCGAAGCGTTTGAGGATCCGTGGTTCGAGTCCTGGCTCTGGAATTAAATTGTTGCACTGTCAATAAGCTTTTAAAACTAACAAGTCCATGCGGATAGTATAAAGGTTTATGGATGAATTTTTATCAAAGAACTAATTTGTTTTATTTGTTTTTTATTTTTTATTCTGCATTTCTTATGTCTTGGCCTCTAGATGCTACACCAAGACATTATTTATATTTACTCAAACATAATGATTATATTGATATTTACAAACATTTTGCAGCAAAGCTAACCTATCTAATCTAACCTAACTAATCTAATTGCTACAATTGTAGCTTACAATTTTCACAATCTGAACTACTTCTACCTTCCTATCCCTAATAAATCCATTTATTCTATTCTTTTTGTGTTGATGTTGTATTCTTCTGTCGCTTCAAATCCTTCAGTTGAATCCAAGATGGTCCTCTTCTATTAATCCTTCGACTAGGTGAGGTTCCTCTTCTTCCTTTGGTTGATGAAGCTAGTTATCCATATTCTGTCCTCGAAGTCGTTCAGATCTTCTTGGTGTGGAAGGTGGTTCACGATGTCTATGTTGAATATTGTCTCTTATTTGTCGTTGCTGCTGTCTTTGTTGATTATATTCATCCATTACTATTATTGAGACCTTCTCCGCTGCCAATTCTAGTATTTTAAAATCTTCCCTCTTCCAAATGATTTTCCATATACATTTTCCTGCTAATTCTTTCCTCTCTTCTTCTAGCTGTTGTGTATATTTTATACATTCAAATAAAGCATATTCCGGAGTATCTTCTTCCATGCAAGTTGTGTACATGGTTTAATCTGCATTTCCTATCCTTTTAAAGTATATCTTGTACGGTCCAAGTCCTGAAATGTATTGTATTCCACTTCGTCTTGGTTGGATCTCCAGTCTACTTTTGTTCTATGTGTGGACTAAGAGCAAAACCTGTTTCCTCCTAGAAAGAAAGTACAAATCACAGTTGAAGAAAACAGAGCAGGCGAAACTCACACAACCCTGGAAGTTTTGAAACATAAATAGCACAATTTTGTTTGTAACCTACTTTGGTGAAGTGACGTCTATGTGGAATGGCAATATTCAGCAATTGTTTTGGTTGCTCTATTAAGATGCAATCTACCTCTTCCACAGATTTACAGATGGTACTGTCTTCTGTTATCTTCTTCTCCTTTACTATATCTGTTGTGTGATGATTATTGATTTATTAATTTGAACATGATTGATAAATGGCTCTTGATTAGACAATATTAGGTTTTCAATAGAGCATAGATATGGAGTTCAGTGTGAGCACTATAAATACATTGTGGCTTTGTGGGTTCGTAGAATTAAAGCTCTAGTACGCAGCACTTCAAAATGCTCTTTATTTCGAGTAAAAAGACGTTTTATACAGCCCTGACGGTAGCAGGATGACGTAACATACACCAACATAGTCTCTCGTAGCTTCACCGCAGGTAAGCAAACAAAAAAGTTATTGCGGTGCACTTCAAATGGCTACACACAAAATAAAACAGCTGACTAGCGACTCCGCTGCACAACTGAATTCACAAGTCCATCAACTGCAACTTCGTTCACTCCTAGCAGCTCCAATGCACGAGTGAGCTGTTACCTGTGACGCTTTTATAACCGAACCATTGTTTCTCAAAAGTTACTGAACTAACACGATCCTTCGTGACGGTAGGCGAAGAAGAGGGAACTGTCCACACCTTTCTCCGGCTCTCTCTCTCTCTCTCTCTCTCTCTCTCTCTCTCTCTCTCTCTCTCTCTCTCTCTCTCTCTCTCTCTCTCTCTTCCGCTCCGTGGGCGTAGCTTGGGTACTATCTGTCTCTTTCACTCCCCCCACTGGCTTGTCGCTACTCTGACGACTGGATGACAATATGTATATTTGATTACACTGCTTTAGCTTCCCAATTCCTTACTTTCTTTATATTTTATCACCCAAGTTTATGGAACTAATTTTTATAACCTCATAATGTAATTCAGCAGAGATTTATCGACAAGAAACTTCCGATTTCTTCTAAATTGTTTAACTTTATATACACTTCAAATGTTTTAACTGCCAAATGTTTCTATTCCGTCATTGGTTACTCGTGTGTGGCCCAACAAACCGTTTTAACTCTTATGGACTTTATTTTGTTGGATATACTCAGCATCGTGTAGCTTCACCTCAAATGCTTAAGCGCAGCTTCATCCTCAGCGAAAGCATCTTGTATTCCACATACAGGGAACTCTCCTGCCCTGCGTTATGGAATGTCAATTATGTATTTACAGGTTTTTCTTATACGATTAGTTTTATGTGATTACGCAATATTCCAATGAACTCTAATTAATCACGTGAGGTGCTTTTCGCTGCAACGTTGTTAGCTGGAATCCGTTCATGAGTTTTGAGTGGACTACCTATTATTTTGCCCTATTGCACAAAGATAAGCTTATTACGTCAAAGTACGTTGCTTAACTAACCTATAGAGAAAGAAATACACTATGCATATTAATTTGTTTTGGAGATATTATTAGACATATACAGTATGCGCAATTTATCTTTAGTGTTCGTCTCCCAAGTCCTCACACGGTAGGTTTCGGCTAACTCCGTGAACACAAATGACAACTTAGAAACATGAAATGCGCTATACTAGTACACTAAACTAGTACACTCTGACATCTAGTGTCTAATATGCTAAGCTTTTACGCGCGCTCTTTATTTTCTGTTTGCATTCGTTCTGTGCAAGTTTGAGGTTAATTACTACAGCTTAACCAGTTTGTAATTAAGGTTGAGGGCACACCAAACTCATGATCATATGTACCTCCGAGCAACGAACTGTGACTCGGAAACATTAACGTACATTCGTGCATAGTGATGGCCGCAAAATTATAGCGAAATTTGCAGAAAGTTGCGATATAGAAAAGGATAATAACCAGTTAATGTTCCCACTCAGTAAATCAATAGAACGAGCTGCTGCTTACACAGGAAAAAGCGTCAGCATTGTCAGGCGTATTAAATCGTTTTGTACATCTCATCCCAACGAATCTCCAAAAACACCAGGAAAAAGCAGGTAAAGCTGTGATCTGTGTACGGTAATAACTAATAGTGATGTTTCCTTTCTTTTTTCTTTTCCCTTCAATCCTTTCCTTTTTGGCTTACTCCTTTTCCTTATAACTTGCTCCTTTATCTTTATTTTTCTCTTGCTCTAAGACCTTTGTATATTAATAGGTCCATTGGTTCCAATTCAAATTCCTTAACTACAGAAAAGAAAATCATTATCTGCATTTAATACCTTGAGTATCTGTACTAACACTTCCCTTTCCATACATATATGTTCTCCAAAACCCCGATTCAAACCAGTGATCCTAATGGTTATATAATTTTAACAAGAATGACTAACCAATAAAAGTAAGTAAATATACGATGGGTGCTCAATAAACAATGATCATAATTTTTACGGCCATAACACTCAGTGCACTAAATCTCAGTCTTATTATATTCTATTAGCTTAATGTGAAACAAACACGCCGCAGTAGTTTCATTGTTGGTAATCCTGGTTCCCACCTGTAGAAACCAGACAAGTTCAGACATGTTCAATATCGCCTGCCGCTGCAATGGAGGTAACACGCGAGGAACAATTTGCGGCTTTGAAATTGTGCTTTCGTCTCAACAAATCTTCAGTTGAGACCTATACAATGTTACAGGAGGTCTATGGAGAGTCTGTTCTTCCGTACAGCACAGCTCGAAGCTGGTTTAAAATGTTTAAAGAGGGGAGACAATCAATGTCAAAAGAAGATGGACCCGGTGCTCCAGTTACTGCTCTAATGGAGCTGCTGCCACTGTGTGAGAGGCACACATTCACGTGGGTGACAGAGATGTGTTTGTGCGCGATGGCTTCCAAGACTGTAGACTCCCGAACAACAGGACATTCGTATGCAGGTCTGCATACAGTTAAAGTTGACGTTAGAGGAAGATCCGGAGTTTCATTCAAACGTAATCACTGCTGATGAAACTTTTCTACATCATTTTGATTCTGAGAGCAAACAGCAAAGCTTATTGTGGAAATCTCCTTCATCACCATTCCCCAAAAAGCAAAACTTGTTGCTTCTGCTGGAAAAGTTATGGTCATCTCATTCTTTGATATTTATGAAACTGTTTATGAGCATGTTTTACCTGCACACACATCATGTACAATGCTACAGGGATGTCCTGAAAATATTGCAAGTCCATATTAGGCGCAAAAGACCACATTTCCGTGAAGCAGGCTGGATGCTGCACCACGATAATGCGCGGCCGTATATTGACAATGTTGTTGCTGAATATCTTGCATCCTCCCTATAGTCCGTATTTAGCCCCATGTGACTTTTTCTATTCCCTAACTTGAAGAAGGGAATAGAAGAACTTGAAGAATGCCTTCGTGAGAGGCATTACGTATCATCAGAAGCAGTGGTGAAGGCTGCGGAGGCGATTTTGAAGGATATCTCAAAAATGGTTTCCGTCATGTCTCTGAAGACTGGCAGAAACACTGGAACAAGTGAATCGCATTCAGGGGAGACTATGTTGAGAATGACCATCCAAATTATGAGGATAAGTGAAGGTACGTTGTCAAAAAAAATTATGATTATTCTTTATTGAACAGCCATCGTATATGTTCCATCGAAAAGTACAAGTGTTTGTAATCACGGTCTTCAAAGATGTCTTATATAACCACCGAGCATTTCATATTACAAGCACAATAATATTATCACAAAGCTGTTATAAATATACAACTTCATGCTAGTTACATAATCGCCCTGGTTACAGAAGATAACAGGAGGCACTGTAGTAGGAATAGAAATAGTTCGTGCTCTTCTTCTTGCTACGATATATCGAACTCTAACCCCACATTTATTTGTGTACGATACAATATGAACATTTATTATTACTAAAGCCAGAACGCTCTTTATGCTAAAGGCTAAGATATGGATAAGATATATGTTCAACCACAACATGGCCTCTGACCTCCAGAAAGGGATAATATGTTGTACTCCACACATTTCTGTGTTAATTGAAAATCGCATATAGCCACGCTTTTAGAAACACTCAGTTGAACAATTACGGCTTGCAGTCTGCGAGGGAGTCAGTAACGTGGGAGGGTAAAAAAAAAAAAAAAAAAAAAAAAAAAAAAAGAATATAATATCCAACTTTTAATTAAACGATAACACAGATTGTACCGCACTGCAAACCTATTAATCCTAATAACCGAGGGAGGCCGTGACTAATGGCATCCAAACCACCGACTACACCGTATATTTTTGAGTGTACCCCCGTATTTTTTTTCTACTGTAAACTCGCGATTTAACCCAAAAAATGAACAAACGCTGTGGCTTGATACTTGGAGGGCCAGACCCCATTGCATTGTGTAACTCTATCCATGTTGGGCCACAATTTTCGCATGAAATATACCCACGGCTTTGACCTCGGTTGAAAATGCGCACAGTAGAAGGGGGAAAACATTCTTGGAAACACCATATATCCGTTCACATAAACATTATTACAAAATAGCACTACGAACTAGGGTAGAGACAGACATATGAGCAAATTAAGCATTTGGCAGAATTGATTTAACGCCAATTTGTCTCAAGAGCAAATAATATGCCGGTAAAAATTACGAGAGCAATTATGTATTTCATGTGTGAATTGATTGTTAACATTTAACATACTATGTGTTAAATTTAAAGGGAGTCGATTAATGACACTAAACAATACTTACTTTTAAATTTTTCCGGAACATGTTTCAGAGACTTTGCCTCCATTCTCAACCGGCCATCGACCGGTTCTCATTGGTGTAGTTAACGATATTTTGTCATAGGTCTCCTCTAGTGGTGGTTCAAGCAACTTGCTGATGCTATGTGTTGCCTAAATCTGACTGAGCACCTCAATTTTATTTATTTGGAACATGATTGTAATATATTAATGGTAACCGTAAATTATTTGGTTATCTGTTTATCAGCCAAAAAATCTTTTTTCCTTCTTCGTTCCTTTATGAAATATCCTTAGCATTTTGCCTTTTAATTTCTTATTTTAAAAATTAACAACAGTTTTACTAGATATGAGAGCTTTATAAAAAAACTAAACTAATTATATATAACTTGCTCCGCCAGTATATCCGAAACGGAAAGTACCATTGATGTGCGGTTTTCACAGCACTGTTTGGTATAATCTGTCTCAACCTAGTTTAACCCTGCTATAGACATCTGGGTGGGAAGAGAGACAGAGACACAGATTTTTTTTTTTTTTTTTTTTTTTTGTAATTTATGTACCCCAACGTTAAATCATATCAGATGATGAGTAACACAGGTGAAATGATGCTCATATGAGTCCAGGGTCCATGAAGCTTAGAGCTACCCGACATTCGTCTGTAAGGATAACGGAAAACCCCGGAACAAACCTTATCCAGGTAACTCACCCTGACCGAGGTTCGAACTTGTTGATTGGCTTAGCAAAGTTAATGGGTGTTTTCTTTTATTTGCATGCGTACGATAAATCCCTCCGTTATGTACAGTACTGTAAGTAGTTTTTCGATTACCGCTCTGCGAGAGCTAATTTCGGAGGGAGAAAAGTACGCAAAGGTTTCGATTCTTATGGAAAGGTAGAGTCAGACTGAAAAATTCAATACCATAGCCGGGATTTGAACCACGCATCTCCTGGTTGCCGTTCAGTCGCTCTAACCATTGAGCTACTATGGCCAACGTGCCGAAATGACATTAAATTCTCCAACTGACTCGTGGTTTTCCCGGTAAACAACATAGGAGTTCTCATAAACACATGAGACAACTATCTTAATGACAACTTACAATATGTAAGTACATTATGGCCCGGGCTTTATAGTTAACCACTATTAGATCAAATACTGGAAATCATTTGTTCTTTTACACTGGTCGTGTGTAGGCTAAAGTATGTCATATCGGCACGTTGGCCACAGTAGCTCAAGGGTTATAGCGGCTAGACCGCAACCAGAAGATCCGTGGTTCAAATCCTGACTATGACATTGAATTTTTCAGTTTGACTCTACGTTTCCATACTTTAGCCTACACACGGCCAGTGAGAAAGAACAATTAATTTCCATTAATTGACCTAATAGTGGTTAACTATAAAGCCCGGTCCTTAAAGTACTTACATGTTGATGTCACCATTAAGGTAGTTGTCTCATGTGTTTATGAGAACTCCTAAGTGGCTTACAGGGAAAAACATGAGTCAGTTGGAGAATTTAATGTCATATCGGCACGTTGGTCATAGTAGCTCAAGGGTTAGAGCGGCTGGACGGCAACCAGAAGATCCGTGGTTCAAATCGTTACTATGGCATTGAATTTTTCAGTCTGACTCTATATTTCCATACTTTAGCCTACACACGGCCAGTGTAAAAGAACAATTAATTTCCGTTTCGATTCTTATAAATGCAATAGCCCAACATTTTATCTTTCTGCTTCACATCACACATGTGTTCTGGGCTCGTAGGTCATGAAAGGGATATTTAAAAGGAATATACACGTAATATTATTCAATACACAGATTAGACAGAAGACAGGTTAAATTATACACACCTTTAACTTATTACGTTAAATTAAGCTGTGTTTTATTTAACAATTACTAAAGGACACTGCTATTATAAAGCATTTTTGCATTCCTATACCAGGAAGCACTCTCACAGCGAGGTCTATATCGAGTTGAATGCTGATTAAGATGATATTGCTTATTAAATGGAGTTGCTTCTGATATTTAACACTGTATTTTCCCTCCATTTCGTGTACCTCATAAACTCAAGAACAGTTTATGTATATGCAATTTAAAATCAGTAAGCTTTCATGGAGCAGGCCGGTGCTTCAGCCGAAATAAAACATAATAAAGGCAAACCTTTAATAATTGGCGAGAGGCGACTGATCGCGCATTGTTTCGCGGTGCTTAAAGAAAGAAACCCGGAATCGTCTATAAAAAGCTTTGAGAATGAAACTAGCGATCTCCTTGGTGTTTCTGCATAATGTTAGAATGGAACATTAAGCATCCGGAACCCCAAGAAAACCGGGAAAATCAAGTAAATGCAAATAGCGCGTGGAGAAATACGACGATTTTATGAAAATGCTATATGCATTAAAGTTCATGATTATTTTTGCAGAAATAACCAGCGACTCTAAATAAGGTTTTGCATGCGGTAAATTCTGACATATGCTTGCCAAATTTTTCACGAAGTGCTCTCCATCGGTTGTTGATAGATATTGGAATGAAATCTCAAAAGCGAGGGCGGAAATCAGTTATATTAAGGTTACTATTATGATTCTGCATGATTCTATTAAAAATTCAACTCATAGATTTAATAAATTAATGTATAATCCAATTCTATTTAATGTCTAGAAGTTAGCGCTATATATAGAGATGCTAGTGTTGCGAAACGTATGTGCGTGCGTGTAGCGTCTAACACGTAGCAAATTAAGTGATCTCCGACTTGTTTACAGAAGGAATAAACTTGCGTGGGACAGAGTATAGCTAGGGGTTTTTAGTTTTAGTCTACAAATAGATTTTGATAGCATATAGATGGTGTATTTTTGGAGCAAACATACACTTTTTAAATGAAATAATGGCTAATTACACAAAACGTATGGTAAATTAGAACGCTAATGGAGTTTTCCACAATATTTTAGTGCCAGTAGTTCACGAGATAACGTTCCGGTTGGGGGATGCCGAGATGCTGAGCACATCTCCTCCCCGAATCACTTGGAGGATCTCCCTCCTCTGCCTTGCATAATTGGGCGTGAGACCGTTAATCGGGTTGGTAGGTCTTGAACCACTTAGGGCTGTCGCGCCAGGGCTTACTTTGTTGTTATTATTCGTTCACGAGATATCCTATTTAGTAAACTTTTACACCGAAAATTATATCCCATTCACCGGCTTAGTCACTAGATACGATGTTGTTATGTTTTGTTTACACTTGTTTGTTGTTCATTTGTACATTGCGACGTTCTAGTCAGTTAGTGATAGTTCAAGCCGTAGGTTGTGAAGGAAAATGGGATTTACCAATGCAGAAAACGCCGACATGCTCATGGTGTACGGAAAGTGTAGGAAGAACGCGGTTCCTTCCGTGTATGGTGTGTGCGGAAAGATATCCCAATAGACGTCAACCATCTCGGTAATTATTCATCAACATCTTCAATCAGTATCGTGTGAAACAGGAACTTTGGTCCTTGGATCAATTATTTATTTAATTATGTAATATATTTAATAATTATACATAAATTTGTGCTGTAACTGCCTATGTTTGTGAAAGTGAAATTGCATATATTGGATGTAAAATTTGTCAGGTGAACCTGGTCAGAAATACGTGAGAAACACTGCACTCCCGGGTGACAGTCTAGAAAGAGCGGATGTTAGACTATAGAGTGGAAGGCTAGCTACTTTGTTGTACCATTACACAGGGCAATATTCTGTTAGTTTTTCCTTGTGACGCCGTGCTGTGTATATAAGAGGGTAGAAACCCACATTCAGCTCTCATTGCTCATTGCAGTCAAGTGTATTGTATGCATCCATCTGATGTGTCCGACGACGTGCCTCGTCCAGTAAAATGTAATATAAAATGTCCGCCGAACGTGCAGTTATTTGAAGATGCCCGGGTTCCACAAGTGTAAGGACAAATTAAAGCAGTTCAGAGACCATCGGATGTTCGTGTTGTCTCAACTTTAACACCCTGAGAACCTAAAAGGAGCCCATGCAGGAGAGAGCAGCCAGAGGCAAGGGTGAAGCAGGCAGCAGACGACGACGTGGAGACGTCGAACCCAGATACGTACAGCTGTGAGGCAAGAGAAAGTACTGCCGCACGTGAAAGTGTTAATGTAACACCAAGAAAATGTAACAGAAAAAAAAAAACAGGTGATTGGAGATGTAGGACAAATTAATATTTTGGTTGCTCCAAAATTACACCTTATAGGTTCTATTAAAATCTATTTATAGGCTAAAACTACGAGCTCTTAACTGCCTAAAAATGCTGAGAAAACAACACAGCAATAGCTGTTTTTGCTTCGGAAATATTGGCGAAGCAATTTTTTGGTGATTCACCCTGTATACTCCGGAAAATATAAGAGCAAAATATTGTACACTGCAGGGAATGATTTAAGCTGCAGGAAATATCTATATTTAGCTTAAGTGATAGGCTTTTAAAATAGCTGTGAGCCCTTAACTGACAAACAATGCTGAGAAAATGACACATCAATACCACGTTCCGTTTCGGAAATATTGACGAAGCAAGTTTCTGCTGATTCAGTCTGTATAGTCTGCAAAATATAAGAGCAAAATATTGTACACTGCAGGGAATGATTTAAGCTGCAGAAAATATCTATATTTAGCGTAAGTGATAAGCTTTTAAAATAGCTGTGAGCCCTTAACTGACAAACAATGCTGAGAAAATGACACATCAATACCACGTTCCGTTTCGGAAATATTGACGAAGCAAGTTTCTGCTGATTCAGTCTGTATAGTCTGCAAAATATAAGAACAAAATATTACAAACTGCAGGGAATGGTTTAACTGCAGGAGATGTCTATATTTAGCTTAAGTGATAGGCTTTTAAAACAGCTGTAATTTCAATAGCTCAGGTTCATCAAAATTTATGTCTACCTCTTGTGCACTCTTTTATTCTCTACGCATTACTTTGTTCTTAACTTAGCGTTTCTTTGTTAGTAATTCATGTAGGGCAAGGGACGAAAATGTTAGACATAATATCAAAATTAAAATGCTAAATTAAAATCTAAAATTGCAGATAGCATACAACAAGCATACAAATATTTAATATTGCTTTGCTAACTCACCCAGAAAAAACTTAATTTTTAATATTGACAAACATAATTTGATAATACATTCGTTCTGATGAATTTCGGACCATAAAAATAGTACAAAAATAAATAAATTCAAGTGAGCCTATTTAGTGAATTAGCGATTTTGAGAAATGAATGGTTTTACTTAAGCTAACTTTATGAAGATGAAGTACTTTTTAAGCAACAGCGTTGGAATTTTAAGATGCAGAAGAGACATTGACGAAGCTTCATGAGGGCTGAGGAGGAACCTCGCGGAAATCAAACGCGGGCCTGCTAGCTGGCAGGTAGGCACTTACTGTTTGACTCAGCGTGATGGACATTGCATATCCTATGATATATCAACATTATAGCTGATGGCAAGGCCTAAAGAGAATTCTTGATGCAGCTGCCTTAAAGGAAGGATTCAGCTTTAATGATCTGGGCATCGTATAATCGATCTTGCATAGCTTCTGTTAATTGGAACATAGTGATGGTAATGGAAGCCACCTGCACCACAATATATGCCATAAATAGTTGAGACATCTCTGCTTCAATTACCTGTTTGCCTAGTCTTTTATGTGGCATTGCCAATTTGTATAACACGCAAAAACTCACCCCTTAGTTATATGTATGCAGACATTTCCTGACGACTATTCCTCAATTGAAGAAATATATATCACATTTACTTTGTTTATTTTTTAATTTCTCCCTTAGAACTAAATTAGGTCCCAATAAGAAATTAAGTCGTATACAGTTCTCTTTTTCTCACCAGTACCAGGCATCAGGTCAGAAACTGAAAGCCGTGTTTCAGCCTGGAGCGGTTCCCTCCTTATGGTTTGGATTTATATCACACGATGCAGTGACATATCTGAACAAGGATTCGCCCAGTCGTGAGGTCTGCGCCCCACACGCGCAAAAGTTTTGCGCTCCCTCGGTGTGGCGACACGTGTAGAAGCCAAACCTAACCTTGATGTAGAAGCGATGAACCTTTCGTCTACAAGCCATGAAGATGATGTTTTCGAATATTTCTATAAATTCTTTCTCCGGCAGCTGCGGAGAGCGATGAGATGTAAAACTTCTCAGGTGTGGTATCGTTACAAAAGGGATTTCACTTTTAGGCAACTATGGAATAAAATAAATAATACAGTTTCACTGTACTTGGAATTATATTTCTCGACATCATTTTCTTCTTTACATGCGACTTTTTCCACTGATGTATATAGTCCTTTACTGTATTTAAATTTTCTCCTTTTATTTATAAATGATGCAACGGCTTTTTACTTAAATTATTTATCGTAGCGTCGCGTATTCGATGTATATTTTAAACGTTTACTAAACGTTCATAAATGATGAACTCAAATAACTTCGAATAGTCTTTTACCGAAAACGCATCTACCCTCTTCGGGAGTTAAAGCCAGAAGAAAAAACTTAAGAATAAAATCATTGGTTCTTTTTTCTGTTTTTTTTTTGTGCTAAGCCACCGCAATACTTAATTCTGATTGGTCCTACGTCACAATTTGGGATTTCAATAAACCTAAGCATTTGTTGCATCATCTATATGGCCTGCTTGGTTATTAACTTAAGTTGAATTACAGATGGCCATGTTTACCTAATATGTCCATATATGCAATATCAGCTTCAAGCCACTTACTTCATCAACGGCCGGTTCAGCAACTTACACCGTCTGACTGAAGGGTAAAATTTCTCTTATGAGCAAAGCTCGGCTCATGAGCACAGCGCTGCCAGGCAGTTTAAAAAACAATTAACGGCAACTCCAGGCTACACCACCTGGCTGATAATGCAGTGAACGGTCGGCTCAATACAGAGTTTGAGGTATAATAGTGAAATTTGTAATATTTGAAAAGTAAGTTAATTTTCCAGCCCAAATTAAAATTGGGAAGCACATAACAGACAGTTTTAATATAGGAAATGGACTAAAACTAGGGGATTGGCTGGCACCCACGTTGTCTAACTTAACACTGGTATATGTTATTAGGAAACTACCAGTGGATGTAAAACCCACAATATATTATAGATCTGTATAGCTATTAGCATATGCAGATGACATTAATATAGTAGGAAGAACCAAAAAGGCAGTCTCAGAAATATACACAAAACTGGAGGAAAATGCAAAGGAAGTAGGACTTATGATAAATAAAAAGAAAACAAAAGCTGTGATACAAAAGAGAAGTAGTAAGAACAAAGGCAGAAATACCAGCACTAGAGAAAATCATCTGTAAACAGCTAATAGCTCCAAGTATCTAGGAGCAATTATAAACAATAAAAATGATGAAAACGAGGAACTAAAGGCTCGGTTAACAGCAGCAAACAAAGCATATGCCTCATTATAGAAAATATTTAGGAATAAGATAATATTCCCTAAAACAAAAATAAGATTATATAAAACATTAATTAAACCAATGTTAATATATGGCTGCGAGGCTTGGACATTGACTCAAGCCATGGAGGACAAACTATTAATATTCGAAAGGTAGATACTTCGAAGGGTATATGGGCCAACTAAAGTTAATGGAGTATGGCGAAGCAGGTATAATAAAGAATTATATGAGATATGCAAAGATATTGACATAGCACAAGAAATTAAGATTAGAAGATTAAGATGGGCGGGACATGTTCAAAGAATGGAAGAAAAACTAACCCCCAAAAAATGTTACAAGGAAAATTTTACAATAGAAGACCTAAAGGCAGACCAAAAAACCGTTGGGAAGATACAGTAAGAAGAGATACCTTATAGATTTTGGGAGTCGGAATGTGGAGACGAAAAGCAGAAGATAGGGATGAATGGAGGCAAAAACTCAGGGAGGCTGGGGCCCAAAAGGGGCTGTAAAAGCCATATAGTAGTAGTGAGTAATTTTATCCAAATGAGAACTACAATCATTATCAGAATCTGCAGAAAAAAAAATTAAGCTTAATCTCATACACCTGAGTTTTGCTCTGGGTAGCTTAAATACTGTGGCCGACTTAAATCTCTACGCTACATGTGGCGCCAAAATTAAACAATATACACTCGCACCTTTTATCGAAGCATGCACATATTTTCATGAAAAAGGTAAGCAAAAATCAATCCCCCTAAACTGGAAATCCGGAATAATGAGGGGTGGAAGAAAGAGTTTCTTATATACAATCTCTTTTTCTAGGATGGAAAATGCTGCATTACTCTTGTCACCGCATGTACTAAAATGTGTTAGTGCACAGCTGTTTTTACAAATTAGATACTTTTAAAGGAACACATAAAAGAGTGACTTCCTGTGCTGTCAACTCCCAGAGGCATGTGGTCACGCCAAAACGACACTTCTTTCAACGATCCGTCTATTTCTTGAGCCGCCGCCGCCGCTGTTCGCGTCCCAACTCGTTTTTTTGCTCCACCAACGACTGAAGTCATTGACGGGAAATGTGCGGTAGCGGGTGAAGATATGATTATGGCAGAGACCATAAAAAGTTGCAGCTAGATGTTTCCACGACGTTTGGTGGATGACGCTTCCTTTGCCCCAAAGCTAACTAGTACATTTGACACACTACCTCTCGACTCCAAAGCGACGCTACCATTCTTCTGATGTTCCCTTCATCTCGTCCTTTAATTTAACGTGCGATTTGCCATCTTACCCCTTTCCTTTTTATACCAAGTCCTTCATTCTTTATTGCAGCTTCAGGCTTCTAGCTTGGTAACATATGTCAGAATTTTTCCCTTTTAAGCATTATTACTTTGATCTCCTCCATTATCCGATATTATAGCATTAATATCCCTTTCTCTTGGGCCTTCACACTTTTTATACCAGCCGCAGTCGGATGTCGTAACCTGACATTCCGCATAACGTTTTCTTTCTCCCAAGTGACCCAAGTAAACGTTAAATCAGGGCCAAAGGAAAATTGTGAAAGAAAACTGTAGAACCTCCAATGACTGATAACCTTTATACTACCTCCAGATATCCTTGAAAGGAGTTGATATGTGCATTCGCTTGACTATACATTCGTGTACAAATTATTTTTGAAAGGACTTATTCCTGTTTGTACTTCATGTTGACATGAACGTTTGTAGATGGTGATTTGTTACACATTTGCTTGTAAGTTCAGTAAACTTAAGCGAGTATAACCTTTTAAGAACTCGTCGCTATATGATGACATTCACATTACATTCTCTTCGCACGGCCAGGATATAGAAATAGAAATAACGTCTTCCTAATTATACAAATGTTAGAAAATTATAACCAATAAATACTTCGGAAGTGAATATCTGCACAAAAGGTGGAATATGATATAGCTAATATGCTTTAACGACATCTACGAATTTGGCTCCCTAAATTTTGTCTATTTCTTATGATCTGTGAGTTACGCAACGGTCATCCAAGAGGACTTTCGGAGCTTTTCCCACATAATTATATTTTTTCCCCTGGCGTGACAGCACTAAGAGGGCCAAGACCTATCAACCCGACTGCCGGCCTCATGCCCAATTACGTACGGCAGAAGTGGGTGATCATCCAACTGATACGAGGAGGAGATGTGGTCAGCATCTCGGTATACCCTTGCCGGAACGAGAAAATTATATATAAGCATTTAATCTTTGGTGAACGGTTTAAATTATTAATAAAAATAGTTGGAGCAATTTTTGAGAAAATGCAAATTATTGAAAATTATTCAGCCTAAAGACACTTTGGAATAGACCACTTTATTAAAAATCTTCATGTCTCATTTTTAGAAGGAACTGAACAAATATTTCATTCTTATTCAATGAATTTTGGTTTTCAACTGATTCCACAAACGGACGTTAACGCTCGTACACCATACACACATACACAAGCGCCACCGAGTTTCTAAAAGTGGCCATTTCGTGTTCAGGACTCAAAATATATATTTCCGGAAAAATTCTGACGGTTTTCCATATGTTTGTACTTGTAAATACTGAAATCGTATAATCACATGCTAACTAGTTTTACGTTCTGAAGCAGACTTATTTTTCCGTTTATTCCGGTAGATGAGGGTAGTTCGCTATCGTGCTGCCATCTGCTGTGGGCAACATAAATTTATTGGCCGTATCTAGTTGGTTTTTAAAAATAAACATTTTCTCCAAAACCATTAAATCTGTCTGTCCATCAATGGTTTTAGTAATTCAACTTCTGGACTTAATTCATGGTTAAATGACCAAAAATGATCTGCCAACACTGACTTATCTATCTGTTTATATTTAATATTTCTAAAATGCTCCTTCACTCTGGAGGTTGGTCTTAACATGTAAATCATGACACCCTAAACAGTTAATTTTACAAATGCCAGATATTTTGTAATCTGACATGTTATATTTTTTGGAAAAAATTTAGTCGATTTTCATGGTGTATTTATTTTGATGAGCCAATATCTTTCAAAAAATTTTATATTGTTTATTTTCCCAAGGATGATAACTAGATTTTCTAAAAATTATAATAATCTTTTACTTTTCGCAGAGGCTATGATAAAAACATCACGAAACAGGTCCCGGAGAATTTAGAAAATTTTATACAGAACGGCGGAGTTAGTTACCAAGTGTTATGGTTTATTAATAATATTTCGATTGCTTCATTGTCAGTAGCTTTAGTTTTTTTATAAAAGCCCGTGAATTTCTCTTCATTCAAAAGGACATTTGAATAATTGGTAAACTTTGAGGGATAAACATAATCTTAATACATAAAAGGACATAATTTTCGCTCAAATAACTTTGGTAGCGTTAACCAATTCCCAGATATATCATGCAATTCATCTGAAATTTCAAACTCTTGTCCTTTTATTAATGATAAAGTATTATTTGCTTTTATCATAGCCATGTAAGAAATATGCAATTTCAAAGATATTGCACACATGTTCTTTTAAAGAATATCATTATCCTAGTGTATCTTCTTGTACCTTCAACGAATGTGTAAATATATCAGAACATTTATTCTATAAAAGGAAAAAAATAAGTTTTTTCTGAGTGTAACTTATAGACAACAATGTCATTGCTCTCAATGCATCACACGAGTTCTTTTCCAAGTGCAATTACTCTTAAGTTGCTTCTTGGGATATAATTAACAGAATATGCAATTTCAAGCATTCCATTTAAGCATCTGATATTGTTTCGTTTTTCACTACTCCGTTTATACTAGAGAAACATCTAATGAAACTACTTACCCAAAATTTTGTCTATTTTTACATGAAATAGATAAAAGAAGATTTTGTAGAAATAAAAGCCTATATAACGTAAACAATAACGAGTATAAAAGTCATTAGATGTGTTATGTTAATTTTTACAGATATCATTTAAAATAATATGCTTGTCCTAATGCATTTTGAATGTATATATTTTGTATTTTGCCGTATGTTGAATGTTAAATTAAGTAAGGTAATGAATTAAAGAAAGCATAAATAATATTAGTAAACGGAATGCATCCCCCTTCGGAAAATAGTGGGGAGACGGCGTACATCAGCGATCCCCCTCCACTACGACCCTGGGTATATCCCCTTAGTTTCTGAAAAAAAAAAAAAACGTATTTCGACAGTATAGCACTTAGGTTTTATGCCGTAGACTTGAAACATATTCACACAAGGAAATTCTACGTTAACAAAAGTTAAATGTGCTTTAAAGAATATTTTAGATGTGAAACGTGAGTTTTGTATCAAATCTTTAGGTAGTTAAGTAATAAATTGAAAGTAAATCTCATTTATTGCCCCTTCATTCCTACAAATTTATGCATTAGGACAAGCATATTATTTTAAATGATATCTGTAAAAATTAACATAACACATCTAATGACTTTTATACTCGTTATTGTTTACGTTATATAGGCTTTTATTTCTACAAAATCTTCTTTTATCTATTTCATGTAAAAATAGACAAAATTTTGGGTAAGTAGTTTCATTAGATGTTTCTCTAGTATAAACGGGGTAGTGAAAACCGAAACAATATCAGATGCTTAAATGGAATGCTTGAAATTGCATATTCTGTTAATTATATCCCAAGAAGCAACTTAAGAGTAATTGCACTTGGAAAAGAACTCGTGTGATGACTATTAACGGACCTCCAGTACCTAGGTGGAACCCAGAGAATTACATAAAAGTGTGGATTACAAGTCGTATGCATGCTGAGAACAACCAAAACATGAAGGCGAATCTACTAGTGCAGAACTCTGATCGGTTTTCTGGAAAAAATTTTAGGTGTGCGTTCCCCCACATTTTTTGTTCAGAATACGGCCCTGGATATGATGAAAACACAGCATAATATCAAAGTACCTATACATATAATAGCAAAAAATTAGGGGCTATATTAGCTATTCATTATAATTTTAAAGTCACATGAATATTCCCGTAGGGGAGCGGATCCGTCCCCTTCAGCTGCCGTGGTGCGGGCGCTGCGGACCCTTAACACTTGTGCTACCTCTGACGTTAGCAGAGGAACCTCGGGCCGAACTGCTGAGCCCCTCCCGTCGGGGAGTTGTTCGGATTGGGTTGGACTCGAGAGGGCAGTGTGTTCCCGACACCCACGGGGAATTGGGTACTTCCGGCCAGGCTACGGCCACCCGGAGGGGGTAGAGTGTTGCCCAAAATGTCCCGGGTACTAGCCTGCTAGATCACCAGGCGGCCCCACCGAGGTTTTCGGTAGTCTTCCCTGCGGGGTTGACGCGCGTAAGTGGCGTATCCACTTCCATCCCGTCTTGCTCAGCGGGGCCGGGGGGGATTTTTAAGAAATAAGGTATTGCCCTATGGAAAGAGCTCCGGAGTATCTATCGCTCCCCGGTAAAAGGAGACCAGGATCCTTGGTCCTACGGGTTCAGGACTAATGGGAGTAGTTCCTCTGCACATAACTAAAATATAAAATATTAAAAACGAGGCTCAGTGACTATTTTCTCTTTGTCTGAGAGACATTTTGCACAATCGCTTGAAATCTATCTTTTGCTTTTTCTGGATGTGTTAGGTGCACGTAATACGTCATAGGTAACTTACTGCTGTACGCTTATACCGCTTCGTTAAAAATATGCCACACTCAGCTCGATGTGAAGACTGTAATTTGCGAAATGAAGTGCTAGGCTCAGCAAAATGTCCTTCTTCTTAAGATCTTTTTCCCCTGCCGTTCTCCTTTATAACCCCATATTACCTTCTGGGCAACTACGACAAGCGTTGAAGATTGGAACGATATGGAACTGTCGTAAGAAGCTAATGATGCATATACCTCGGGATAGAAATGATCACCTTATTATCCTGCGGCTTGATTTACTTGGTAATTTGCGTGGTAATGGAGGTGATAATGGGGAGCGTATTGACGCTACGAAGTGAATAAATGGTACGAGCTTCTTGCTCGCTAGGGAACAGACTTCAAAATCGATTGCACTTTCACGTTGAAGTGCTAGTCTGCCGTCTTCTTTAGAACATTTTTTACCAAAATTACTTACTAGATTCCCACTGGGTTACTGTAAGATTTGCGGGAACTTGATCATGTACTCTCCTTCGGGTCTACCTTTTTAGATAAAGTAAGTCAGTTTTGCTCTATTTTCTTTTGTTTGATATTAATCTAGTTTGGGCTACAATGACTCCTAGAGGTACAGGGATATATGGGATATATGATATTTATTGCTGGCGAATGCAAAATGGATTAAAGAAGAAACAAAGCTTTGAATGGTCTTATTCTGTTAAACTTTGTCTAGCAGCATTCCCAAATTAATGGATATATCCGAAAGGAAGCCCTGCTTGGCCGCACAGCTCACTTATCTCAAGTGAGTTGTACTGTGATGGTGAACTCGAAGGGGCATGATGCCTTTAGAACATTAGAGCTTACAAAGCCTGGATAAAAATGTATTTTGTGATACAATAGAACACAGAATATCAATGAAAGGTTTATTTAAAAGGGAACTGTTATACTCAAACCGCTACGCTACTGACAATTTGAAGGTGTAATGCCTACCTATGTATATACAATGTGCGTAAAAATATCTGCTGTGGAGTAGAACGACAACGCCCAAAACTGAAGCCTGAAAAATTCCGCTTGCGACCACTTGGAAGTAGTTGCTGGACATCCCCCGTCAGCACTTTTCCCGGTGTGCGGAACGCCGCTCTTTACTTGGGCCTGTGTGTAGACCAGCAGAAGATGCGAGTCGCTCAGGTTTAACTGAGCGGGGTGTTTGCAGCCCAGCACCTAGCCGCTTAGTGTGGCTTTATCTGGGCGGTATAAAAGAATTGCTTTTGTCTCAGGCGGTTGTCTTGGGCAACGGCATATCCAGCCATAAATGGGCTCAAGTGCCCCGGAGGCTGTGTGTGCCTAGTGCTGGCTGCGCTCTTCCGCCTGCCTGTGAGGCCGCACCGTGGCTCAGTGGTTAGACCGCTTGGCTCTCACCAAGGTGGCCCGGGCTCGATCCCAGGCGACCGCAAAGTGAGATTGGTGGTGGACAACAGGACGCTGGGGCGGGTTTTCTCCGGGACTTCCGGTTTCCCCCGCCATCTCATTCCACCGGTGCTCCATCTTCATCGCATGTATCATCAAAGTCATCGCCTGCGGTGTCGTATGTACTAAAATCGGGCGTTAAACACCGCACACACATTTCACGCCTGCCTGTGAGGCATCTGAACACAGTCCTCTTGACAGGCTAGAGGGAAAGGAACAATGTTGAGGTATGGTTTATACTAAGCCCATTTCTGGGCTTAGGGTTACAGTGTCAGGGGAGAGTAGCCCTGCTCAGTTTAGGTCGCCCAAAGCGTCTTTGGGCAGCTGATAACTAGGTCTACGGCAAGGAACCCTTTACGTAGAGGGTATTCACCAAGGTTATAGGGATGGGAGTCTAGCGAATTGTAGATGGTACGGGTTCTCTCCCGCACCACGTTTTCAATATATGGGAACCCGGAGTAGGTGTGAAGTATATGGGATGGGAATTTATGCCCAGTATCGTATATAATTAGCAGCGCCCTGTTCTGGACGCGCTACAGTCTGCCAGTAGTTGTCGGAGCGGCTGATCCCCAGACTTCACAGCAGTACAGAATCTGGGGCGGGATAATCGCCCAATACAGGCGTAGTTTTAGGTGAGTTGGCACAGAGGATTTAAAGATAGGGTACAACTGCCTAAGTGCTGTATGCCCTTGTCCAGTGAGTGTATACTCTGCCAGTCAGGGATAAACAATCCTTCCCGAACAATGCTGTGTTATTATGCCTTTACGTTCCTACGTTTTCTATACTCATTTTCCGGTACTTGCAACTATATCCGCACCCAATTTTTGGTACACAAGTTCCTCATAGAGCAGAGATGATGTCATCAAACTCTCAAGCGAATACAGGTATGAGCATAGAGACAGTCTCTTGTTAGCTTTCATTTGCTCGAGTTTTCGGTACCTTCCGATGAAGCATTCCTTCATTTAAAATCATCTTATGCAACTTTACAATACAGCTCCAGTGAATCGAAACTTCACTGTCTGTGGATATCTCAAATATTTTAAAGTTATAATTTCGTTGACTCCATGTCATTTTGCTTACTTCAGGTATAAACTTTGTATTACTACTTTTACTATAATATAGTCATTTTAAAAACAACACATAATAAAGACAGACGAGCTATTTTCTATTCTTCGATCATAGATGAAGTTGTATTGTTTCAGACAAGTATACATATTAATTATTCCTATAAATAAACTATCCGATACGTTTACTGACTTTCCGGAACCATTTTAGTTTTAGCCTTGCATGTACAAACATATTTTCTATACGGATACCTACAAGGTTAGAGAAAGAACTTATATCTACATAAAGGATCATTTATCTGAGAATTGCACCAATATTGGTATCAAATAAGTAAGCTGCTAAATATTAAGTTCTAATGGTACAGGCAGTCAGTACTAAAGCTCAAATCTTAGGACCTTGGTTTACCCGGCGTTCCCAAGGGTCCTGTTTGATGATGATATTCAATATCAGTCCTTTAGGCCCATGATGTACAAAATTCCGAACTTCACTGGGTTCCATATAGGTTATACCAAGAAAGCAGACAGATGGCTTACTAGGACTTGCTTTAACCTATGTGGCCAAGACACTCTAGGAGGAAGCGATCAAGTGAATGCTCCAGGCTGCGGTTAGACTGCCACAGAAAGGCCTCAAATAGTATCAGGCTTGAAGGTCTATCCAGTTATCTGATCTCCTAGAGACGATGATGAAAGAACCGTCGACCAAGCAGCCCTCTGCGTTCGCAGGCAGAATGCTTTCTTTAAAGCAAGCTTCCGCGCCATGTGTCCTACATACACCAAGAAACCTAGAAGCACAAATGGTATCTACTCCAGCAGTAGTCATCCTTGGTGGCAACGGCGTTCTAATGGGATTCCATTACATTAAATTGAATTACATTTTAATTCCATATTTCATTTGTTTATATATGCTTTTGATACAAATAATACTAATTTTTGTTTGATTCTTAGTTTTGACGGGATTTTATTTGGATTTAGGCAGCTTAAAAATGTGTCTTTCTGATGGAATCTCGCTATCGAACTTTTTGATGAACACAAAATATCCTCTGCTTATTGTGACTAAATAATACAGAAAGGAACGCCCCTAACGTATTTCACATATTGCGAATTCTGAGAGAAAACATGTGCGCAACCTGCAGCTTTGCAGTTATCTTGTATTGTCAAGATAAATTCAACAGTAGAAACAAGTAAATCACAAATCTCATCGCTTCTGCATCATTGTATTAATTCTCTACAAAAATTTATTGAAGCCCCGCTCGTATTGTAGTGTGCGGCACATGTTACAGACAGAGGTATGCAAAATAAGAATTCCACATTCTAAGCCTTGCCTTCTATAATTATGGACCCTATAAAGAATTTATTTTTCGGAAAGCTAATGTTAATGAACATCCTTATTGTATTCCAATGAGTAAAGACTATGATACAATGCAGCACAAATGAAGCACTTATTAAAGTGTCCAAGGTCCAGCTGAATTAACCACGTAGGAAAAAATTACATAAAGAAATATGAAAGAAAATCGTTAAATTTCGACACTACCTTTGAAGAGAACTCAAACTTCAGGTTCATCAAGATACCGACAAAGGCGCCCCTATCGCAGCCAAGGAGTTCACCAAACCAACATCCATTAGTGGACAACAGCTGATGATGTTTGAGACGTCCTAATGAAACGTCTTCTAGGTAAATACTAGCAATAAATGGAGCATGGAGTACTCGTTACACTGAAAATTAAATTAATCTTTATTCTACTTCGTATTTTTAAGATTTGCTTATTTTCATTTTAAAAATAGTTTCTATTGATAATAAACAGGCTTTCCAAAGTTCCTTATGGGTGATCTCCGCGAAACGGTCTTAGAAAACCCAAGCCACTGCTTCGGAATGACGTGTGAAAGGACTTACCTAGTGGATTTATGCTTTTATGGTAATTTTCAGTTATTATTAGGCATGGAATATTCATTTACACTAAGCAACAGTACAAGATGCATCATCTCAGGCTTTTATCTTACCATATTCTCACTCAAGGCTTCCTTAAATTCTAAAACATTTATTTTAATCGTAGTAGTAATAATAATAATAATAATAATAATAATAATAATAATAATAATAATAATAATAATAATAATAATAATAATAATAATAATAATAATGATAATAATAATAATAATAATAATAATAATAATAATAATAATAATAATAATAATAATAATAATAATAATAATAATAATAATAATAATAATAATAATAATAATAATAATAATAATAATAATAATAATAATATAATAATAATAACAATAATAATGATGATGATGATGATTGATGATGCTGATGATTGATGATGATGATGATGATGATGATGATGATGATGATGATGATGATGATGATGATGATGATGATGATGATGATGATGATGATGATGATGATGATGATGATGATGATGATGATGATGATGATGATGATGATGATGATGATGATGATGATGATGATGATGATGATGATGATGATGATGATGATGATGATGATGATGATGATGATAAGCTAGGAGTGCAGTAACATGTTCTTTTTGTAAATTACTGTGTCTAACATTGATTAAAATAAATAAACAGTATGTAATTTGTTGCCTTTTTTATATTTGTATTAAATAGGGCAATGGTTAATTTTCAAACAAATATATGAAACATACTCTTAATTTATAAGATATTTTTGTTTCAAAATGTGTTAAGAATGTTAAGAAAACAATCGAATGTAACGTGAGAGTAAGTTTAGAAATTATTAGAGAGGAACAGGCAATTGTTTTAGACATAATTCGGTGTAGCTTACACTATCGTAAATGGTGCAGTACAGATAAACCGTTCAAAGAAGTAATTGTTCCTTCTCTCATTAAAATTGGACACTTCAAATTCTTGTACTTCCTCAAATAGATACCTTCCTGTGTGAAATACTGTTTACTTACTCCAGTCTGTATATATTACACATTTTTGAACGTATGTATATTGTGAATGGAAGAAGAGGAAAATATTGAAAAAGATACAGTATGTTCTAGATATCTGTAAATAAATAAACTAGATATATGTACTTATTAAATTGCATTGCCCCTTCTGTTTATTTTACTGTATCATCACAAGATGTTTGTACTTCTTCTTCAAGGCAATTAGCCTAGTGACTCCATTTATTTTGTACCCTACTAGGAGTTCCTTTCCCTGTTGGATATTTTTCTCTTGCTACCCTTACGGTTCTTTGGGGCGCCGTGTGTGACACATGGACATTTATCTCTCCTTCTGCCCCTCCACTCTGTATAGAATACAGAATCTGAGTTTCTGGATACTGATAGGTACATTTCTGTAGAAAATAAACAATAAAACATATTTTATCCTCAAAGCCCGCCTTGGTAGCATGGTGCCTCATTGTTAATTATAACTAAACACTAGTAAAACAAATTCACTATTTAATTATCTTATTTAAATCCTGTCGGGCTCGTGTTCAAGAGGTCCCGAGTTCGAATCTCGGTCAGGGTGAGTTACCTGGATAAGGTATTTTCCCGGATTTTCCTTTATCCTCTAAGACGAATGTCGGGTAACTCTAAGCTCAATGAAACCCGGACTCATTTGAGCATCATTTCATCCATTCCATTCATCGTTCGATATGAGGACGTGGATCGTTCGAGGACGTGAATTTAAAAAAAAAAAAAAAATCTTAACTTTAGTACTGTAAATGCCTTAAAAATTGTAAAAAAACAAACAATCAAACTACTTCGCTAACACTACAAGTTGACCTTATAATCTTGGACCTCTTACGCGCTGCTTCATCCCTGCTGATACATTAATATTGGTTTCATTCCTGTAAACCTCCTACTCTGACCCCAGATAGTGCGTGGTTATCGATTTGAGATCTAGCCAAGAGCTAAGGAAATGCAAAATTATACCAAACACCTGCAATTAGTAAATTGAAAATGGGAAAATTGAAATGTACAAGAAACACATATAAATCACAGGTCTAAGCTACTCAGTGTAAGAAAAAAGACACTGGAGTAAAGTTTCTCCAGTTAACTGACCCTAATCGAGATTAGGGAATTCCGAACTCCAAAAGATCTGAATGAGTGACACACACGCTACCTCCACAACAATATGGAAGTCCTTGTTTATTGCTCAATTACGTAGATTTCTGTACCATTTGTCACATCTTACTTCGGTCACTTGATCACATAAGGTCACCTGACTTAAAACCCCTTTCCTTTAAGGGAATTCATGCTTTCCTAAGAACCAAAATGAGAAAAGGTTTTCTTTATAATAAAGTTTACTCGCTGTTACGCACATGAGAAATACTTCATTAGTGAATAATTAATTAATTATGCAGTAGACCTCAGGATATGTAATTAAAGTTTCAAAATATACTTTGGTGTAAAATGATAGTGGCTATTTATTACATTGTAGCTTCCTTTTTTCAGAATATGGCCCTGTTTCTGAATATTTTTGTAGTTGAGCTGCTTCCATGTGTTGAGTGATAGCCTATGAAGACAATAATCGTGAACGAATTCCAAATTGAATAATTTTCCTCTTAACAAACAGGTATTCAATATAATAAGTCTATTTGTCTCAGCTTCTTTATTTTCTTTTGTATTATAAAATTATGTTTCATTCTTTTCTACTCTTATAAGCAGGGTTAGAAAAATAATTTCCGAATAGAAATTCATATACGCAACGTGTATTTTTATTTTATTTAATAGGCAACAAATATTTACATTTCAACCAATGTGCCTCAGTTCTTGATTTACATTGACTCAACATATGAGATGGTTTCTTTCAGGTCTACTTGCATGTGTCCAGATATGCTGAGCCTTCCCCTTGCACCTGAGTGTGCAGACCGTTTTAATAATTCTGTTTCCGTAACATCACCCTACTCTCATGCTCCTAGTGGGATATGAAACATTTCTGAACAAGATGTATGTTACTCTGTGTACACATGTGCTTTTTCCCTTCGTAGCATACGCTTTGTGTTTCCTACCTACGCCCACCGCTACAAGTATTTATCTTCTATTCTTTAACCACCCTCTTGTCCAGGGGTGTGCTTCTAACAATTTTTCAAAACTCCCATTGTGGGGGAGAATATTTATTACTGACGATATGCAGGAATGTTAGAGGTTAGAGGGGAGTTTAAAACCCGTGATGGAAGTTTCGAAAAAAATATATATATCCACCCACAACAATTAAGCCTGCAGTGATAATTTCATAAGCGCAAAAGAGAGATACATGAGGCTTTTAAATGAAGGCAATTGAATACACCAAACACACAAAATATTTCCAGATCGTAATTAGACAATTAGGAGCAAATAATGAATTATTGTGGACAAGAATTGTAGGTTTCTACTTTCAGAGGGCTGTTCAATAAAGAATGGCCATAATTTTTTACAGTCAATTTTTCGCACTAAAATTCAATCTTATTATATTCTGATAGCTTAATGTAAAACAAACTTGCCGTGGTAGTTTCATTGTTGGTACTCCTGGTTCCCACCTGTGAGAACCAGGCAAGTTGACATATGCACTATCGCCTACCCCTGCAATGGAGGTAACATGCAGTTAAAGTTGATGCTAGAGGAAGATACGGAGTTTATTTCAAACGTAATCACTGCTGATGAAACTCGGCTACATCATTTTGATCCTGAGAGCAAAGCTTAGTGTGGAAATCTTCTTCATCATCAACCCCCAAAGAACAAAAGTGGTTACTTCTGCTGGGAAAGTTAGGGTAATCTTATTCTTTGATATTAATGGAATGGTTTATCAGCATGTTGTATCTGCACACACATCAGTAACTGGTCAATACTTCAGGGAGGTCCTCAAAATATTGCAAGTCTATATCCGGATCAAAAGACCACATTTCCATGAAGCAGGCTGGATGCTGCACCACGATAATGTGCGGCCGCATATTGCCAATGGTGTTGCTGAATATCTTGCGAAAATCAACGTGAAGTGCATTCCTCATCCTCCCTATAGTCCGGATTTAACCCCATGTGACTTTTTTCAATTCCCTAACTTGAAGAAACGCCTTCGTGGGAGGCATTATCTGTCATCAGAAGCAGTGATGAAGGCTGCGGAGGCGATTTTAAAGGATCTCTCTAAAAATGGTTTCCAACATTTCTTTGAAGACTGGCAAAACCGCTGGGAAAAGTGCATCGCCTTCAGGGGAGACTATTTTGAGAAGGACCACCAAAATTATGAGGATATGTAAAGGTACGTTGTCAAAAAGAAAATTGTGATCATTCCTTATTGAACAGTCCTCGTACGAATGTACGATAGCTAATCCTGATAATATTAAGAAACTTGTATATGATTAATTTAAAAAAGAATTCTTACAGCTTCCAAAGAAAATTCTCTCTATAATATTCAGGAATTTTATAGATTAACTTTTCCTAATAAATAACTTTTGACCCTGCTAAACATAATGCTTTATAGCACCTCCCGTCCGTCCTTCACCCCCTTCCTCCTTTCTTCCACAGGAATGGGAAACACATCAAGCACTCAGATTTTCCGTTCTGTCTGAAGGATTTAGGTCAATTTTAAGAGTTCATTGCATAAAGATCTTCATTGGCATGAGGGTGTCATGTCAGAGACTCTAAATCACATCTGTGGGGTGTTTTTTTTTTTTTTCATTACTATTGAAATTAAAAACTGTAAGGATAGGCATTTTAGAATTTCTATGAGATCAAAGTTTAAACCTGGTAGTGCAACAAAATATTTTACGATGCGCAATAAATATGGAATACTACACGAATTGGCAAGGGAAACCTTCCTCATAGAGGACCCGTGAACGCAATTGCTTCTGCCAGCTACAAGGAATACGGAGACCCACCTAAGAGAGAAGAAATCCCACAGGACACTTACGCCATAGACGTTACAAACCGGTACTGCACTAATGCGAACAATAATCTAAGAGATGCAATAATAAAATTGGCAATACATGGCCATCCTCACACGATATGCAAGAATACAGCATTCCACGACCCCAGTGTGAAGTACTGTGAGAGGTACCACATCACCAAGAGTACCAAAAACACAGCAACGACTATATTCAACTAAATATTTTGCACGTTAGGGCTCTTTTCACTTATTATTTATAAATATGTACACCAATTTATCATACATACTATACAACACTTCTCTTGTACCAAAGTGTTTTAGGTAAATGTCTTGTAACAAGTGTAAAAGCATATATTGGGACAATTAGTACACAGTGTCTTAATTTTCATAGATTTACTCATATAAAAGTATTAAACTCTTCTCTACTGTTTTGAAAGTAAATTGTAGCTCTTCAGGTGTTTTTACTATCTCCGCCGCTTCGGTGTGGTGCGTTTGAATTTTTAGATTCAAACTAAAAGTACTTTGAGGTTATTTGAACGGAAGAAAAAAATGACAAATTTTTAAAGACATTAAGATAATACGTTTGTATATTTCAGTAAACATTAGAGCTTAATGAAGAAAAGTGGAACAAACATAAAAAGATATGTTGTTAAAGGAGATCCACTTCGCCACATAAAACATTCGACATAATCTTGCATAATGATCTCCAAGTGGAATATCTCGAAGCGCCGTTGGGAAATCATTTTCGATATAAACTCTAGGGTATCTGCCAGGGTAGATCCTCACAGAGTAAAGACTGACCCCCCAATCTGACGACCAGGGAGTTACTGAGCTGTCCCGAAAGGGCGCCCGGCACCTCCGTGGGTCTTTCCATAGGGCAAGACCTAGAGACTAACAAGCCTCCCCATCTGGTACTGTGGACTCAAGACGGGATGGAAGTGCATACGCCACTTACGCGCGCCAACTCCAAAATGGGAAGGCTACCGATATGTCCTCGGTAGGGCCGCCTGGTGATCTAGCACACTTTCTACTAGCTATGCTGGTTAGTACGCGGGAATATTATGGCTTCCCTCAACCCCGTCCAAAGACGCACCCGATCTCCCACGAGTATCGGGAACCACTGCTCCCTCGAGTCCAACCCAATCCGAAGAGCTCTCCATCAGGGAGGGGCTCGAATGCTCGGCCCGAGGTTCCTCTAGTAACGTCAGATGTACCACGAGTGCTAGGGGCCCGCAGCGCCTGCACCACGGCAGCTGAAGGGGATTTTTGGTAATATTCGCCATTGAGGTGATGGCGCAATAATCTCCGCGTGACTTGTGATCTCAGGGATGAGATGCTGCAGCGTCCTGTCCTCGGGGTTGGATCCGACGTTTCTGGTTGCGATGGGTTCTTGTAGTTACCTCGGCTTTGCACCATATTCTTACCTTGTCGCGGAGAGGAAGCTATGAGTAATTTCTTAAATTAATTAAATAATTGTTTTACCTTATTTTTCAAATTCCAAATGTTAATTCCTTGAGTGGTTTACATAAACGTGTCGTGACACCAAATTAATATACACTGTCGGAAAGGTCAATATTCCTTTTCACAATTATACTATATTCTCCTCGGCGTCTATTTGAAAATCTATGCACAGAATAACATATTGCGTCCGTCCTCTACAAAGTCTTTGCACAGAAGAACGCCAAATTCGGCTAGTCCGAAGTTACTGGTTTTTCCGTTGCTACGGCAACTCAACAACCTCTCATTGGTATACGTAATATTCCAAAGCACAATTTTCAGTTTCATATTTGGTAGTCTTCAGAATTTCCTATTTTTACTACAATTTTTAATAACTTTAAGTGAAATTCAATCTAAAATAACTGCTTCAACATTATTGTGGAGGAATCTCTGCGATATTCATATATCTGCCATAAACTACTATTGTAAAACACTATTGTAATAACCATTTAATTTTTAATGCGGAATGTAAAGATTGGAATACGGGAATCAAAGCAATAGGTGTGTAAGTGCTCAGTTTGAGGTCAAATTTCCCTTATTTCCATAATATCGTGAGAAGTACCTAAATTGTAAAAGCATTTCAAAATTCTTCATGGCACATGTTTGGTAGATCTAAATACCAAGTTTTGTTTCGTGGATATGCTGTTCAGAAACTCATATGCGGACTATCCTCTAAAAGGGCCTTTTAGAATCAGTGAGCACCGAAGGATATATTTTTCGGCAAAGCCTTTAACATTAAAATGTGTGAGAAGAATGCATACCTACTACACAGGCACCGGCTTACAGAGTATAAATATGTCATAATTGCTGTCTTCGAGTGATTGAGTTACGTGGTCACAAAATTGTGTTTAATATTGTGCCACTAAGGTATAGTAGAAATTAATTCTTCTTTCACACTAACCGTGTGTAGGACACACTATGAAAGGGTAGAGCCAGAATGAAAAATTCAATGCCATAGCCGGGATTTCAACTACGGGTCTTCTGGTCTCCGTCCAAAAGCTCTATACCATTGAGCTACCGTGGTAGTTCTCTCTTGTGTTTATGAGAACTCCTAGTGGTTTACTGGAAAAAACACGTGTCAGTTGGAGAATTTAATGTCTTGCTGGCATGTTGGCCGTTGTAGCTCAATGGTTTAGAGCGGCTGGACGGAGACCAGAACCGTGGTTCAAATCCGGGCTATGGCATTGAATTTTTCAGTCTGGCTCGACCCTTTTATGGGGTATTGTACTTCTCCTGCTTCGAACTCAGTAAGCATTAGGTATTTACCTTTATGTTAGCCACATCATCGTCGTCGTCATTATTATTATTATTATTATTATTATTATTATTATTATTATTATTATTATTATTATTATTATTATTATTATTATTATTATTATTATTATTATTATTATTATTATTATTATTATTATTATTATTATTATTATTATTATTATTATTATTATTATTATTATTATTATTATTATTATTATTATTATTATTATTATTATTATTATTATTATTATTATTATTATTATTATTATTATTATTATTATTATTATTATTATTATTATTATTATTATTATTATTATTATTATTATTATTATTATTATTATTATTATTATTATTATTATTATTATTATTATTATTATTATTATTATTATTATTATTATTATTATTATTATTATTATTATTATTATTATTATTATTATTATTATTATTATTATTATTATTATTATTATTATTATTATTATTATTATTATTATTATTATTATTATTATTATTATTATTATTATTATTATTATTATTATTATTATTATTATTATTATTATTATTATTATTATTATTATTATTATTATTATTATTATTATTATTATTATTATTATTATTATTATTATTATTATTATTATTTGAATACTTTATATATATGTCTGTGCGTGCGTGTGTGTGATGGGTTATACAATAATCAGTAGTATTTAACTTCTTCCTCAAAAAAAATTGTTGCATTAGTTAAGTTTGTGTTAGCTGATTTCACTCCCTTAACCGATATCAGATGACATTCCCCGCTGCAGTTTGTAATTTATCTTACGTCAGAGAACCTACATTATGTAACTTGAATTCCACAAACCGCATTCTTTGTTTTGATTCTAAAAGCTTAACAAGCCAAGAAGGTTAGTTTATGAAACTTGCATAGTTCACTCTGGTGTAATTTCCTTTCCGGGAAGCATTTGCGAGTGGAGAACCCATAAAACAAGTGAAGTAAGGTTTAGTCGTTAAAGAGCAATAAACAAGTTTACAAGAGATGATTAGTAACATGTCCCCAAGGATAAGAACATCTGAAGTTTATACTGTTTTGTCATGATATTAGCCTCACCAAACGTGTAACTATTGCAATATCGTTACTTAATTTGAGCTACTTTAAATTAAACTCTCGCTATTATTTTGTGTATAATTCAAGTATATTAACGATCAATCACATAGAATGTTCAGTTTATTAGAATTAACAACGCCAGAATAAATGTTAATCACGTTTAACTCTCGTTAAATTTATTTTAATTAGGAAGCCAGGATGTTTTAATTCTCATGCTATAAACCAGTTGCTCCAGAAAAACAAGAAAGTCGCAAAAGTCCTAAAAAATTTTGGTGGAAGACGATTTAAGGTTTATGAAAATTCACAGGTTTAATAATATAAAATGGCCATAGTATTAGTATTTCGGTACGTAGGCCACCATGCTGGGTCCATTGTGCATATGCCCCCAATTGGTCACCCCCTGGAGGAAGGATGGGGCGAAGGAGACAGAGGGTGGCCAACCCAAGGAGCCACGACAGTGCAGAGGACAGGCTCCTTACAGTTTACATGGATAGTGACTTTCCCCGACAGGCCAGTACAACGGACATACCAACTCGAGGGTATCTACCAGGGCGTATCCTCACGGAATGAAGATTGACACCCTTCTGACAACCAGGGAGTTTCCGAGCTGTCCCAAAAGGACGCCCGGCACCTCCGTGGGGCTTTCCATAGGGCAAGACCTAGAGACTAACAAGCCTCCCCATCTGGTCCTGTGGACTCAAGACGGGATGGAAGTGGATACGCCACTTACGCGCGCCAATTCCAAAATGGGAAGGCTACCGATATGTCCTCGGTGGGGCCGCCTGGTAATCTAGCGCACATTCTACTAGCTATACAGGCTAGTACGCGAAAATATTATGGCTTCCCTCAACCCCGTCCGGAGACGTACCTGATCTCTCACGGGTATCGCGAACCACCGCTCTCTCAAGTCCAACGCACAACTCCCAATCAGGGAGGGGCTCGAATGTTCGGTCCGAGGTTCCTCTAGTAACGTCAGGGGTACCACGAGTGCTAGGGCAGCGCAGCGCCCGCACCACGGCAGATAAAGGGGACGGATCACCTCCCCTACGGGGAGTACAACGGACACGCTCCTCTACTGCGGTACGGCAACGAGCCCAGCATTCGAGCCCCAAAAGTTCCAGGCAGGAAAACCGAGCCCCAAATATCCCTGGCCGACGTTCCCAAAATGGCCCCAGCAGAGGAGCGGAGACAGGCAACCACCCTACCGGAGGAGGAAGTAGTTTACATCAGAGCATATCCTCCGTCATACAGGGCCGAGACACTCGCCGACACTCTACCCTGAAAAAGGCCACTAGATGAGAGATGATGTGAAATGATAATGGAGATGAAATGGAGGGATAGGAAATTCGGGGAATGTAATTAACCTGCACAGCATTCGCCTAGCGATCAGGGAAAACCTCTGAAAATCCCATGGGCCAGGTAGGTCGGCCACGGGAATCAAACCCGGGCCACCCGAATGCGGGCCACAGGCGAAACTGCCAGAGCCATCCATCTCGGTAAAAATAGCCATAACTAAATGTTCAAAAGTACAAGAATGAACGCCTTTCAAAACTTTATCGAACAAATACCCATAATTTTGTCGCGAAAGCAAGGGTCGAGTTCAAAGAGACAGGCAGTGGAGTGCGGAGATAAAAGCTCGCCGAAACGGTGGAGGGAATGAGACGGATTTCTGGAGAGTTCTTCTTTCTTCTAACGCCGTCCAGATTGTTTCAGAACATTCCGGAATAGGAGTAAGCTATAAAAGCCGCCACCCGCCACTGGGACACGACAGTCGGTAATTGGACGCGTGCGTGTGAACAGCTGTAAAAGTGAACTCCTTTGTGGTCGATGACGTTATGTGACGTAATTCTGCAACTATAAATGTTGACAAAGTGTGTTTCTACGGAAATAAAGAGCAATTTTTGGTGCATGTAACCTGGACTTTTAATTTCACAAAGCCACAATATTTACATATTTGGAGTATTTAAACATAAATTTTAAACAAAGAACTGGAGTGCTCTATTAATCTTAACAACAATCATGTAAACAAGAACCTCGAAAATTTAACCATAAATCAAAAATAACCTACACAAATTATTATGCATATGTTAGCGTGGAGTTAGTGCTTCCGTCGAAAGTTCGAGAGATGCTTATTTTGAATTTCAGGGAACTTGAAACTCTAAGGACCTGGAACTGCTTTAAGCAAGTTGTTTAATCTCCTACTTCGGTTTTATTATATATAATAACAGTATTTTAGTTTTTGTACACTTCAGATAGCCTTATCCCTGAAATAATTCCTTCTATGTTTTTGTATCAGCATCCGGTATGTCAGAGATGTGGTTGATATAAATGGCGTTAATATTCTTAAAATGCCGGTTTCTTTCAACGTATATAATCATATAGTTCACAGCAAATCAATAGATTTCTTGAAATGACGCAAATATGTTGCAATTGTTACCAATAACTGCTGATGTTCTATGTGACACCAAGCTTAAAACGTACATAGTGACCAGAATTACGAGTGCCGGCTATTGACCAAGGTTGACTGCGGAGATATGATATGATGTATGGAGACACACGACCATTTGCTCGCATATCGCTTTTTAAGATGTGTAAATGGTGACACGTCTAGTTGTGGATGATTTTAGCGTTTCTCAGAATAATATCCAGCGTTTCGATGGAAGCACTAGATATATAGAGATAAAACTGAAATTATATACAAAAGACTCAAAATTGTGACGAACATGGGATTTATGCTATGTGATAGGAGATGTACGTGTTTGCTCTAGCTGGGACACGATTAGCCGGACATTAAAATGCAGTAGCTCTGCCCCAAAATAAATATCAATAGAGCTATTACGCCTCAAACAGATATATCTGTTTTTTTCTCTTCACCTCTGCAGCGGTTGCACGATAGTGATGACGTTGTAATGGTGGTTGTTCCACGTCGATTCAACATTTGTAACCGTATTCTATTGGTGATGTTGCGATGGTACGGATGTTATAACGCACTAGGTCGTGATGTTATTTGTAGTTCCGGTTTGCATGCGATCTTCTCTTGATTGTGGTATCGGATACTTGGATTATGGAACTTAATGTAAGGGGGGGGGGGGGAATTGAAAGTTTTTCTTTACTTTAAACTCGCTGCAATTCATGAAGGCCCAACATATTCTCATACAATCCTAATTACGAGGGCTGTTGAATAAAGAATGATCACAATTTTTTGACAATGTACCTTTACTCAGCCTCATAATTTTGACGGTCCTCCTCAAAATAGTCTCCGCTGAATGCCAAGCAGTTTTCCAAGAGTTTCTGCCAGTCTTCAAAGACATGCTGGAAACCATTTTTGAGAGATCTTCAAAATCGCCTCCGCAGCCTTCACCAGTGCTTCTGATGATGGGTAATGCCTCCCAAGAAGGCATTTCTTCAAGTTATGGAATAGAAAAAGGACACATGGAGCTAAATCCGGACTATAGGGATGCACTTCACATTGACTTTTGTAATATGTTCAGAACATTGGCAAAGTGCGTCTACGCATTATCGTGGTGCAGCATCCAGCCCGCTTCACGGAAATGTCGTCTTTCGCGCCTGATATGGACTTACTATGTTTTCAGGACATCCCTGTAGTATAGTCCAGTTACTGATGTGTGTGCAGGTACAACACGCTGATAAACAATTCCATGAATATCAAAGAATGAGATGACCATAACTTTCCAAGCAGAAGCAATCACTTTTGCTTTTTTGAGGGTTGATAATGAAGGAGATTTCCACACTGAATTTTGCTGTTTGCTCTCAGGATCAAAATGATGTAGCCAAGTTTCATTAGTAATGATAACTTTTGAAAGAAACTCCGGATCTTCCTCTAACATCAACTTCAGCTGCATGCAGACCTGCATGCCTTTTAGTTAGGGAATCAACAGTCTTGGAACCCATCGCGCACAAACATGTCTCATGTGTAATGTTTCCGTCACCAACGTGTTGGTGGCACACAATGAAATGTTAAGTATTTCAGAAGGTGATCTTAAGGTAACTCGTCTATCCTCTCTCACAATGGCAGCAGCGGTGTTGATGTTTTCTTCCGTAAGAGCATTAAGTGGGGCACCGGGTCCACCTTCATTTGAAATTGATTGTCTTCCCTTTTTAAACATTTTAAACCACCTACGAGCTGTGCTGTAGGGAAGAACAGACTCTCCATAGGCCTCCTGTAACATTGTATAGGCCTCAACTGAAGATTTTTTAGAGACGAAAGCAGAATTTCAAAGCCGCACATTGTTCCTCGCGTGTTACCTCCATTGCAGCGGTAGGCGATACTGAACATGTCTGAACTTGCCAGGTTCTCACAGCCGGGACCAGGAGTACCAACAATAAAACTACTACGGCGTGTTTGTTTCACATTAAGCTAACAGAATATAATAATATTGAATTTTAGTGCGAAAATTATGACCATTTTTTATTGAGCAGCCCTCGTATTACAATATTAATACAATCATTATCTTAGATTTCTCTTATTTTTATACACATGCGATTTCTTTGCTTTTCAGACATTAATTTTCAGACAGCTAGCTTTCACTATATCGAAGCTTCTAATAACTGTTCTAACTCTGTGGTTTGCTACCGGATAGTTGCTAATACATGCAGCATTCTGCACACGCGTCTGCTTGCTTCGCGGTCGCGATGCAAAGGACGCTGAATTATCCTTCTCATTTATTGATTTTTACCATATCACCATGGTAACTAAATATTCTAGTTTACATCACTTTTCCCTGTGGTCAATGCTTTAATTTTCAATTACATAATTTTCTGATTTTCCAAATATAAAGTCGTAAAAATAATTTCTTTTATAATTTTATCTTTATATTTAATTTATCACATTTACCATTTATATAGATTGGATATTAACATCCATCTTCGCCTGTTTGTGACCTACTCTATCGGTCATGGCCATCAGTAACTCATTAAGTCAAAACAAAACTCTCATCAGTTTAAACATATCAATATCAATTATCAGAAATAAAACATATATCCCTCTGGCACTTGACATATCACATCTGTAGCACCTCTCGCAAACACTTTCCACACTCCTTTGAATGTACATCCAGATTCATTGATGAAAACAGCTATTAGTTTACGTTATGAATTTATTTGTAATTTTTCATATTATTGCGTCGTCTAGGCATAGATGTTCGCCATCGAAATTACGCAAGAAGGGAGCTATATCTGACTTTGAAGCATAATTTTGTGAATTACCTCTCAAGAGTCCTAAATGGTTGAACGCCACTGGAGATTTGCTCAAGTTTCGGTATTCTAGGAAACACTAAGAGCGTGCTGGTTGATTCATCCCCTAAGTTTACTGGCCAGCTTTATCTGCAAGTCCTGTGGAACGGGCTAAATCTGGAGAACCTGTTAGATAATGTTCCACTCCAGTGAACTACTGGTTTCTGCATCAGAGTACAGCATCCCACTGTTTCGGAGCAGTCGGCGAATGCTGAAATAATGTGCAACCAAAGATATTACATAGTTCGTATTAATTCCATCGAGTGGCCAGACAGACAACCCAATTTGATTTTCTGGATGTAACTACAACTGGAAATATTACGGTGAAGCGAAAAAAATAAGTCAGCGTGCACTTCTGGACACGCGAGTATAACAAGTACACGGTGTTCATTTTTTATCTGTAATTTTACAGTGCAAAGTTTGACATCATCAACAGCATCGCTGATGGAGCGAGTTTATATGTGATTCCCCTAGCGGCTTGCGATCGTATTTGATGTGTTGACAGTAGCTTTGAGGCCTCCTTCTACTGGCAGTTAAATATACTATTCGTGAGGTGGACCCTGCCCACGTAATATAAAGTTGCGGAATTTTGCCTGGTGCGTAGATATGATAATTATTTAATATATATATATACTGCAATACAATGCACTGCAAAGCTAATTATGCAGCCATTAAAATATACCATAAAGAATATTCCTACGTAATGATAAGTCAATGAACACTTCTTTCACAATGAACATCTGTTTTTCTGTTATAGCAGAAATATATGCATATTTTAAACCTGTCACATAATATAGATGTATTTCAATTTGATCTGAATTATCTTCTATCAACCACAGTTTCCTCACAATGTAACTTCATTACAAACCAGAAAATTAGCAGAACATGTTCTAGGAATGAAAAGTAAATTAGAGTTACAGTATGTACAAAGTTTTATCCAGGTCTAAACAAGAAAATATATCTAGTACATAGTCTTATGTGTCCATTTTCTTATGTTTCCTTTCTCTTTTTCCCTTAAACACTGTCTGTATTGCGAGAAGGTATGCTTGAGGCCTTTCTGCAATATCATTATTTATTGCTTCTAGATTGGAATGAATCACTTTGTAGCGTCCTGTGTCTCTCTTTGCGAGTAACTGATCCTGTATCTTGAAAATGTTTGATGCACCTATTGGTTTTTAAAAACATAAGGATACCACATTAACAGACATTTTAATTAAACGCGAGTATGACAAAACGTTTATATCATATACTAATTATACGCAAGACGTTTATGTTGCAAACAAAAGTATGTCTATTTGACGGTACCTGGACACTTTTGACAACATTGCACTCCGAGGGACCCATCTGAATGCTAGAGAGTGTTGCATAAACTTCTATGCAGCGGTTTAAGTTATATTAATATGACGCACCAATTTTAATGCCAGTATGAAAGTAGCAGTCAACCATTAAAACACGTAGCTCTGGGTTCATATCCAGAGGAAGCTGGTTGTATTAGTTACCACCTCGAACACAATCAGAGCGCTGCAATTTGCTTAATGTTCGGCAAAAATTGCGGATTCTTTTCGTAGAGCGCACTATGACTTCAAGATAGACTCATCAGTCAAATATGAGGTTATTCTTGCTCAATGGGAGGGCGGGAAATAACGAATGAGCACCGTGTATATCTACTTATACATGAGTAAAGTTCAAATTTACGGTACTTTTACAAAGTTAATGGGCTAATGGGCATGCCAAATTTGAAAGTTCAAAGCATAAAACAGATTTTGTTGGCGAGCATGTTGCATATCAATGATCAATTGTTTTTGTAAATCAATGGACTTCATATAACTTTTCTGAGCATACGTAATATTTACAATCACATTATAGTTACATAACGTAGCCATTGTTACAGAAATTGATAAGAGTAATAAAGTGAACATGACATACATATACTATATAAACACTTGCAGGAGACCGTCTAAGGGTATATCGGCTTCCCCCTATGACTTACAGGCAAAACCGGTAATCAGAGAGCACTTACAGCAGTCCCTAATACGATTTCCAAACCATCCAAGAATTTGTCTGGACTTCCACAAATTTCTAGTACAACAAGTGGAGCTATAAAAGAAGTCGTGATTCGCCAGTTGAGTTAGTCGTAGTCGGAACTTGATAGTCGTGCGCGTGCAGCTGTGTTATGAAAGTGAACTCTTTTTTGTGGTCAATGCCCTGGAAGATTGTATCTGTGTATGTCACGTAATTCTGCTACTGTAAGGGTTGACCAAACTGTGTTTCTACGGAAATAAACTGGACTTATAATTCTACGAATCCACAAAGTCACTATACTCTATCCAAATACTAAGGTTGTTTCAGTACTTAGAATTACACTGAACATGGAACTTTTTCTTTTAAATATATGTATTTGCATAGATATTTCAACATTGAAATCCTGGATGGGATACAACACTTCTAAACGATTTATAACGATTGTAGAGAAAGTAATAAGTTGATTGATCTTGTTATTATACAAGGGCTGTTCAATAAAGGATGATCATAATTTTTTTACGGTCATAATTTTTCGCATTAAAATTCCATCTTATTGTACTATGTTAGCTTAATGTGAGAAAAACGTGCCATAGTAGTTTAAGTGTTGGTATTCCTAGTTATCGTCTGTGAGAAGCAGGTAAGTTCAGACATATTCAGTATCGCCTACGGCTGCAATGGAGGTTACACGCAGCTAAATTTGATGTTACAGGAAGATCCGGAGTTTATTTCAAACGTAATCACTGCTGATGAAACTTGGCTACTTCAGTTTGATCCTGAGAGCAAAGAGCAAAGTTCAGTGTGGAGATCTCCTTCATCACCAACCCCCAAAAAAGTAAAAGTGGTTGCTTCTGCTGGGAAAGTTATGGTCGTCTCATACTTTGATATTCATGGAATGGTTTATCGACATGTTGTACCTGCTCACACATCAGTAACTGGACAATACTACAGGGATGTCCTGTAAACGTTGCAAGTCCATATCAGGCGCAATAGACCACATTTACATGAAGCAGGCTGGATGCTGCACCACGATAATGCGCGGCCGCATATTGCCAAAGTTGTTGCTGAATATCTTGCAAAAATCAAAGTGAAGTGCATCCCTCACCCTCCCTATTGTCCGGAGTTTTCCACATGTGACTTTTTCTATTCCCTAACTTGAAGAAATGCCTTCGTGGGAGGCATTATCCATCATCAGAAGCAGTGGTGAAAGCCGCGGAGACGATTTTGAAGGATCTCTCAAAAATGGTTTTCAGCATGTCTTTGAAAACTGGCAGAAACGCTTGGACAAGTGCATCACATTCAGGGGAGACAATTTTGAGAAGAACCATCAAAATTACGAGGATGAGTAAAGGTATATTGTCAAAAATCAAATTGTGATCATTCTTTATTGATCAGGCCTCGTATTTTATACAAACCTGAAACATATATTGCTTATGTTTTTTATATGCTTAATCAGATGTTAACTTCTGAAACATACGGTACTGTTGTCAACCAAAACGAGCAAATAACACTAGAAGCTTAAGTATGCAAAACTGGTTCAGTGAGAGGTTATAACAATACGTACGAATTAGCATAAAAATGATGAGTGTGGAAGACTCTGTGTTTAGTTTCGCCTACCTTCACCGCATGTTTAAAATGATAACAGCCATTCTGTTTTCCTTGTGCCAGTTTCTCGTGTTTGGGCATTATGTTTCCGTCTGGAACGAAGCTTTTGAGTGACAAGCAGCGAAACATCCTTCTCTGGAAGTCTCTTTATGCATGGGCAAGAGGGAAAGGTGGGGGTTCCCCCAAGACGAACCTCGCACCTTCGTAGTTAACCTCCACCTCGGCTTTATGCATTTCTGAGACAGATATGCAACATTCCATTACAGTACTCTCTCTTTCTGCTTCAGTGTGACGTCTTCAGACAAAGAAGCTAGCGGCTTAGCGTCTCGAATGTAAGATTAGGATGGGCTCGTTTTCCATGGGGAAATGTTACTTTTACAACATCTTTCGCGTCAGTTTTGTTCGTTCCTTTAGATTCTCCCATACATCTGTCTTATCTGAATTGACAACACATATTCTGTGGTAGTCCTAGACACAAAAGCAGTACTTTCGGGAAGTGAAAGTTGTGAATAGTGAAGTTTCAGCAGAATTCGACTTATAAAGCAAGTAAACATGCGGCTCAAAATTTAGCTGCATCATCCCTACTCACTTAATTCAAATTTAAATATCCTTATGCACTTATTTCCCGCCTTGGTAGCATAGATGGTAGCGTGTCTGCCTTACGTTCACGAGGTCCCGAGTTCGAATCTCGGTCAGGGTGAGTTACCTGGATAAGGCTTTTTCCAGGGTTTTCCCTTATCCTTCAAGACGAATGTCGGATAACTGTAAGCACCATGGGCCCTGGACTCATTTAAGTATCATTTCACCAATTTATTTACCGTCTGATATGACTTAACGTTGGAGGACGTAACTTAAAAAAAAAAAACCCTTCCTTATATTAATGGAAATTAATTGTTCTTTCATACTAGCCGTGTGTAGGCTAAAGTATGGAAAGATAGAGTCAAACTGAAATATTCAGTGTCATAGCCGGGATTTGAAGCACGGTTCTTCTGGTTGCCGTAACAAGTTTTCCTCTACTCCGCGACCACGCCCAGAGATAAGATTTCTTGCTTCAGTGATGCTCCGAAGAATCTATAGGACTAGACTACAAGATGTTCATAAAGGAGAGAAATAAACCATCTTAGCATCATCAATCATCCCATTTGCAACAGAATATCTTGTTGCAAATTTAAAAAAAATTATTAAAAAGTTAATAACAATGATAACGCTAGCATTATGCAAAGTGAAAAAAATGAATATGTCCCTTTTAATAATAGAGATCAAGAAGAAGTTGACTTAAGAAGGCGAAATAATCCCTCAACAAGCAAATGGTAAGGCAAACCCAGACTTCCGACATTTTCCCACAAATCTTGTTTCCGTGGTTCAAATCCCGACTAAGGCATTGAATTTTTCAGTTTGACTCTATCTTTCCATACTTCTTATATTACTTTCTCTGCTTATACAGTGGTGGAAATATTTATTGCACCACATTCAATAATTAGGAAATTTATTATAATCACCAGAGCAAGAACTTTAGACACCGAACTTAATACATTTACTACGCCGAGTCTATAGAATTAGGTTTGTTTACAAGGAACTGAGGGTGAAAGGACATCTGATTCCGACCCTGGGTATGTGCAGTCAGTTGACAACAAACAGAGGCTCCTGATTAAGCGCGTATATATACGAGGGTTGTTCAATAAAGAATGATCACACTTTTTTTTTTTGACAAGTACCTTTATTCATCCTCATAATTTTGATGGTCCTTCTCAAAATTGTCTCTTCTGAATGTGATGCACTCTTCCCAGTGTTTCTGCTAGTCTTCAAAGACATGCTGGAAACCATTTTTGTGTGATCCTTCAAAATCGCCTCCACAGCCTTCACCACTGCTTCTGATGATGGATAGATAATGAATCCCACTAAGGCGTTTCTTCAAGTTAAGAAATAGAAAAATGTCACATGGGGCTAAACCCGGACTATGGGGAGGCTGAGAGATTCACTACACGTTGATTTTTGCAAGATATTCAGCAACAATCCTGGCAATATGCGGCCGCGCATTATCGTGGTGTAGCATCCAGCCTGCTTCACGGAAATGTGGTCTTTTGCGCCTAATATGGACTTTCAATGTTTTCAGGACATCCCTGTAGTACTCTGCAGTTACTGATATATGTGCAGCTACAACATGGTGATAAAGCATTCCTTGAATATTAAAGAATGAGATGACCATAACTTTCCCAGCAAAAGCAACCACTTTTGCTATTTTGGGGGTTGGTGATGAAGGAGATTTCCATAATGAGCTTTGCTGTTTGCTCTACAGATCAAAAGTATGTAGCCAAATTTCATCAGCAGTGATTACGTTTCAAAGAAACCCCGGATCATACGGTAACATCAACTTTAACTGCATGCAGCTATGCATGCGAATGTCCTTTTGTTCGGGAATCAACAGTCTTGAAACCCATTGTGCACACACACCTCTCATGTGTAATGTTTCTATCACCTACGTGTAGGTGGCACCCAATGAAATACAGTATCTCAGAAAGTAGTCTTAAAGCAATTCGTCGATTCTCTCTCACAATGGCAGAAGCAGTGTTAATGTTTCCTTCCGTAGTCCACCTTCCTTTGAAATTGATTGTCTCCCCTCTTTAAACATTTTAAACCACCTCCGAGCTGTGCTGTAGGGAAGACTCTCCATAGGCCTCCTCTAACATTGTAAAGGTCTGAACTGAAGATTTTTTGAGACGAGAACAGAATTTAGAAGCCGCATATTGTTCCTCGTGTGTTACCTCCATTGCAGTGGAGGCGATATGAACATGTCTAAACTTGCCTGGTTGTCACAGGCGGGGACCAGGAGTTCCAACAATGAATCTACTATGGTGTGTTTGTTTTACATTAAGCTAACAGAATATAATAAGATTGAATTTTAGTGCGAAAAATTAGGACCTAAAAATTATGATCATTCTTTATTGAACAGCCCTCGTAAATAATATGAGAAAGTCCCTAAGCTCATACATTCTCTCTTTTGTGAAAAGATACACTTTAAATTTTAATTATAGTCACTAATTTTATTTCAGTGTACAACGACGTGCATTCGTAAATTGTCAAATTTTAAACGTGTTATATTGTCTGATAAAAATTATTGTATTGAGAGAATTTTCTCTCCACATTGCATGATGTGATTGGAGTACACTTGAGATTATTTATATTTCAATCTGTGTTGCTATTTAAACAATTTCACACTTCATACAGTTTCGAATATGTTGGATTGCTTTTAAGAACACCTTGAAATTCTTGTTTAACACAATTACTAACAAGGAGTTCGTTTATTTGTTCTCATACTTTTTCCACTGACCTTAAAGCAGCACACATTTCACAATTCGAAGTACACCTCACACTCTCCCTCGCCCGCCTCGGTAGCTTAGAGGGTAGCGAGTCTCTCTCACGTTCAAGAGATCCCGAGTTCAAATATCGGTTAGGGTGAGTAACCTTGATGAATTTTTTCCGGGTTTTCCCTTATCCTGATAGACGAATGTCGGGTAGCTCAGAGCTCTATGGACCCTGGAGACATTGGCACATCATTTCACCCATTTCATTCATCGTCCGATATGACTTAATGGAGGACGAAAGGGGGGGGGGGAACTCCCTCGGAACGTTACTGTAAATCAGGACAGCAGTGGATCGCTTGGTACCATAGGTCAGTGTCTCGCAACCTGCACCGACCTCGTTCCAATGTTTTGGTGTCCAAAGTTCCTGCTTGGTAATCACTCAACAATGGAGCCATATTCACCTGATTTCCCCCATTCCTATCAGAAACGAATATGCACAAATATTTTTGTGTATTTTATTTTATTATTGCTTATTTATTTAAACAATTGGTTTGCTTTTTGTAATTTAAACCTTCGCTGAAAAAGTAGGTTAAGTAACTCTTGCAAAATGTGATTATTTTGAATACAAACGCTGAAAGAAGAACAGTGTATTAATTTTGTAATATGACACCGACATAATTTAATGTTTTTATATGAATCGTTGCCTCATACAATGCATTCTTGTGATTTAGTACTGGTTTATCTCGCCACGTGCTTTATAATCACTGCTTTTCATCTTAAAGGTGTTGAAAGAATTAACTTTTTAATGAACCTTCTTAATTCATGACAACACACTTGCACAAAGCTAGGTTTCATACTTTCCTATTCTATGAATGTGTTTATGTTTACTCATAGTTATTCATTAACTAAAAGTCTTTCATATTGTTTTAATATGCCCTCACTATTTTTCTTTTTAGTTCTTATTGCTCATAGTAGGCCCAGTTTCATTAACTTTTCCATAAAAGATTTCAGGTAGCTAATTTTTCACAATTATATGCACTTTGCAACGTAGGAGTAGGGTTCTTGTGTAGAAAGGATCACATGGGATTTATTTTTATTTCGATTTATGGGTTTCATTTATATTTCTTAGTGAAGGAGACATTTTAAAAAACTATGTGCAAGTTTTCACATAACCACTTATAATATTGTCATTTTAAAGCCATTTGCATGTTACAGGTTCTGCTTCGCCCCTGGTTCCCACCACATTGAAAATTAAATCCCAAAATGCATGAGTGTACACAAAAATAGGAATGTACATACGTTTTTGCCAATTTTCACCTCTTTTTTAAATGTTCACTAATGCAAGGTTTTGCCAGAAGCATTTCGTAATTGCGGTTCTACACATACACAATTTACCTGAATTATACAAGTCAATATCACCACAACTGAAGACAACAGTTGCAAGGAAATTCCAGAGAATTCTCTAATATCATTGGTATTTCAGTGTTAGGGTAGGTATTTGATTTATGTACTTCGAACCTACGCAGCTGCACAAGATTCCAAGTACAGAGCTTTTATTTCCTACCCATGTGGAATGATAAAACTTTGAGCGTGGGGGGTAACAAATAGATCCCTTCAAGGGAAGGTAAGAGCGGCCTCTGCAGAAGAAAAGCTTAGCGTGGACAGCGTTTGTAATGTGGCGTAAGGAGTGGTTGGATATTAAAATCTGGACACGTGCTTCATCCTTGCGAAAACGTGCTCGCTTTTTTTCTTCTTCTTTATCGAGGAATACGGCTGGTTTTTAGTACCAAGGGAGTCTTTTGGCATTTAATAAAATGTAACCTTTGAAACAAACTTGGACCACAGCTCGATAAAATAACGGAATTCTGTTCTTCACTTCTTACGATTTTTTAAATGCTGGAGCTATTTTATATTCAGAGGGTTAACGCGATAATTTAATTCTAATATTTCACAGACAAAGAAGCATCTCACTAATAAAGGGCTGATCAACGAGTGCAAAATTATATTTAAATACGTAACATTGTGAATTAAAACTAATGTGATTTTAGGAGTATATTTTACTACCGTTCTATTTTTAGTGATTAGTTTAAAAGAAATGTTGCATTTGTTAAACGACGCTGTCATTTGGAGGATCAAATCAATGCAATGCCGTCGGTGTGCGGAATTTCTCCCGGCAGTTCTTTTAGCTGCAAGCCAATGTATCTACTGACTTGGCTACCGCTTTAAACACACATAAAAGCTTTGGCCTTGGTCGAGTATGAAACCGACATCTTAGCATCTGTAGGTTAGCAATTAACCCATTGAGCCATCCAGACTGGCGACAAAATGACTATTTTTTTTTTATTCCAACGTTGTCATAACATGCGACGAATAAAATCGGTGCTCAAATAAGCTGAAAGTCCATTGTAGCTTTGAGTTACCGCCATTCAAATTTCAAGATAAGGGAGAATCCCGGATAAAACCTTACCCAGGTAACTCAGCCTGACCAAGATACCAACTCGGAAACTTTTCAATGTAGAACATACACGTTATCACTTAAGCTAAGGATTTGACGAAAATTTAACGATTATTACTGTTGACAAATATAAAAACATTGGAACATTATATTGTTCTTTCGCTGCTAGAGTATTCCATTAGAATTATATAAGTCAACTGCATTGAAAATTTGTTTGATTTTTAGTTCCATGATTTTCTCTTTCCTCAAAATCACCATAATACAAATCAGCTTCTTATGGATTCACTTGTTTTTGTTTTGGCTTGTTTTGAAACGAATATGGGTAGACTGACTCAACAATCCAGAATTCAGAGCTCTGCCTTCGTATTTCGGAAATTGCGAGTCCGATTTTCTTTTATGGACGAGAGATACCTAGTCCTAACAGTCTGGTGGAATGTATGCAATTGAATGTTTGTGAGTTTCAAGATATACATAATTAAAAAAGTCAGCTTTACAGCTGCGAGTTCTTTCACCGTTCCATTACCTAGATGTGGCAATTAAAGATAAAAGTTGCTGGACAATGGAGGAATAAGGGGAAGTACTGATGAAATAATGAAGCATTAGGAAATGTGACACCTGAGTACCATCTATAATAAAGAGTTTGCAATGGTAGCTACTTGTTAAACTATCGACTATAATCAGTGAAATCTAAATTTCATTGTTTTGCCGAGAAAATCACCTCGAAAGTGCCGAGAATTTAATTTTCTTAGAGCTATCAGGTATTATTATGAACTTTTTTTTTCTTAAGGAGCCAAAGTTATGTTCATCTTCCTCGTCCTTGTATCTACAAGCTCTGATTTTATAGGAAAATGAGATCATGTATCTAAATCTGTAGGATTCTTTTAACTTATCTACATTAAGTAGTTCTCCTTTAATTTCCTAGTTATACCGAGCGGGATGCTCAGGCGATTTCACCTGTGACGCACATTCGGTAGACCCAAGTTCGATTCCCGTGACCAACGTACTTGACCTATGGGTTTTATCGGGGTTTTCCGAGGTTGCTAGGTGAAGGCTGGGTAGGTTATTTACATCCCCCTAATTTGCTGTCCCTCCATTTGATCTCCATTGTCATTTCATATCACCTCTCATCTGGTGGTCTCTTTCAGGGTAGAAGTGTATGCCGGAGTCTCGACGGTGCATGGTTTTCACCTTTGGTGGGACGGTCTTCGAACTCCGAACCGGCTTAGTGGGCCCATTCAGAAGAGCGGCAGACGGGATGACATTTGCCAAGACTGCCTGGAGTGCTCTGCTATGAGGAGGAATCCTCCGGTCTCCATCCAAACTGTCTCGTGACTGTTTCGGGGCCACAGCAGGTGGGATGACGATTGTCCTCCCTACCGCCGGGGAGTTTCTATCTGGTAAAGTGTGTGGACCTTGCCCTCTGTACTGTAGCGACATCTTGGGGTCGGCCACCCTAGGTCTCCTCTCGCCTCATCCTCCATCCTGGGAGTGCCCCGGTTGGGAAATAGTACAAAAGTGTAGTCTGGTCGAGGTGCCAAATCCCCTCCACAATCCAATCCCTAGTTATATCACATTAGTGGTGCTAGGGGTTTCTTGGTCCTCTACCACTTACGCCATCAGGCGTTGGGTTGGGGAACCGCAGCTCTGGAACAGAAGAAATCCAGGATGGTGATCAGCCCAATGCCTGGAAAGAGAGTGAGCGAAATAGATTGACGGAATGAGGACGAAATAGATGAAATGAAAGATGGTGGAAAGCGGAGATACCGGAGAAAACCCGCCCAGCTACGTGTTGTTCACTACAAATCTCACATGGGGCCACCTTTGATGGAACCCGAGCTACTTTGATGAGAGCCAAGCAGCCTAACCGCTCAGCCACTGCGTGGCTTCAGTTAGTTCTCTTAGATCATTTAATTATGATGTTATACGTGTTCCTTCGATGTTATTGTTAAATTGTTTTTAAAAATAGGATGCAATGTACCATTTTTATGGCGATGTGGATGAATTACATACCTTTAAAGGATGGGAGTCCGGTGACGACGGTCAGTGATAAAAAAAGCTCACCAAAAGAATGAAAAATACATTAAATGAAATTTATTTTATATTGGCTTCTCTATGGAAATATACTAAGCGGTTGTAGAAGTGTGTAGGCGACAGCTGAAACGTCTTGAATGCAGGTCTCTGCATAGATTGTAGGTCACTGATTTGTATGATGATAGTCAAACGTTGCACAGATGCGTTTTTTCCCTACCTCTAGAGACATAACTGTTACATATACTGACTGACGTCAAAAGACATCGCCTTAGTATCGAAGATATTCTGCAGCATATACGCCGTTATGAACAATGGTAAGATTACTCTGGAATGGCATATTGACTTCAGTCTGGAGATCAAGTGATTCAATTCTCATGTACCAACCTATATTGGTAAGTCCTTTATGGCTTCTTTAGTCGCCAGGTTAACACTGATACATATATGATAACCCAAAATTCAACTCATAGAATATAAGAGGTAGTGGAATTATAAATACTAGTGTGTGCATTCACAGAACAGATAATCACAGATGGCAGTAGCGCCAATAGCAACAAACTAGATGTTACGGTAAGGGTCGGTTCAGCTAGGCTATCTATTAGTAGACCGCTTGGCTCTCACCAAGGCGGCCCGGGTTCGATCCCAGGCGACCGCAAAGTGAGATTTGTGGTGGACAACACGCAGCTGGGGCAGGTTTTCTCCGAGTTTCCCCCGCCATCTCATTCCACCGGTGCTCCATCTTCATCTCATGTACCATCAGTGTCACCGCCTGCGGTGCCGTATGTAGTAAAAGCGGGCGTTAAACACTACACATTTAATTTTTATTATCTATTAGTAAATTACTTAAGCTAACGGCATAGGAAGGAAATCGACGTCGCAGTATGACTTATCAAAGAGATGTAAATTAACACATCCCCACTGTCAAGATATGACCAATATTTTCATATGCCACTCAATAAGGTCTTAGATTAAATAATCCCTTTGTACCGCATTCGGTAGTCAGTCGTCGCTTAAACTATGACCGTTCAACCGATCAACAACCGAACATTTGTTACTAACTGCCTTTGTTTTAATCAAAAGAGTAGCAGGCCATTTTGGAAGGATACTGCGGCTATGGACATATTTACACAAAAGAAACCAGGGTTATAACATTTCATCTATAGCAACTTAAACAATATAATTGTTAAACGGCAGCATTCAATAGGGAAAAGGACAATATGTTTAAATCGTTTTATATTTTGAATGCTCAATGACTGGAAACGCAACATACAAATTGAGAAACATATATTACATAGAGTAATAAGAGCAGTCTATTTTACATTGTTCGGTATTTCTCCTATCCAAATTCTCTGAAGGTAAAGCCTGTTGAGTGCCTACTCGTGTTGTAGACGAAAAAAAAAATGTGAGTCTCTTGCCAATTAGAAGTACATAGGTCATTGGGGGAATAATGGTAGCTATGACTAAATTGTACATTAATTTGGTAAATCATGAAAGGAAAAAGCCCGCCTCGTAGCGTGGTGGTAGCGTGTCTGCCTCACGTTCAAGAGGTCCCGAGTTCGAATCTTCGTCAGAGTGAGCTACCTGCATAAGGCTTTTCCGGGGTTTCCCCTTCTCCTGAAAGACGAATGTCGGGTAACTCAAAGCTCAATGGTCCCTGGGCTCATTTGAGCATCATTTCGCTCATTCCATTCATCGTCCGATATGACTTGACGTTGGAGGACGTAAATTAATATATGTATATATAATACTGTATATACATATATATGAAAGGAAAAAGAGAAGTGAAAGTGTCGTTTCCTGCATACTGTCTGTGAATTAGATGGAAGTGTTATCATCAACCAAAGGTGGACGTTCAGTATTACATAAAAACATCCAAAACAATGAGCTTTCCCAAATGGGACCATGATTAGTAGCAAATGGAGGAAAGACCTTTATAAAAATCCGATGTGTTATACTTAAATGACATTCTCTTCTCATGTACACATAATCGTTACAAATGTTTATTCTTTGATCTACTTCACGTTAACCGACATAAATATTTGCAGAAATTGTTTTACGAAATCTTTCCTCGTAGGTACTACCTTTCAAGAAAATAAAGTACACTTTCACTGGGTCATATACATACACTGGACTCGCCGTTTATGTCCAATAAGCTGAGGTAAACGTCTGTGTGTTGCGAATTTTTTCCGATGCGCCTTCTCGCTTTGCCATTTAGTACAGCGTCGTGGTCGCTATTTCAACCTCTTATTCCGAGGATTTCTATGACTATATTAACGAAAGTTCGACCAAATATTACAAAGCATGTAGCAATTATTTTGCAGCTGGACTATTAACTACATTTCATTGAGGACTAAGCAAGAAGACGGAACACATTGATCTGATTTAAACAAAACCAAAATCTAGCTTGTGTATAAGGTATACTCTGTCAACTGCTCTTGTAGCTCAATGACAAATCGCAGGCTGAAACAAGCGGCATGCAACATCCTACGTTTTGCCACTGAGCTACACCTACATAGGTGTTGGTTCTGTTCAAATCATAATTCCACGTGTTTTCCATTTACTTGCAACCTCCAATGTAATGCAGTTAATATGTAGTTCATCTGGAAGAGAAATATTCGAACCTTCGTTATATTGGGTTAATAGAGCCATAGAAATCCTCGGAGTAACAAGTTAAATTTGGACTATTTATGAATATCGCTGATTAAGTTTTCATACTCTTTAATCACGGAATGCCTGAATGATATTGGCCCGCGTTTACTTTCTGAAACATACTACAAGGGAAATAAGGGAATACAATAGTGATAGTAAAATATTTTAATAATTATAAAAAAATTATTTTTATCCATTACTTCTAGTAACTGTTTAATCTAATTGATAAGGAAAATATATTAAATAGCATTCCTAGATATTAAATATTCAAAAACTCGAATGTTATTTAGGCGTAATTTTCATATTATAAAAGATTTTCAATTATTAGTTCTTTTTAAGTCAAATTTCTCAAAAATACATTTAAATTGATTAATACTTTTCTAGTTTTTTATTATATTACTTTTATTCAGTGTAATAAATTCTCGTAGAGTGATTGGCCGAAGGTTTTCAAATTGTATTGTGCCTATTTACATAGCAAAGACATGCAAAAGAAAACAGCACCCTATTTAAAAAATGCATAGGTATTAGAAATTCAGTTCTATAATAGGGAACGTCTTGAGAATGTTAAGTTGTGCAGACAAATTTGGTTAACATAATCAGACTAAATCAAACGTAGCATTTTAACACAATAATAAGTTTTATATAGTGACGTTTTGTTTAAGTTAACAAGTTATGCCAGAATTGTTCTTAGTTAAGGGGTCTTTATCAACTCTTCCTAGAGCATTAAAGATAAACGTTACAATTTTCTTGTAAGTACTTTAAACATTTGGCATTTGGCCTTAAATATTTTTTTCTTGGAACCGGATTTAAAAAATAAAAATTGTTTGAAAAATGTTGCGAGTATACGTCAATTTATGGAAGAAGTTCATTCTTGAAAACCTCTGTGTCTCATCCTTGAAATTTCTTAATTTAAAAGTCGTTTTCGACACACATACATAGACACACAGATAGGAAAGCACCTTAATTCAATAGGTACATAGTATATCTTTCAGATTAAAGACGCACATAATTAATGAATGGATTGTATTAGAGGTATGCGGACTAAAAATGGTTATTTAGTGGTTTTTGTAATGTCTGGTTAGTGAAACTTCAAAATGGCAATAAGATAGAAAGGTAATATAATCGATTTGTAAATCTTCTCAAAATTTAAAAGCTATTAACCTGTTATTGTGAAATTTTGATAGCCTGTTTTATTTATAACCCCTTTAACTATAAAAGCCAAGGGACAACTTTTGGGACATATTATCCAGTGGACAGCCATTTTGCTTTTGGAACATATTTCCCATCGGTGATGATGTTACTCATGTATATTGGTTTTTGCTTTGCGTTGTATACATGAAATATCACATGGGAATAAGGAAATAATGAGAAGGAAATAATCTTAGAGAAACGAAATCGTACTATGAGCAGGGAATCGGTCATAGGAGCGTTATCACAGAAATAAGGTGCTCCACCATTTGAGATAAGGAACCAAGTGCATAAAAAGTGTAAATAATATAGGACGCTTGATTTCCAATCAAAAGTATAATATTTTAGAGTAAATAATTCAAACTTTAGGTAGAATATCATTAATTATTTTAATAATTTCTTTTATTGTAATATTATAAAACAATTTTTTTCGCAAAAATATATTGAATATCGAGAAAGTTTAGCTGTGGAGATAAGAAGGAAGCTAAAATGACTTAAAATTTAATTATTTTCTGTCCGATTGCGTTTAGAAAGTTATTTATAGGAAATAACGACCTGCTTCTTATTCTCGGTCCTATCTATGGATTCTTGCGAATCATCTTCCACCATGCACAACTAGTAGCGGAATTAAAAAAGTTAACCACTGGCGCGACAGCCCCACGAGGGCTAAGGCCTACCAACTCGACTGTCGGCCTGACGCCCACTTGCGCGCAGCAGAGGTAGGCGATCATCCAACCGATACAGGGAGGAGATGTGGTCAGCATCTCGGTGTCCCCCAGCCGGAACGTTGGTTTTCGTGACCAGGGCAGCATACCAATCGTAAGCTTCTCACTTTCCTCACGATGGTGAGTGGGCAACGGTCCTATACCCGGGACCTAAAATCGGCACCCCATAGGTGAAATCGAACCCGGGCCGCATTCCGTGGCCAAGGACCAAAGCATTCTGCCTTAGCCCGCTACGCCACAGCGCAGGACAGTAGCGGAATTAGCAACTGAAAAAAGGCATTTTAATAGAGAAAGTACCTCTGGGTGTTCCTATACGCAACGGCATGAAAGAAAACTAGTAAACTAAAAATTATGGAGGTAAATATTCAGAGGTGCAAACCGTCCGGTGCTTTAAAGCAAATAAGATGATATACGTTTTCTATATTCTTCTTTGCCGTTTCTATTTGTCTTTGCAATTGCATTTCAGAAGATTTAAGGGCTTATTCAGCAAATGCATTTCAAATATATGCAAAATAAAGCAAAAGAGTAACGAGTTTCTTCCGTATTTCAATACGCCTCTTTTCTAGCTCACGGATTTAAAATGGAAACTCACTTTTTTTACCTTTTTACCCTCACAATAATTGAGAATAAATCTCTTGGAAGTTTGCTCTTTCACCCGTTTTGCTTGCACTTGCCTCAGCTCTTTCTTCTAAATCCATGCAATCTATTGCTGAGCTACTTATCGTTTCTTGCAGTGTTAGGAACTGTTTGGTACAGATAAAGGAACACTGCAATATCCTTCACTAGTTTGCAGGAAGCTGCACAGCATCCAAAGTAATTCGTGCGCTGACTGCATTCCAATGCACTGTCTGAAATGAAACAAGAGGCAATAAGACTCCTTTACGTCACCTTTGCTGTAGTTTTTATATTTTGTTTCTTTTCTGGTTTTACTTTCTCTAGCTTTTACCAAGAATGAAGCAAAATAGAGTACTTTCAGAAGTTTTTGTTCTTCCTCTTCTCTGGAGACCTGCATACCCAAGGACTTACAAAATTCCTGTAGTCCGTCAAAAGCAAGCAAACTTTAGACCAAAGCAGATTCAGGGAGTGTGATCATCCCAATGGTGAAGAAGAACGAATTGAAATAGGTTATACGGAGAGAATTCGAACTTTTTTTACCTTTTATACCTCTACCACAAGTGGGGCACTCCGGGGAGGAAGCATGAGGCGTGAGGAGACAAAGTGCGGCCCAAGGAACTACGGCAGAGAAGATGACAGCGTCCCTACCATTTACCAGTTTGATGCTCTCTGGCAGTCTAGTACAGCGCGATCCATATAAACCTGAACCATTTCAATAGGCCATAACCTTTGAACCAATGATAAGACACATGTGCAGCTTTGGGAGAATGTAATACACAATTGGGAGATTAAATTACACTATTTATATCTCAGAGACAATGTTAGAAGTGTCGTCCAGCAGCATATAATATGTTTGTACTCATTTTAGCAAATTATCTGAGTTGTGGAAACGTAGGGTTACACTGAAAAATTCCATGCCATAGCCGGGATTTGAACCACGGATCTTCTGGTTTCCATCCAGCCGCTCTAACATTGAGCTACTATGGCCAACGTGCCGATATGACATTACGAGTCAGTTGGAGAATTTAATGTCATGTCGGCACGTTGGCCATAGTAGCTCAATGGTAAAGCAGCTGGACGGAAACCAGAAGATCCGTGGTTCAAATCTCGGCTATGGCATTGAACTTTTCAGTCTGACTCTACGTTTCCACAATTTAGCCTACACACGGCCAGTGTGAAAGAATAATTAATTTCCACAAATTCTCTGAAGTTTTAGGAGAGTATCCTTGCCAATAATACTTATTTCAGTTCGAATGTATTTCTTGAGAAATTCACGGTCCGTGACCTATTCTTGTACCTTATTTTTGATACTCCCACAAGAAAATATCACGTGAGGTTAGGTCAGGGGATCTGGGAGGCCACAGACCTTTTGAGATTATTCGATTATCAAAGAAACTGGTTACAAATTCCATGGTTTCATTAGATGTATGGCACGTTGCTCCATCCTGCTGGAAGTAACCTTCTCTCAATTCGATATCATCTCCGTAAAACTTCAGAGAATATAGTGAGACGAGTGCAAACATGTTATATGTTGGTGGAGGGCACTTCCAACATTTTCTCTGAGAATCAAACAGTGTAATGTAATCTCCCAATTGTGTATTATATTCTGCCAAAGTTCGTATACGAGCGACAGAGAACAAATGCGAAACGCCCTTCGGACGGTCAGTCGGCCTCGGGGTTTAAAGACCTTATCACTCTATGTGAGTCACCCATGTTACTACAATGCCACCGCCCTGTTAGAATATTAAATTTTATACTTGTTATGTGTTTCAAATAGGAAGGTGTTTGTCCTTGAGCGCTACTAGGCGAGCAACCAATCGCAGTCCTGCAGTATTGACGTATTGCATTCCCGCTAAGTGGTGTGTGAGGAGCGCCAGCCTAATCAATCTGTATGAAATACTACTCGCGCTAAGACAAAAATTCAGGTTTCGCCAAAACTGATCCATGTGGAAGGTAGAGAGTAATGTATCTAACATAACCATGAAAACCCCATATTTTTATCTCAAATAGTTTATGCAAATAAATAAAACACTATTATCTGTATTATAGCAATAAATCGCGACCTAAGCTCTGTATGAATATCATTGATGGTTGGCATGTATACGTTTACGTATATTTGTAATTACTCAGAACTGAAACGTAAATGTTTGACATGACGTGATAAAATAATTACTTTGTATAAGCCAATTCGAGCGAGAGGAAACATATTTCCTGCTGCCCTGGAAGAACGTGTCTGGTGACATTATATCTTTGTTTATGAACGGTTCGTAATCTCAGTTCAAAGTGTACATATACTTTTCATTACTCAGAACTGAAATTTAAACTACTGCATTACGCGATAAAAGAATTACTGTGAATAAATCAAAGTGTTAAATTCGAGAAAGAGCAAACACTTCATTTCCTGTTAGCCTGTGGAATGCTCTATGCACATGTATATGAATGAATGCTGGATAAGAAGTGTTTATTTACTCTGGAGAGTTCAGATTAATATCATTCAGTTGTTCTTTACACAACAGTAGAGTAAGAGTTAAATAGTGCATTGGCTTCTTTCGGTGAATTTAGTGGCGTGTCAAAGAGGCAATTACTGCGAAGTCAGGCTCGAAGTATTGTTTTTAAGGTGTACACGTTCTTCAGAAAATTGGAAATTGAGGAATATAGAGATCAGCTCGATTCAAAAATGCTCAATGGCTTACTGCTGAAGCGTGTGGTGTAGGTAAAATGTGTGTCCCGCATTTGTATTAGAAAAACAGGTAATTCATAAACTAGAATTACAGTTATAGAATTTAAAAAAATACATATTTTGCGAAAATGCTTTTTCCATTTTTTTATTTTGTAACTACATCATTGTAAAAGTTTGTAAAATATAATTCGCTTACCCTTACAAGCAGACCTGCATGTTGTATGAGTGTGCGAGAGAGGGAAATATAAAAGGAGTGGGGTAACAAGTTGGCAACACTAAGTGTGATACGGCATCTGATTAGCTGGACTCCAGAACCCTTCCCATTTGAAACATATAATAGTAGTCACAGTTTGAGAGATCAATGATTTTTAAGGTAATTTTGTCCCAAACGCAGCTTTTCCAGGTCAAAGATAACGTCGAGCTGCTGGGTTCCATGTTGTCATGAATGCGGTGCAGTACTGGCGGTAAACAGTTCACTTAAGTTTTATTTTCTCATTACCGATGTGTATTGATGACTAACGAGCCTGGGATAGTGAAATGGTAACAACGCCAACCTTATATCATATGAACTAACGATATCAGCTTGAACTTGACACCACTGCCTCATTTTGTTGGTTGGTTACCAACACTCGCAACATGGCAACCTTGGCCTTCGCATTACCTCGCCCCACCACGTAATGTCCGGACCCATTTCTCAGGTGGAGGCACCCAGAGGGCGGTCTCCATTACCTCCAATGGTAGGGTGATAGTGATGATGGTGAGGCAGGAGGACCTACAGCTTATAACGTGTACTATGAACCACTTTGGGCATAGGGGACACTTCACATGAGATAGACAGAGGTGAAGGCGTGGATAGGACCGACTTAAAATGACCAAACCCAGAGCCGATATCGAACTCGGGACCCTTAGCACGAGAACCGCGAACGAAACTACTGCGCTACCCCGGCGCCCTTGCTTCATTTTGTGCACGAAGCATTTCATCTTCACTCATGAGTCCCATGAATGCGTCATTGTTCGACGAACAGTAACTGTCGTCCAATCCGGTCTTCCCGTAGAGGAGGGGATCTGTTCCTTTCAGCTGCCGTGGTGCTGGAGCTGTGGACCCTTAGCACTCGTGGTACCTCTGACGTTACTAGAGGAACCTTGGGCCGAACTACCGAGCCCCTCCCGCCGGGGAGTTGTTCGGATTGGGTTGGACTCGGGGGGCAGTGTGTTCCTGACATCCACGGGGAAATGGGTACCTCCGGCCAGTATACGGCCGCTTGGAGGGGGTAGAGGGTTGCCTAATAAGTCCCGGGTACTGGCCTGCAGAGCTAGTAGAAGGTGTGCTAGATCACCCCACCGAGGTTTTCGGTAGTCTTCCCTGCGGGGTTGACGCGCGTAAGTGGCGTATCCACTTCCATCCTGTCTTGAGGTTGTTGTCAACGGGGGGGGGGGGCTTTTTAAGAAATCAGGAATTTTCCTATGGAAATAGCCCTAGAGTATCCATCGCACCCGGGTTGAAGGAGGTCAGGGTCTTTGGACCTACGGGTCCAGGACTGATTGTGTGGAACCTCTGCACATAACTGTCAAATCCGGTCTGCCTTCTTTCACATAAAGTTGAGTATCACAAAACAAAGCGCACCGAATTAGTCGGAACTGTGATCATTTCGGACAAAGAAAATAGTTCACATACGGAAGGAGGAAAAAGGGAGAGTGAGGAAATATAAAATTGAAATTGTGGCAGTTTACTTGCAGTTACCTTTGATCGAATACAATTTTCGTTTTCGTTTATATTAATTAGCAATTGCTTAGCTGTGGCCTACACTATCCTGTGTCTTTTCCTTTCTGTGTTGCAAGTTTAGTTTAATATTTGTTGTCATCTGCTATATCCTTATATTTTCCCTTTCGTTACTGCTACCAGTGTATCTCGAGCAAGTGTTTTCTTATCCTCTATATCACAGAAGTTCTATTTTGCTTCCCCATTATTTGCAGGGCTAGGAAGTTGGTACCGCCCGCCGTTCCCTATGCAGGTTGCGACCGACCTTCTCCTAGCATACAAACAAGTCATAGATAATAAACGTACAGCGAAGAGGCATTGAAACCGGTTGCCCAGAGAAAAAATAGCTTATGAGGCATCGTAAATGCACATCTATTTAGATCATTATGTACAACTTACAAATTGTTATATAGTACATAAGGTTTGTCTCTGGCTAATCTCATTATTTAAATAGGTACATTGTGGCAAAACCCAAGCAATTATAACGCAGATTGTAAAATTTCCTAATCGAATGTAAAATAATATCCTAGTAATAAACTGAATTTCTTAAATAAATGAAGACTCTTACTAGACAAAATGCCAAAACAGGTATTTTACTACATATTACTCATCTGCGGCCGTATTACTAAAAAAAAAAAAAAAAAAAAAAAAAAAAATAATGTACCCCTGAAGCCTTTCAAATGAAAAACTCGTTCTAAGTCCCGTAACACAAATTTAGTTGATTGATAATCTGTTGTAAATTCGTTTATGATTTCAGCGAATTTAGTCTCTCGATCTGGCTTCTCTCTTTTGCATGTGTGCTGAAGTATCCCACTGAACTGTAAATGTAAATAATGAGGTAAATAAAGACATGAATAAGTACACTTCTAGAAAACATACAATGGTTGCTCATTTTTGAAACACAACAAATATGTCATTCGAATATCTTCCTACAAACGTGCTCTGTGTCATGTAGGGACACCTGTTTTGCAGTAAGCAGTTGCATTCTACGATGAACCTTGGCCTTGCTAGTAGCCCTGCGTTGTATAGCGATACCTGGCCGCTCTTACACTGCTAAAAAATATCGGTACGAACTTCCTAGCTGATTATTTGTAACGTTATTTCTGCTCTCTTTTGTTTCGCCTACTCTTTTAAACAGTCCTTTATTGTTTTCTCTTCTGCTTATTGCAACACTCCATTTCTTCATCATCTGTACGTTATTTTTTTTTATGTTTGGCCCCTCTACCCGTGGTTCTGAAGATTCACTTCAATACAGTTCTAGTATCAGGATTCATCAAGAGCATCTACCGCACACATGAATAAATCTGTATAGTACTGTGTAAATAACTATTGTAAATAATCCCGTGATATACCTTTATGTAAAACACGGGCTGTAAAATATTGTTTAAATAAATAAAAAACGCCAATTCCTTATTTCGTCGGAATGTCAAACTTCCAACAATGTACAAATCAACATCCCAAACAAATCGTTTCATTTTATTTGTTTCATTCCTATAAAGCCTAAAGGAAATATTACCTTTCCATATTAAAAGTTCAAGTTGCCTGTGAGTGCGTTACATAACCTCATTTTGCTACATATGGTACACCAGGAATGCTCCCTAAAGCTGACCATTTGCTTCATCATTCTATTCCGAATTTTGCAAGTATGTGTCCTTTGTTGTTTTATGACAAAAACATGTTTTTTTCACTTCGCCATGTATAAAACTAAAGCGAGCAATACAGAGGGAAAAGAAGCACAAGTTGAATATTAACAAGTAAATAGAAATCCCCGATTAAATAGGGCATTCTCCGATATCACAACTTCTATGGCGCCATTTTGTGCAACGTCAGGAATACATTCACCTTTATTTGTTTCCTTGACGTATGTTAGGTACTTCTTTATTTAGAGGGAATGTAGTTAGAAAGTTTATCTTTTATAATATCCCATTTTTCGATTTAATTACGAAATACTTCCTTCACTTGTTCCGGTGTGCAATGCTTTGTTATAATGAATACATGTCTTCATTTCAATGCCCTTTGTTGTTTCTTTTGCGTAAAGTAAATTGCTGCTCACTGGAGCATTTATATATCTTGCCTGTTATTTCAGAAGTAAGCAAGCTTCTTTAATCTTCCACTTGTTTATTTTCGTGAGCTTAATTTTGAAACAGAACAATTACGTAACTTGAAGTGCATAAATATAGAAGCTACTTGAGATTTCGTCCAAGGTCCTGCACATTTAATTTTAAATGTTCTTAAGTCTCCGAGATATTCAGCGATACAGATTTTTTCCCTGTTTCCTTGGTTCACGATTTTAACGGTAGGGCTTTAAAGAAAGAAAAACAGGATATATAAAGGTAAATTAGTAGAGAATTTAATGTCATGTCGGCACGTTGGCCATAGTAGCTCAGTGGCTAAGAGCAACCGAGCGGAGAGTGGGAGATCCGTGGTTCAAATCCCGGCTATGGCGTTGAGTTTTTCATTGTGACTCTACTGATCCAAACCTTAGTCTACACACGGCTAGTTGTGAAGAAATGATTATTTCCATCAGTTTACCTAAAATAAACACATAGTGATTTAACAATGAAGTATGGGACTTAGGTACTTACGGTATAGTAGGTCGCCACAAAAAGGTGTGTGTGAACCTCTAATTTACATGATATACCGGGAAACATATGAGTCAGTTGGAACATTTAATGTCATGTCTGCATGTTGGCCATTGTAGCTCAGTGGCTTAGAGCAACCGTACGGAATGCGGGGATCCAATTGTGTGTGTGTGTGTGTGTGTGTGTGTGTGTGTGTGTGTGTGTGTGTGTGTGTGTATGTGTGTGTAATTTATCTCCTACGACGTTAAGTCATATCGGGCGATGAATGAAATGGGTGAAATGATGCTCAAATTAACCCAGGGTCCATAGAGCTTAGAGTCACCCGACATTCATCTTTGAGGATAAGGGAAAACCCCGGAAAAACCAAATACAGGTAACTCACCCTGACCAACATTCGAAATCGGGACCTCTTGAATGTGAGGTAGACATGCTACCAACTACGCTACCGAGGCGGGTGAAGGTGCGTGTCTCATCGCATATGAGAACACCTAGTGGTTTACCGGGAAACATAAGAGTCAGCTGGAGAATTTGATGTTATGTCGGCATGTTGGCCATAGTAGCTCAGTGGTTTAGAGAAACTGTACGGAGAGCGGGAATCCGTAGTTAAAGTCCTGTATATGGTATTTAATTCTTCAGTCTGACTCTACTCATCCAAACCTTAGCCTACTCAGGCTAGTGTGGAAGAAATGATAATTGCTATCAATTTACCTAAAATAAAAACACAGTGGTTTAACTATGAAGCCTGGGACTTAAGTACTTATAGCATAGTAAGTCGTCACAAAAGGTGCGTGTCTTATAGCCCATGAGAACCCCTAGCGGTCTAACGGAGAGATACGAGTCAGTTGGAGAATTTAATGTCATGGTGGCAGTTGGCCATAGTAGCTCAATGGTTTAGAGTAACCGGACAGAGACTGGGAGATCCGTGGTTCAAATCCCGGCTATGGTATTAAATTCTTCAGTTTGACTCTACTCAGACAAATCTTAGCCTATGCACGGTTAGCGTGGAAGATATTACTATTTCTGTCATAAATATGTGAAAAGTTAAAGTAAATATTACATTGCTTCTGCTAAAACAAAGTCTATTGTGTATGGATTCAGGTCCTGTAAAGCATGGCCTACTGTTTTTATCTACTTTCTCACTCTCTTTCTTGTTGCACATACATAAGACTGTTGAAGTGTCCTGCTTGCGTACAACGGGACAATACGTTAGAGGTACCTGCTGTAGGTTGACTGAGGTATCACACTGCTATTGTACACCCCTAGGCAAGCCATGATTGCCACCACAGCGTAGCTTAAGGGGTTGCACTTGCCTCTGGCAAACAGCCACAATCCTTGTGATCATTACCTGCCAATGTGGTATGCGGTAAACAGATGTCTTTGATTTGCTATAGCAGGCTGTTAATACCACAAGATATTGTCATACCATTAATACGTTATTTGTGTAATGGACAATTACTACTCCCGGTAAATCCGGTTTTGATTTATCAGTTATATACAAAAATTTACTAAAATCAAAGCTGTTCGAACATATTTCATCTCTTTAAATATTTATTTTTTACAACAGAAGTCCTTATGAGCGGGTGGGGTAAAGAGAGGCATTTTCGTGACATAGGCGATTTCGTGATACTTTTTCGAAGGGATGTCGCAGAGAAACTAGTCGATGTTAACGCGCCTGCCGATTGCTCCTGGGCTCTAGGAACAAATATGTCAACTATCAACATGAAAGACGAGCTAACACCATCTGGTTTCTATGTAACCTCACATCGAAAAAGTATCACTAAATCGCCTATGTCACGATGATATCTCCCTTTACACTATTCAAGGGTATGTCGGCGGAGATTTGTCTCGATTTGGAAGTATTCAGTTGCAACTAATTTTCAAAGATATCCTGTCTTAAATACCTTTAATGTTATGCGTCTTCAAACAATTTTAAAATGCTTCGCCAAAGTTTCTTCAATTTCTTAGGATAAAATTTTCACTGTTCAGGGTTTTGCAGAACTCAGGGGATGCTGTAGGAACACTGGCTTTGGAGAACAATGACCTTAGTGGCAAACTTAGAAACTATGTAATGATTTTTATTTACAAACGTTTACCATAAATGCAATAGTAACACAATGCAAATGAGTAATTATCTCCACATTGAAGTAGTTAATTTACCTCTTCATTACAAAATACATACCATCGCTAATTTCATTGTTATGTCTCGCTTATTCTGGGAAAGCTCTCCTTCAGCATGAACCAGTACACCACTGACATGAGCCTCGTTGACATGGAGAATCGTACTTGGCAACAACTAGCTTTTGCAATAGTACGCTGGTAGTGGGTTCAAGCTACATACGTATAAGAGTTTAAATGGAAATATGTAAGGAAATAATATCATGTTTGGAGTGAACTAGTTTTAATTGTATGTTAGCATAGCATGTCCTCAATTATCAGGAAGTAAATAGCAGCAACTGGGTGAAGTTTTGTCAGTGACGTACTGGCTCCTTATTGATTGTAATATATTGTATACAATCACAGTCAAAGTACTTACTAACACACTTTTCATAATACAGGTCCTCCAATGTCAAATCATTTCGGACGATGAATTGAAAGCGTGAAATGAAGCTTAAATGAGCTAAGAGTCCATAGAGTTTAGAGTTACCCGAAATTTGTCTTTAAGGAGAAGTGAAACCCCCAGAAAAAGCCTTACACAGGTAACGCACCCTGCCCGAGATTAGAACAGGAGGTCCCGAGTTCGAATCTCGGTCAGGGTGGGTTACCTGGATAAGGCTGTTACCGGGGTTTTCCCTTATCCTTCAAGACGAATGTCGGGTAACTGTAACTCCGGGCTCATTGTAGCACCATTTCACCCTTTCATTCCTCGTCCGATATGATTTGACATTGGAGGACATAAATTACAAAAAAAAAAAAAACAGTAAAAATACGTTGATTTTCTTTTTCTTTTCCTTATTTAACCGTTTTTTATTGTTTCCGTTTATTTTTCTATCTTTTTTCATCAGTTTCACAGATATACACGATACACATAAGCACCCATGCCCAATACGGGACTGGAACCCGCGAAACTCTACGCGGCGGAATGCTAGAAACATACGCTCTAACGACCGTGGCTACGACGGCCGGCTCGTTAACACCTGAAACTTATTTTTCTTAAACTCCTCAACAACATGCATATTTGTAGCGATGCGCCTGAAAATTGAACATTTTAGAAGAGTGTACATCTAACATATTCTTAATCTTGTACTGCCCTGTACCAAATTTGAAATGTGCTGACAATTTCTTCAAACTCCTCACCACAAACCCTCAAGAAGATATAAGTTATGTTCCGGGCTTATGGGCCGTTGTCTAGAAGTTCTTGAGTGACCCGACGTTTCGCCAGGAGCTGCGTTTAGCATCATCAAGGTGTCGATCCTTCCGCTATGGAAGTCGGACTCTCAACTTCATCTCTGTCACCACTGGCATATTGTTTTAACGAGGCAGATGGGAAGCAATAGTACGTAATATGTGCTTGCTTTAGACAAACTTTAGTATATAATAGATACTTTAGGCTACATGGGGATTGACTATCTAATTTTAGTTCTCTTTGATACTCCTAGTAACTCTACTATAGTTTCCATTACAGATGGAACACTACGAAGTGTTATACTTAAAAGTTGTTGCTTTTATAGAAAGCTGACTGAAATCCTAAAGAATGAACACTACATCTTGCACGTTAAGTAAAAGGTTATACTCAGGTTCTTTATTTTCTTATTTTATTTTATAGATAGTAACTCTTAGCGTTTTCAACAAGAACTCATCTGCTTTGAAGATATTCCAGGAATTCTAAGACATCTCTGGATATTAAACTGGACACAAGGACAGAGGATTATGAACGACCTGCACTTTAACCCGAGCGGTTCTTTATTTCGGAGCGTCGCATTATAAAACCCGCGTCCTAAATATTTTCTGACCTATACTTTTCCTTTTGCTGCCGTAACCAGGCTTTCATAACGTCGACATCACTGTCTCGTTTGTGAGACTGCAATTTCCATTCCTTTACAACAGCTCGTCCTCTTTTACAACCCAGCGTAATAGCCGCATCTCAGAAAAAGCCACTGCCGTTAGGGTATTTCATGCACACTTATTACGAAATTTTATGCGTGTTAATTTTCGCACTTCATGGTCCTTTCTTGTCCCATCTTAGCCGAGACCGTATCTTCCCAGCATCCTGATTGCCACCATGTCTTATATCTTTTTGTAAAGGGTAGGACAAAAATCCAAATGGAAAGGGAGAGAAAACGTGTACGTAATGATGTTGGTGGTCTGAGTTCAAGGGTTGAAGGGCACCAATTTCTTTTAAAATTTATGGAGAAGAACCTAAGTGATTTCATTTCTTATGGTCATATTTTACTACTCTTCATCCCACGGTGTGTTTGTATGTACAAAGAGCCGCGAAACGCGTTTTTATGCTTTGAGGAAACGTGCCTAATGGTTCGATTGGCCTGCGAAGTACAAATTAAACGATTCGCATCGCTTAGCGCGGTATTTTAATTACTCCCGGTCGTCTCATCACCAGGCATGCAATTCCATGTTACCGTAGTGAAGCCTTGTAGTTCCATGAATAGCACGGATTTGTTTTTCTGCGATATAAACTTGCTTAGGTCCACATTCAACTACTGCAAGTAAATATATGAGAGGGCTGTTCAATAAAGGATGATCATAATTTGCTTACGGTCATAATTTTTAACACTAAAATTCAATCTTATTATACTCTCTTAGCTTAATGTGAAAGAAACACGCAGTAGCAGTTTCATTGTTGGTACTCCTGGTTCCCGCTTGTGAGAACCAGGTAAGTACAGACATGCTCAGTATCGCTACCGTTGCACTGGGGGTAATACGCAAGGTACAACATGCGACTTTAAATTCTGCTTTCGTCTCAACAAATCTTCAGTTGAGGCCTATACAATGTTACAGGAGGCCTATGGAGAGTATGTCCTTCCCTACAGCACAGCACGAAGGTGGTTTAAAATGTTTAAAGAGGGGAGACAATCAATTTCAAAGAAAGTTAGACCCGGTACTCCAGTTTTCTTACGGAAGAAAACATCAACACTGCTGCTGGGATTGTGAGAGCGGATCGACGAATTACCTTAAGATCACTTTCTGAAGTACTGAACATTTCACTGGGTGCCTTCCACAGGTTGGTGACAGAAACATTACACCCGAGACGTGTTTGTGTTAGGTTCCAAGACTGTTGACTCCCGAACAAAAGGACATTCGCATGAAGGTCTGCATGCAGTTAAAGTTGATGCTAGAGCAAGAACCGGAGCCTCTTTTAAACGTAATCACTGCTGATGAATCTTGGCTACATAATTTTGATCCTGAGATCAAAGAGCAAAGCTCAGAGTGAAAATCTCCTTCATCACCAACCTGCAAAGAAGCAAAAGTATTTGTTTCTGCTAGGAAAGATATGGTCATCTTATTCTTTGATATTCATGGAATGGTTTATTAGCATGTTGTACCTGCACACACATCAGTAACTGGACAATACTACAGGTATGTCCAGAAAACATGGCAAGTACATATCAGGCACAAGTGACCACATTTTCCTGAATCAGGCTGAATGCTGCACCACGATAAGGTGTGGTCACATAATGCCAATGTTGTTGCTGAATATCTTGCAAAAATCAACGCGAAATGCATCCCTCAGCCTCCCTATAGACCGTATTTAGCCCCATGTGACTTTTTTCTATTCCCTAACTTGCAGAAACGCCTTCGTGGGAAGCATTATTCATCATCAGAAGCAGTGGTGAAGGCTACGGAAGCAATTTTGAAGGATCCCCCAAAAGTGGTTTCCAACATGTCTTTGAAGACTGGCAGGAACGCAGGGACGAGTGCATCGCATTCTGGTAGAACATTCTGAGAAGGACCATCAAGATTATGAGGATGAGTAAAGGTATGTTGTCAAAAAAAAAAAAAAAGATCATTCTTTATTTAACAGCGATCGTAGCAGAAGGATTTTACACTTTGAAACGTAGGTTGCTTTTTTCTCCACTACCTACAGACCGAGCGGGATGATTCAGGCGGTTTCGTCTGTGGCCCGCATTCGGGAGGCCCGGGTTCCATTCCCGTGGCCGAGCTACCTGACCCATGGGCGTTTTTGGGAGCTTTCCCGGGTGTCTAGGCGAATGTTAGGTAGACTAACCACATGTGCTGTATTTCCTGTCCCTCCACTTCATCTACATTATCATTTCACATCATCTCTCATCTGTTGGTCTCTTTCAAGGTAGAAGTTTCGGCGGGTGTCTCGGCGGTGCATGTTGGGTTAATATGCTCTGTGGAAAACTACATCCTCCTCCGGTAGGTTGGATGCCCGTCTCCACTCCTCTGCTGGGGTCATTTCGGGACCAAAAGCCAGGAACACTTGGGGCTTGGATCGCCTGCCTGGGACCATTAGGGCTCGGCTGCTGGGCTCGTTGCCGTCCCGCTGTAGGGGAGCCTCCGTTATTCTGGCCTGTCGGGGGAAGCCTCTATCCAAGTAAAGTGTAGAGACCCTGCCTTCTGTACTATCGTGGCTCCTTAAATCGGCCGCCCTCTTTCTCCTTCGCCTCACCCTTCCTCCCAGGGATGCTCCACTTGGGGACTTAGGAAGAATGAGCCCAGGATGGTGCCCTACGTACCGAATCCCCTCCATAATGAAATCCTAATCGTAATCCACTGCGTACAGAGTAGACAGTGCAAATATATTATTAGTCCACCCAAGAATTTGATACCGAGGTTCCCCGTTAAAGGTAAAAGTAAACAATGTGGGTATGTATGTTAGCACTCACCTCCATGAACACCATAAATAAAAAAGACAGTTTTTTTCAGTTTATCACTTTCGAATTTGCAATTTCGAGAAGATCTTCACATTGACGTTCACATGGGACGTTCTTGCAAATTTTCTACTAGTAACTAAAACGTAGCAAATTTATATATCATAAAATCCCTCTTATAAACCGAAAAATGCTTGAATTTATTTGTCAACTACACTGTAATTTGCCTTCAAAACTACGTGTATCCTTTTAAACAAAACATGTTTACTTCGTATTTTATGTCACAGATTGCAAGACAGGCGGGTGTATCTCTCACACTGCGAATTATTTAGATCTATTGCTGTTGCTAACCCTAGGAGGAAGGGATACTTGAAGAAAAAACGAGAATCGTACATGCCACAAATACTACTTGCTAAACTACCTATCATTTCCGGAATCGACGACCGTTTCATTGTTGCAGCTGTATGAAGAGAGCGATGAACATAGTCGACTGAGTAGCCTTCTACTATTACGGGAAATACCTGTCCGTTTGAGCAAGCATACGCACCATTTATCCAGCATCGCCGTGAACCCTGAAACCTTAAGGCACATCTGAAAAATGTGGATCCGGAGTGAAGGACAAATACATGTGAGGAAGTAGGTAGATAAGGAACCACCCCAATATTCGACCATTAATCATAGAAAATCAAGAAGAATTTAATTTAAGAATGGGCTACAGAAGAGAATTCGATCCGGTACTTCCCGAAAGCGAACCATATATCTACAGCTATGGACGTAGGTATACATGCAGCTGACAATAATAAGGAAATCGCTTTATTCTGAACAATTCTATTTTTTGAAAACTTCAAACATCCTACTGGCGTTGGCTCAGTGGTTAGACCGCTTGGCTCTCACCAAGGCGACCCGGGTTCGATCCCAGGCGACCGCAAAGTGAGATTTGTGGTGGACAACACGGCGTTGGGGCGGGTTTTCTCCGTGACCTCCGGTTTCCCCCGCCATCTCATTCCACCGGTGCTCCATCTTCATCTCATGTATCATCAGTGTCATCGCCTGCGGTGCCGTATGTAGTAAAAGCGGGCGTTAAACACTACACATTTCATTTCATTTCCTACTGTCGTAGTGATGCATCGGTAATATATTTACAGCGTTCTACGAAACATAAAAATATGGTTGTTCTCAACGTTGACATTTTGCTCGAGGTATAAGTATTCATACAGCGATGTAAAAACAGGAAATACGGTCATCTGGTGTTCCACAAATTGTCTTCATTTATAACTACATTACAGCATGCTAGTCCTTGTATGGTGTGACATAGTGGAGCATAGTGAAGATTATTTTGAAAAATTGTTAGTATTTGCTGATGCACAGAGATTCTTAGTGAGTGTACAAGAAATAGTGTAAGTCAATGTGGAGCACCCCTAGGATTTTCGTACAAAACTTTATCGCCATTTTTCAAATTAGCTTCAGCAATGCTTTTATGTTATTGAAATATAATTTTTTACTTGCTGTGTTTAATAAATTTTTTTAGAACTACGTGGACTATTTGTTTCCAGTTATCCAAGTACTTTTTATGCTTTGCCAAGCATAACTCTGTCGTTATAGCTATTGATGAATGATTTACCTGCGCTTTTGTGCACCAAATTGTTGCATGGCTTAAGACAACGTTAGTAATTAAGGGTTATTTTATACAATGTCTCAAGTATACAAATGTATCACTTCTGTAGATTACCATGAATTAATTTTATTCTAAGAGATAAATCCATGTACAGATTTATGGAGATGCATGTTACTATAAAATACAAAGCTCTGGAATAATTACATACGTATTAGAGCGTATCCCATCCATAGTTTAATGTAACTGCTGAGTTTTGTACTTATACATCCATCTCCGAGATTGTATTACATATCTTGCGGTTTATTTCTGCACCATAATTAATCTATTTGATCCTTTGAGTGCTTTTTGATATCGGAAATAATTATTTTACAAAAATTATTATCTATTTAATGTGTTATAAGATATGCACATAGCATTAAATAGCAAAAGCCTTACAGCTCGGAATCATAGTGCTGAATAAGAAGGGGAACCCAATATTACATGACCAACAGGGATTTATAGAACTAAATGATTCTGGAAAGTTGAAAGTACTTTCAAAATATGACATTTTGGGTCTCTATTCAAGTTGGGTTTAACTTACAATCAGAATATCTAAGAGGGAAAGCAACGATCATAAAGTGTTAAATGAGTATTAAATTTGGTATTAATAAACTAGTAAAATGTATTCTTCATTTATAGATATTGACTTAATTTGGAATAATAATAAAGCTTTAATTTTAGGAGCTAGATTCAGATAGATATTAAGTAGCAGTTATTTGGAATTTAAGTGGCCTTCAAAGATATATTTCATTCTGTAAATTTGCTTTCTTAGCCAAGAATTAAAATAACGAACTGGAAGAAGAGTCTTAATATCCTCCTAAACATTAATACGTATTCTCTAGAGCGACCTTGAAACCAATTCCAAGTAGATGAGATGGATTTCCCCTGATGATTAACCGCTGGGCGTTCCAAACACATCACTGTTGAGGTTATGTCATGTGTCAAGTCAGTTATAACAATAAAAATGCTTTCTTTAAGTAGGATATATAATGCATTATTTCTACGTAACTTATGAAATTTTGAAGCTGTTTTAATTTCCATGGTATTTATAAGTACCTTGTGGAGTACTGACAAAGTCCTATGTGGGTAATATTTAAAAAAAAAAAGGAGGAAGATAGAAAAAATATGAACTATCACTGGCTATACATTCAACAGCAAAGTTTGCTGTTTTTACAATTCCATACGTTTCCTTTTAGCTTTATTTCAGTTTAGCAGCTTGTTTCATACAGCACTGAACATTTGCTATTTCAAGCTTGTAAGTGAACTTGGCGCATATGCGGATTTAAATGACGATAGGCTTTGGAAATAAATTAACTCTCCAAACTGACCTCTACAAAATCTAATGGTGGGTGTATGAAAAGTTTTGAACTGCTGAAAGCTTACAAAAGTTTCTCTGTTTTGTACAATCAATGTTTCACAAATATTCCGCAAATTATTCATAGCAATTATTACTTTCATATACATCTTTTTTCACATTATCATCAATAACATTTTGTGCTCAGAAAACCTAATACAAAACACATTTTATTTACAGAAAATTAGGATATATTCGAAAACGTTTAGCACCAACTCATGAATAATATTTAATTTATTTTTAAACATATTTAGATAACCTGCTTAAAATGTAAAACCGAAATTAATACAACAGGGTACTGAATTCGGAAGAAAATGCCATAAAAAGTTATAGGAGATGCGTTCAAATTATAACACCTATTTTGTTCAGAACTGAGAGCAGATAGGAACTTCTGATTTTGTAAATACACGTGAACTTTTTGTGAATGCGTGACAGAGATGGCAGCACTGTACAATTTATAGAGCTCCAGTGGCAACGAGATTTAGGACTGCTTTTGATACTTAAAATGGCGAGGTTTTCATTGAAAGAACAGCGTGTAATCATTTTTTTCTCCATGTTCGTGGTGTAAAACCTATTGAAATTCATCGCCAGTTGAGTGAGGCATGTGGTGATGGTACCATATATGTGTCTCATGTGCGTTCTTCGGTGCGACAGTTCAATGAAGGCGGAATGCTTTCCGCATTTTTAGATTTTCTTACAGGATTGTGTGCACAGATCCCACGGAAATGCCAATTTTGGAGGCAATGTCTGCAACGCTCAATCGACGATCCTCCAAAACAACGTTCTCCACTCGCTGGATCATGTCGTCAGACCGGCTGGTGTGAGGCCGGCACGTCTTGGTTTGTTGTCACACGATGTTCTGCCTTCATTGAACTGTCGCACCCCAGGAACGCACATTAGACACATCCATGGTATTATCACCACATGTCTCACTCAACTGGCGATTAATTTCAATAGATGTCACGCCACGAAAATGGATAAAATGGATGAGTACACCCTGTTCTTGCAATCAAAACGTCGCCCTTTTTTAGAACCAGAGGTTCCTATCTGGTCCCAGTCCGGAAAAGGAGATTTTATAGCTTAAGTGCACCTCGTATCTCACTGAAAGAAACATTTCTATTATACAAGATATCCAATTATTCCAAATTCACTGAGAATGTGTAGGACTAGCAGAGCAATATACTGAATAGTTCTCCCTTATAAAATATTACATTAGTAAGAATTGTTAAATGGGTGTTATAAAATAAATATTGAATGGCAAAATTTCGAGTATCATGAGCCCTACATTTTTTTCTGACATTAAACTGGTTACTGACTCTAGCTTAGAGAACTGACTATAAAAATGTCCATAATGAAAAGAAAATGTTCTATTATAATGATGAATGCATATATACGAAGAAATAAATATTTTTTCTGTGTTGGACACTCCTATTGAAATTAAATCTGCAGAAGAAATGTAAATAAATGTAAATAATTAAGAAAGGTCTCAACTACGGAAATTAAAAAATAGTTTCGAACTTCATAAGTTACGCAGAAGTGATTAACCCTTGTCCTACACAGGGATATTTTTCACTCGTTTCACCTGACTTGACGTATGACAAGGTCTCCAGAGTGATACGTTTGGAACGCCCAGGGATTAATGAGGAGGAAAATCTGAACTCATCTTCGAAATGGTTTGGAAATCGTGCTAGAGAAAGGAACTAGACACCTGTTTTAATCTTATGAAGGCACTTCCTTTGTTTCTTGAATCAGAAGTCAAAGATGTTCAATATTACTAGCCTTTATTCACTCCAGGCGAAACAAATACAAGATACATATTTTATTCAACAACACTGAACGATGATCGGGAAATATGAGACGTCATCCCATTCAATATGCCCACCAGGATATCAAAACATTATACAACCTAATAAAATAGGGAACGATAAGCTTCACGAACGTACAGTAACTATAAAAAGATATGAAATACTAACTGTTTAATTGCTGTGCCATCTGGAACAGATGCCAAATGCAATTAGTAATAGGACATAAGGAAAAATATGCAAATTATAAAAAGGTTGATGAACTGGCCCATTGGAAACTCTGTGGCAGGCCAGTACAACCGACATCCCATCCACCATGATCCTGAAACGGTCTACCAAACCGGCCTGCAGACCGGAGACCGTTCTACAGAAGTAAGAAGTGTTTACCAGGAGCACATCATCCTGCCAAGCAGCGCCCCAACACTTCTTCTACCCTGAAAGAGAACACCAGATGAGAGAAGATGTGAAATAACAATGGAGATGAAATGAAGGAACGGAAACCTGGGGGATGAAATTAACGTATAACTAGACCACGAACAAAATGCATGGCCTACCAACTCTAGCTTTCCCCCTCTATTGTCATTTCAGGTTGCCTGTCCTCTATCGCGCGGGCTGCATCTGTCTCACTCGTTTTCACATTCACTGTTACATCCACTCTTTGATTTTCTGCCGGATCACTGCTTAGTTCCTCAAGGTTTAAAGTAACAAAGATTCTACCTATTTGTTGATCGACTGTGAGGTCATGTCCGAGTGCCACTATTTTCTGTTAACTTTTAAAATCAAAACAGCATTGAAATACTCGCGTTGGGTGTGGTTTGCGCTCTGTCGCATGCAATAAGGCAGGGGTGGGAGTCACGTGATGCTTGGATAGCGAGAAGGGGGGAGGGCTCTCCTCGTGCATACACACCGACTGCATTTTGTTTGCGGTCTACCTGTACCCAACATTCGTCTGCGATCCGGGAAAAACCGCGAAAAGTTCCATGGGTAAAGTCCACGGGAATCGAACAGGAACTTCCGAATGCGGGTCAGAGGCGAAATCACCTGAGCCATCCCGCTCGGTAATGATGCATTTACTGAATTGGTATCACAGCATACTACTCTCAGACGGAGCATGAACCTTCTCACTAGGTTAATAAGAGGTATACATCAAGAATATTACGATATTGGTTTACATGTATGATCACTTTAAATGAAGTAAACAAAGTATAGAATATATGCCCGCCTCTGTAGTGCAGATGATAGCGTATCTGCCTCATGTTCAATAGATCAGAGTTTAAATCTCGGTTAGGGCGAGTTAAATAGATAAGATTTTTCCGGGGTTTGCCTTATCGTTATAGACGAATGTCGGGTAAGTCTAAGCTCCATGGACCCCGGACTCATTTGACCATCACTTCACTCATTTCATTCATCGTCCGATATGACTTAACGTTGGAGGACGTAAATTCAAACGAAAAAAAAAGAACATAGAATATACTTACAGCTTTCTTCACCTAGATGTTTGCGTGTGCAGATTACATATCCAAAGTCTGTTTGCATAACTTACATATACAAGCAGTATGCCTGAAATGCACCGCCCCCGCTACTTGTGGGGTTGATCCTGCGGCTAAATTTATAAATACACCCTAGCTATCTAGTGCTATAAATCAGCTTTCTATATTACCAACAATACCGCTGAGTACTGCTGCGTTGAGAAATTACTTGATCAAACGTCTCGCATTTACATCATTAAGAATTTCGACATGTAACTAAAATATTGCTTAAAATTGCTGAAAAGTAGAACATGTCAATAAAAGACTTACTCCAATTTGTTTCTGGCGAGGGGGGCGTTGGTCAGACGTCAGTAATAGAATAGAAGCTCCTTGGACGGTAGGCAAACAAAAGAATAAAAAAGGGATTAAAACCTCGTATCCCCTCTAGTGGTAACCCTGTTCTGGAGATTCAATATTGTCTATCCAAGAAGAAAATTACTCCACACGAGTTCGAGGCAGTAAATGTAGACTCGGAGCATCCCTAGACGAAAATTCTCGGTGCTGCCCTCAGGCTTATTTATTAAATTAGGTTATCCATTCCTGGGAGGCGTGACCTCCTATCTTCATTCTCTGGAAATTCTTCTGCAAGTCCGACATTCCCTTCCAGCACGCAACACTTTGCATCCGTTGTTAACATTCCTTCTTATCTTTGCTCTGATCATTTTTCATGAAGTTGGGGTAAGAGAGTTGGCGGGACTATTATGCGGGTCTTGCATTCCAGACCAACTTCCGTCATATGTCTACGTCCATACTTAGCACGCGTACCTCGGCTTGCATGTCCCACCACAAACCACATCAAAGGCACCTATAACAACATCGGGGTCTTGGAATTCAGAAATTCAGAGAAACCAAATAGCGGCTCTTGTTACTCTCTGTGGGTCTTCTGACAGTGCTCCTTACTGGAGTATTAATCCTTTGAAACGGGGAGGAGGGCACAATTCCCTTCTGTTCAAGAATCCTTTGGTTAGATGCGCTCGTGAAAGCACTTCAGACCATTTGCCTTGTGCTACGCAGATATCTGCAAACTGATCATACCGATTAGTTTCTGATCTTTCTTTGTTAACCTTTTCCTAACGATACTATTTTAGCAGCAATCTTATCTGAAATTCGGACATTTCCATTTATATGAAGCTATAGCTTTTATGTTCAAAACTATTTAAATCTTCAGCTTCAGCAACATCTATGGCTTTTGCTCCCATAATCTTCCAAGACTTGATCTCGTGACAATTTATATGACCAACAGAGCAGGCCTAATAGCTCGAATTTACGATTTTTCACACAGACTTATTCCTTAAATCACGAAATATAATTTAAAAAAAAATCTTCAAAAGATTAGCAAAAACTAAGAATTAATGAATTAAAAAACTGACATAATTAGTTCAAAAGTAAAAATTGTTCAAATGTATTTCACTTAATAGTTCGAAACTTACGTATGATCCAAACAAAAGTGTGAATAATACATATAGGGGAAGGTCATGCAGTATCGACCGGGTTAAGTTTTTTTTTGCTTTACTCTGTAACTGTGGTGGTTAATCGGAATCCTACTGTATTATTCTCTTACCTCAAGACATGTTCTATAGATAATATAATGTAATGATTTTTTATTTATATTATTTTATTACATCGAAAGTATAAAGGATAGAATTATAAGGCTTGTAGAAAGTGTGTTCTTTTTTTTTAGTTTACGTCCTCCAACGTTAAGTCATATCGGACGATGAATGGATGAAATGATGTTCAATTGAGCACAGGGTCCAAAGAGCTTAGAGTTACCCGACATTCGCTTTTAGGATAAGGGAAAACCCCGGACAAACCTTATCCAGGTAACTCACCCTGACCGAGATTCGAACTCGGAACCTGTTGAACGTGAGGCAGACACGCTACCAGCACGCTACCAAGGCGGGTTTTTAGAAAGTGTCTTGCAGGATCGGTCGCAGACTTTTCCATTAAATTATAGATTGTCAGCGATACATTGCACTGCCAAATATAGAACAATTGTAGAAAACGAAAGCATGGGAACCTACTGTCACTAATTCTGTTCAGTTCACACATGTTTAGATCACTGGTTTACAGAGATCGCAAATATAGCGCTGCTATAGGCCTCAGAATATCTTCCGTGCGCTAAGAGCTCTACTAACCGCCATCCAACACTCCGAGCAGACAAAGAACTGTAGAAAGGAAGAAGATAAATAAATGATTATAGAGCACGTGGATGCACAAGTGATTCATTTGTGGTTATAACATGGGAGAGTTGCACACTCCCGACACGTCGATTTTCAATCGTCCTTTCCCCTGGCTTGCTTCCCGAGAAGAAATTGAGCAATCTTGCTACTGCTTACTGGAAACTTCTGCCAAATGGAGGCGAAAAGGCAAATCACAGTAGTGGCCAGTACTGCATGCCGGTCGATACCTCCCGTCCCTTACCTATGCCATTTTTGCATATTAGTATTTAATTAGTTTGTTAAAAGTAAAACAAAAATATGTTTTTCGTAATAAACATTTAAAAGGTCAAGAAGTATAAAAGGCACACATAACTAAGGTAGAAGGGTATGTGACAAAATTTATAAGAGGTTTACATAAATGCTGCAATTTGAGCTAAGAGTACCCTTAATTGATATATTATTGAATGGTCTAATTATACACAACTTCCAAACAGAATGCACACCAACTTTCACCGTTTCGCAGCGTATTTCAATCCACAAACTTACGTATTTGGGTTATTTTTGGTACTTCCAAAGTAAAAGCTGAAGATTTCTCCAAGTCCCCTCTACATTTTTACAATAAGCAGAGAGACGATTGCATTCTAATCAAAAATTCGTTATCAAAATTTCACTAAAAATGCATCTTTACAAAAATAATGTTTAGTGTGTGAGTGCCTGTCTATTTTGAATGATATAGCTGAAAAACGGAAAGTACTTTACCTACCAAACTTAATATTTATATCAGCATATTTGAAATCACCTTCAAAAACGTATCTCTATTACAAATTATCTTGACACAAATGTTTCCAAAATTGATATAAAGGTTTTGATTTTATGTTTATGGTACCTTCGTGACAAATTAAGTGCATATCACCACTGCTCGGGGAATAATCTCAGAACGCCTGATCAATCCACTCTGAACGACTTGCTCATGACAAATAACCGGCAAAAACAGAAAAACTTAGTCTCAAAAATGCAGAACTCGATTAAGTACACCCGTAGAAACAAACTCATCTTTTTTTTGGTTTAGGTATTATTGCTTGTTATTGTTACTGTTTTGGCATTCCTTTTGATTTTCTAGCACTCACTATTTTCACAAATTGGAAGTGGTTATTCATACTTTATATTTTTCCTATGGTTACCCATTGTATCTCATAGCAACCACATTTAAAAGATTTGACTGTCTCTGAAGACTACTGCATTCCTCGATTTCTATAGCAGCTAAAATAAAATATTTAATGAAACAATTTCTTCAAATGTCTAGCACGATATACATTAAGTCCGGGGGCGATTCGTCACTGCCACCAGTCTTGATCTATTGTCCCTACGCTTCAAGTGGGGCATCCCCGGGAGGAAGAATGAGGTGACAGGAGACAGAGGGCGGCCGACCAAGGAGACAGGAGAACAGAGAGTCTCTACAATTGACCACTACAAACACCCCAGCTGGCCAGCACAATAGGTTTTTCCACCCACCTGGTTCTGAAGCGGACCGCTAGGTCGGTCCGGAGCCTGGCAACAGTCGTAGCGCAGGAAATGTTCAACAGGAGCGTAACATCCTGCCATGCAGCGCCGAGACTCTCGCCGGCACTTCTACCCTGAAATAGACCACTAGATGAGATATGATCTGAAATGATAATGGAGGTGAAATAGAGGGATAGGAAATTTGAGGGCTGCAGTAACCTACCCAGTATTCGCCTGGCGACACAGGAAAATCCCCGCGAATTCAAATAGTTCCGGCAGGCCGGCCACGGGAACCAAACACGGACCTCCCGAATAAGGATCACAGACGAAACCGCCTAAGCCATCCTCGCTCGGTCATATTAACTGCATAGAAGAATAAATTACGTAAGAGCAATTTGTACAAGAGTGCGTAAAGAAAGACATAATTGCAACACACCAATTTTTATTTTTGGTAGTTGATCATGCTGCATGGATGGTTTAATCACTGAAATACATTCTAAGAACAATGAATGGTGCAGTTTGTATGCTTTCCCAACAATGTGATGAAGTTTGAATTCGTTGCAGAAAATCACTAGCATTATACCCCTACGATTACTCATTTCCATAAGCTTAACTCATATTTTTTAGTTCACAATATTTACGCGAGACTCTTTGTTTATTTGTACAGGACATTTCTTTTAAAATATGCAAACCTATTCCATTAATTTGACTAACATACGGCAGAATATAAATAACTTTCAGTGAGATCAAGTCTATGTATACAAAAAATAATCAACCGCCTGTACACTGGAGATGTACACCGCAAATGACAAAAGATGTAATATTTTACTAAGGTGGACGTTATTATAAGAAACTCACTGCTTCAGACATAAATTTTCCTATCCAGAATTTAAAAACCAAATTGAGTAATTGGTTTACACTGAATCCATATTAATCTCTTAACTGTCATGTTGAAAGAACAGAAATATGCATTATTAATTTAATTCCATTAATTTTTGTATTGTAACCATGATATTAATCATCGTCATCGTTATGATGATGAAGATGATGATGATGATGATGACGACGACGACGATCACCATCACCATCACCGTCACCGTCACCATCACCATCACCATCACCATCACCATCACCATCACCATTACCATCACCATCATCATCATCATCATCATCATCATCATCATCATCATCATCATCATCATCATCATCATCATCATCATCATCATCATCATCATCATCATCATCATCATCATCATCATCATCATCATCATCATCATCATCATCATCATCATCATTATTATTATTATTATTATTATTATTATTATTATTATTATTGTGACTTTGTGGGTTCGTGAAATGAAAAGTCCAATTGCACCACTCAAAAATGTTCTTTATTTCCACCGACTTACAGTTTAACACTTGCCAATTACACAGAATTACTTGCTGCACACAATTACAATTCACCAGTTCGTCCGTTACAATTTCACTTGTACTCGCGATTATATAAACTCCGATGCACATACCAGTTACGTACAGTCTTCCGTTGCACAATCTTCTCGTTCATTAACACGTCACTGACTAACTCTTACACCAAGAACTGCGACTGTCTCCTCACTCACACTCACTAACCAACTGACTGACTGACTCCGGCAGCCCCTTTTTATAGGAATATCGCCGCCTTCTAGTGTCCACAGGAATGTTCCAGTAAAGAAAGATCGAGAACCGGGTGTAAGAGAAACAGACGGCACAGTCATGTTTTTCTCCCGACCACCGCCTGTCACCACTATAAGATAGACGAGGGGGAGGTGTGGCTAACACGAACTTCCCCTGTCTTCCGCTCCCAGCTGCTTCCACAGGGTGTTCCAGCGCTCGCGTTACACTGCTCCCTCCTCAAAGCTGTTCGCCCCGAACAGCACCATCGTAGCGTGCGAGGCGGTCCAGGTGTACCACCAGCATCCGCTCGGAGTCTCAGCCAGAAGTAGCGCTGCCGTAGTTTGTGAATCATTCGGTTCGCTCCCAAGTGTCCTCCTGAAGTTCCGGCGTGCACTTCCTCCAAGACTTCCGGGACCTTGCTCCGGGGAAGTACCAACTGTTCTCTCTGCGTCTTCCCATCGGGTGACTCCCATACCCGGAACAGCACGCCCTCTCTGGTCTTAA